>OW964562.2:27715304-28315304 GCA_943138885.2 Tholera decimalis
GATGTTACATGAGTTAGGGATGAGATCATACATGTTTTGCTTAAGATTAAAGCATGCAAAATGGTTAACACAACTTATGTTCAAAGTATTCCTTAATGCTATAAAAATTATTATCATTTAGCCATTTATACAAGTGAATTTTAAACAGTCTGCTATTTAGTAGTTTAAGTTTACATGGTAATTTATTGTATATACGCACAGCCATAGCTAAACAGCTTTTACTATATTTTGTTAATCGAGGGATTACATCTAAAACAAGTCTAAATTTGTCACGCCGATTCCTAGAGCTTACATCTGCTGCTGTTCTGAATAGATCTCTGTGTTTCCGTACAAACATACATGTTTCATATAGATATAGTGAGGGTAGTGGTAGCAGGCCAAGTTTTTTAAATATTGGACGACAAGATACGTCCGGTGGAATGCCCTGAATAGCTCGAACACATTTCTTTTGAGCGATAAATGCTCTGTTATGGTCGGTACTATTGCCCCATACAATCAGCCCATACCGCAGCGAGGACTCAACATATGCACGATAGGACATTATAGCTGTTTTCATGTTTGTAACATTTTTAATCCGTCTGAGAGCGTATACGAATTTATTGATTTTATTACATACAGTATCGATTTGAGCTTTCCAGTCTAGATGTTCGTCTATGATCATTCCCAAAAACTTAGTTTGAGCTACTTGTTGAATTTTTGGTATATTCATTGTAAAATTATATTTGTTATTATAGGATTTATTAAATTGTACATATTCTGATTTATTAAGGTTAATAGATAAATTATTTTTATTAAGCCAACTTATAAGATTTTCTATTGTATTATTAATATCTGTTTCATGATCAATTATTGATTTACTTTTTTATCCGTAGAAACAATTATCGAAATGTCATCAGCAAACAGATAGCATTTATGATTAGTCATGTCAACAATATCGTTCACATATAGGAGAAACAAAATCGGGCCCAATATACTGCCCTGAGGAACGCCTCGGTTGGTGTTTTTAAATTCAGAGCGGGATGAAACCATATCCTTATTGGCATTAATATTAGTGATAGTAACACACTGCTGTCTGCCGGATATGTATGACGATATCCACTGCAGTGGAGGGCCCCTAATTCCTATAGACTCTAGTTTCTGAATAAGTATGTTATGCGAGACCAGGTCGAACGCCTTAGATAAATCAAAAAATAAGCCCGTCGTTAGTTGATTATTATTAATGTTAGTCAGTACTGCTTTCAAGAGTGAAAAGATAGCTAAAGTTGTTGATTTATCTTTTTGGAAACCGAATTGCTCTTTCTTTATAATATGGAATTTCTCGCAGTAATTAATAAGCCTTTTATACATGCATTTTTCGTAGATTTTTGACATAATTGGTATTAAAGTTATTGGGCGATAGTTATTGACATCATGTTTATCACCTTTTTTAAAAAGTGGTTTTACAACTGATATTTTTAATTTATCTGGAAACACTCCTTGAACAAAAGACAAGTTTATAAGATGCGTTAGAACGCCGCGTATTTCCTTAGCACGTTCCTTAAAAATTCTAGTACTAAGTTCGTCGTAGCCTTCTGAAGTAGTGTTATTTAATAACATAATTTGTTTTTCTACTTCGTTTTCTGACATTGGAACGAGGAACATTGAACCAGAGTTATATGTACTTTGCTGTGAACTATGACTATATGTACTTTGTTGTGTGTGAAGATAGAAATCGTTGAAGGTGGAGGCTATTTCTGTTGGTTCCGTAAGTATAGTATTATTAATTTTAATTGATTCTATGTTGTTGACAGGACTAGGATTATGTATTTCATTTTTTATTACTGACCATGTAGCCTTACATGTGTTTTGATATTTATTCATAATTTTTATATTAGCGTTTTTTTTTGGCATTATAGATACATTTTTGTAACAAATTTGAGTATTTGATATATTTAGTTTTGCTGGGTTGAGTTTTCTTTTTATAGTATTGATAACGCAAAAATCTCTTAGTTTTACAACTCTGCTTGAGACCTTTAGTTATCCATGTGTGTTTTATTTTTTTGTTTAGATTTACCTTTATCCTTACTTTCGGGAAACAGAGATTATAAAAAAGGCATACTGACTCATGAAAACGATTAAATGCTGTATTTGCGTCTTTTTCTGTATATACTTCTGACCAAGACAAACTTTGTAGACATTTCCTGAACTTGTGTGTATTATGGACATTGTATTTAAAATCAAAGTATATAATAATGTATTGTATGATAAGATCGCGTGGGGCCGCCCAAACCCCACAGCGCCGGAACCGTGACAGAAACTATGCTTGTTGCATGCCTTGCTTACATGCTGCATGCCTGCTGCATGCTTGGTTGCATGCTGGGTAGGTATAATATAGGGCTTGTATAGGTATAAAATATATGCCAAAAGAAGATTCTGACTGCGAATTTTCTGCGATATGATGGTTCTGCTTTTCAGTTATTATGGACATGAAATGTATGCCTAAAGATGATTCAGACTAGCAAAATTATGAGTTTCGAATTTATGATAAATGAGTATATGCCAAACAACTTTCTGCGAAATGAAGATTATGCTATCCGTTGTTATGCAAAATAATATTATGACGTAAAAAGTTCTGCTATAAACATTGATATATTTTAGTATATCAATGGCTATAAAAAGTAGATCCTATTTTTAGAGTAACCATGGCTACATTGCCGATTATTTTGTCTTGGTGATTATTTATTTTTGATATTACTTTATCAGAAATGTTATGAAGACTGACAAATTACTTCTCATCCTTTTACTACCTTTCAGATTGATTTAATATTTAACTAGGCATAGAAACCGATCTCTTTTATCAGGATCTCATTAGACTAACTAAACGGCGCATTCATGCCTTATTCAAGGCCTTGAATGTCAACGTCGAGTTTCCCAGCCTTTGGGTTATAATCGGTTACATTTCGAGGAGTATAAATAGGAATCATACATTGTTTAAATCGGTTACACTTTGGGGTAAATTATACAAATCAATACCCCTTAGTTGGTTCGCAAAACTCGCCCTAAGCCTACCTACCACTACACCTACGATACTACCGGCCAGCTCTACTGCGCGCGATGTGACGAGACATTCAAATCCGAGTTTGAATTTGCGAGTCACATTCGAGCGCACGAACGAAACTAGCAAGGGTCGCCATCGTCGGTCACGACGTAGAGGACTATATATACACCTATAATTCGTTCTATATTCCAACATCGAACTAATAGACGGACAGCGATGTACCATCGTTACATGGTGGTCATCCCACCCACATGCACAAACCGTTTTAGGAATACTTTCACTATGCATACAGCTAAGGAGTGAAATTCCCTGCCAGAGTCTGTGTTTCCTGATTACTAAAATCTGGGGATCTTTAAGTCAAGAGTGAATAGGTTGCTAAGTTGATTCTAGGCAAACGTGCTTCATCTTCCACCACATCATCGCTTACCACCAGGTGAGATAGTGGTCAAGCGCGAGCCTATCAACAATCCATACTATCCATACTAATATTATAAATGCGAAAGTAACTCTGTCTGTCTGTCTGTCTGTCTGTCTGTCTGTTACCTTTTCACGCCTTAACCGCTGAACGGATTTACATGAAATTTGGCATGGGAATAGTTGAGGACCCTGGGAAGGACATAGGATAGTTTTTATCCCGATGTAAGGTTCCCGCAGGATAGTTTTCGAATTGTATCTTTGTTTGTCTTTCACGCAAAAACTACTGAACGGATCTCAATGTTTGGTAAGGAGACAGTTGACATCCTGTAAAAACACATAAGCTACTTTTTATCTCGGAATTCCCACGGGTTTGGGATTTACGCGGGGAAAACCTCCCACTCGAACGAAGTCGCGGACAAAAGCTATCCATACTTTAATACTAATAATATAACTCCATACTTCCATATCCATACTATCCATACTTCCATATCCATCGATACTTCCAAGCTAATATTATAATAATACGAAAGTAACTGTCTGTCTGTTACCTTTTCACGCCTAAACCGCTGAACCAATTTAGATGAAATTTGGCATGGGAATAGTTTAGGACCCTGGGAGAGACACAGCATAGGTTTCGTCCCGGAAATCATTCCTAAAGTATGATAAGATGTAAAAGGGGTGTTAGAATTTCGTATAGGGAATCAATACTGTCCCCGCCCTACCCACACACATAATACACTTAGACCGCTAAACCGATTTGGATGATGTTTGGTATGGAGATAGTTTTAGACCCTGGAAAAGACAGTATAGTTTTATTCCCGGAAATCATTCATAAAAGATGTAAAAATGGTGTTGGAATTTTGTATAGGGAATCAATGATGTCCCCGCCATCCCCACCCACATAATACACTTGACCGCTAAACCGAATTGGATGAAATTTGCTACGGAGATAGTTTTAGACCCTAGAAAAGACATAGGATAGTTTTAATCCTGGAAATCATCCCTTAAGGATGTAAAAGGGTGTTGGGACTTTGTATTCCCCCTCTCAATTCATTCAAATCTGCATGTAGGCTATACAAATCTTTGTTTAGAGCTGGGGTCGAACCCACGTCATGCACCAGTTAACAGTTACGTCAACCGTGTCGCTTAAATTTTAACCAATCAAGTTAATACACGAATCATTTCTATTTCAAAATCGGGGCAATATGCGTTTGCCCTTTTGAAAATAGCAGAAGATCGTGTGGCAATAGATATCAACGGGATGATTTATTTGATCTGAACTGAATCTGAAACTGAAACTGAAGCTGAAACTGAAGCTGAAACTGTAGCTGAATCTGAAACCAAAACTGAAGCTGAAGCAGAAACTGAATCTGAAACTGAAACCAAACTGCAGCTGAAGCTGAAACTGGAACTGTAGCTGATTCTAACGCTGAAACCAAACTGAAGCTGAAACTGATGCTGAAACCAAAACTGAAGCTGAAACTGAAACTGAAGCTGAAACTTAAGCTGAAACTGTAGCTGAATCTGAAACTGAAACCAAAACTGAAGCTGAAACTGACGCTGAAACCAAACTGTAACTGAAACTGAAGCTAAAACTGAAACCAAACTGCAGCTGAAACTGATGCTGAAACCAAAACTGAAGCTGAAGCTGAAACTGAAGCTGAAGATGAAACTGAAGCTGAAAATTAAGCTGAAGCTGAAACTGAATCTGAAGCTGAAACTGAAACTGATGCTGAAACTAAAGCTGAAGCTGAAACTGGAACTGTAGCTGAAACTGACGCTGAAACCAAACTGAAGCTGAAACTGAAACTAAAGCTGATACTGAAACCAAAACTGAAGCTGAAAATTAAGCTGAAACTGTAGCTGAATCTGAAACTGAAACCAAAACTGAAGTTGAAGCTGAAACTGAATCTGAAACTGAAAATGAATCTGAAACTGAAACCAAAACTGAAGCTGAAGCTGAAACTGGAACTGTAGCTGAAACTGACGCTGAAACCAAACTGAAACTGAAGCTGAAGCTGAAACTGGAACTGTTGCTGAAACTGACGCTGAAACCAAACTGAAACTGAAACTGAAACCAAACTGAAGCTGAAACTGAAACTGATGCTGAAACTAAAGCTGAAGCTGAAACTGGAACTGTAGCTGAAACTGACGCTGAAACCAAAACTGAAGCTGAAGCTGAAACTGGAACTGTAGTTGAAACTGACGCTGAAACTAAACTGAAACTGAAGCTGAAACTGAAACCAAACTGAAGCTGAAACTGAAACTGATGCTGAAACTAAAGCTGAAGCTGAAACTGGAACTGTAGCTAAAGCTGATACTGAAACCAAAACTGAAGCTGAAACTGAAACTGAAGCTGAAAATTAAGCTGAAACTGTAGCTTAATCTGAAACTGAAACCAAAACTGAAGCTGAAGCTGAAACTGAATCTGAAACTGAAAATAAATCTGAAACCAAACTGAAACTGAAGCTGAAACTGAAACCAAACTGAAGTTGAATCTGAAACTGATGCTGAAACTAAAACTGAAGCTGAAGCTGAAACTGGAACTGTAGCTGAAACTGACGCTGAAACCGAACTGATGCTGAAACTGAAACTGATGCTGAAACCAAAACTGAAGCTGAAGCTAAAACTGAAACTGAAGCTGAAACTGTAGTAACATACATAGTGAACGTAGTCCAAGATACAGATAATTTAATAAACCACGTTTATTCTGATTTGAAAACAAATATGAGGGATAAAGAATGGCTGCGTGAAAGAGTAATTTTGGCACCAACTAACGAAATTGTAGGGCAGATCAACGAAAAGATTATGTCTCATGTGGATTGTGATGTTGTTGAGTATCTGTCCGTCGACATTGTCATGGATACAAAGCAAGTGACGTCGTACTCGGTAGAGTTTATCAACTCTCTGGAATTGTCGGGGTACCCCATCACATTATTTGAGGCTTTAACTTGGTGTCCCAGTCCTGTTGATGCGTAATCAGGGCGCACCAAGGCTCTGTAATGGCATGCGACTACAAATTACATACCTTGGATGCAATGTTTTCAAGCAATAATTATGACAGGTACAGCAAGCGGTGAAAACGTATTTATTCCTCACATTCAGTTCGAAAAACTCAAATTTCCCCTAAAAGTGGCATTCGCAATGACCATAAACAAAGTTCAAGGACAGACACTGAAAGTCGCAGGTGTACATTTAGAAAAAGACTGCTTTTCCCATGGGCAATTGTATGTGGCGTGCTCACGAGTATCAAGCGTACAAAATCAACACGCCAAGGACTTGAAAACCAGAAACGTAGTTTACAAAAATGTATTGTAAACTACGTTTTTGGTTTTAAAAAGATAAATTTTAAATGTCTGTCTGTTTTTGGGGATGGATGGACCCTGGTGATGGTTTTTTAAATATTATATGCGTTTTTTAACCACCCAAAAAGATATGGTACACCTTTTTGGCAACAAGAATTATTGACAAAGTGTAAATTAACGCGGGCGAAGCCGTGGGCAAAAGCTAGTAAAAAATATTTATGTAATATTATCGTAAATGGCGGACTTCCTATCCATACGCACAAAGCTGTGGGAAAACATTGTGCATACAGATAAGCAATGAAATATTTACGGAGTTTGTTTTAACCGATACCAGGGCATCTAAGTCAAGAGTGAATGATCGTCTTCCTCATCATCGCTTTCCAACAGGTGAGATTATTTTTAAACACTGCTGTATCTATGGTATCATGGGTATTCGGCAAATAAACAATATTTCCCCAATCTTGCCTAGAGCAGAGATACACAGACCGCGGCCCGTGGGCCGTGTGTGTGCCCCCGGCAATATGCCAGTGGCCAGCCACCAAAAATATTCCTTCATACATTTGAAGGAAAAATATTGCGGAGGTTTATATATATAAATTTGAAACGCATGCGTCAGTAAGTGAGCTTACTTCATACCAGTATATTATTTCGCAATACTAGATTTAGAAGGTGAGATGTAACGCTACATGTAAAACACTAGTTGTATTAAACTGAATAAGGTTAGTCTGGAAATCGACACCGACATAGTTTGGAAAGGAAATAATCTGTATATATAATTGCCTAAGCAATTATATATACAAATTATTTTAAAATTTTAGTATAATTACTGTACTACTCCCTGTCCGTGTAACAATTTAAGCTATTCGATAGCCTTCTTTCTACTTCGGACTTAATTAAATTACTCAACAGATTAGTATGACCATTACTTATCTGTTGTTGTTGACCATTAGTTACTCTAGTGCACTCATGAAAAGTATAAAAATATGACAATACTACATTTGTTACGCAGGCGCTCTCCGTAAAAAATGTGGTATTGTTTTTAAGGTTCATTTATTCACCACTTCAGTCAACCATTAGATCTAAGAGTACAGTCGACAAAAAGATTGCCACATAACCAGTACATAAGCAAGCAAAATTCGTCCTTATCACTCAAGTAATGTAATTTTAAACAAAGGAAATACTCAGACGATCAATCTGCCTGTGTACTTATCTCGTTTGTTGTCTGTACATTATGTTCTCCTGCTTATTAAGACAAAGCAGGAGAAACGGGTTCGTAATGTTGTTTAATGTAATTATTTAGGTTCGGTAGGGACTTACGTTCTCCAATTGCGTTATTTCTCGGCTCGGCTGGCGTATGCTCACTTTTGTTCGTATATCTGGTCCGTTGATACCTGTGAACACAGAATAAACACTTTTATAAATTGTATTATTATAAATATTAACAAAAACATGATTACATCACAAATAAGTTAGCTTGTGGGCAAATTCGCATTAAGAAAGATAGATTGAAAAAATTGTCAAACAAATAACTAAATAAATACGATGGTATCAACTTTGTATTATGAAAATAAAACCCTGCTAATTGAAAGTCGGACTGGAGTGTAAAGTACTCCGTATTGATCATATTTCATTCATGCCGTTTTAAAACCAGAGACACACTTGTTACCTTGTTTTTCTAATCAACAAGTATAAAACTACTGTTTTTTTTTGTTATCTTAAGGGTCTGTCGTTTTGAAATAGGTTTGTTTTTCAGTTTTATTATTTAAAAGCTTCTGCCCGCGGCTTCGTTCGCATGGGAGGGTTTTCCCGCTAAAAGTCCCGATCCCGTGGGAATTTTGGGATAAAAAGTAACCTATGTGTTATTCCAGGATGCAAACTATCTAATTGCCAAAGGAGATCGGACATTTTTGTATGGACTTTGGTCCAAATGGCGTCGGCTGATGAAACCTAGTCCATATAATAGTTCGTAAATGTAGGATATTTTTTTACTATGGACACCATAAAATTGGCCTATGGAGAAAAAAGTTATACAGTCCAGAAAACTGGTACCTATTATAGACGAAAAATTGAAAAAGCTGACTTTTGTTCGGCCAAAACTTGTTTGCCGAGTACTCGCACTTACCCCCCGCCACCCGTATACGTCCGCTACCTCTCGGGGTGGCGGGGGTGATGCTTCTGCGCCGCGCGTATTGTTCACTGGTCAGTGAGTCATTCGCTATTATTCAGCAAGAACATCGTTTGGTTTCTTTATTTTATTCTTACCGGCTTTCTTTTTGGACATATTTTGATTCACTTACTCGATTACTTTGGTACGTTGAAACGGACTTGTGATATTGCTCGGACATTTTTGTATGGACTTTGGTCCAAGTGGCGTCGGATGATGAGAACTGCATTATTTATTTGATAATTTAATATTGTAACACTAACTATACCCGCAAATAAATCGACACATGGAGAATAAAGTAATTGACACATAGGTATATCACCCATATTATTTTAAGGAGTTATTATATTATTTTTACTATTTATATGTAGATTATTAGAAAAACTCTTAAACTACTTAATTAAAATTCTTTCACGGTAACCATAGAAAATGCTAACCAGTTTGGTATTGTCTATTGCATCAACAATCAACAGCAATATGGCCTAAAAGGTACATACCTGTCGCGGTGCAATTGATGCGAGTATATGTGGTAAGATAGCAGTTTGCCTTTCTCTTCGTAACACTGAACGATTACACACTAAACACACAATGCCAGCACTAGTCAACATCATGAAAGTCCAATCCAAAAGCAATATCACAAGTCCGTTTCAACGTGCCAAAGTAATCGAGTAAGTGAATCAAAATATGTTCAAAAAGAAAGCCGGTAAGAATAAAATAAAGAAACCAAACGATGTTCTTGCTGAATAATAGCGAATGACTCACTGACCACTCAGTACTTCAATCCGTAGAGAAAAATTATATCACGTCTAAGCTCATACTAGAATGTCACAATGCGCTGCAATGCTCGGCGGTCGAGAACCGCAACACTGTGACTGCAATGGATAAAGGGGCACAGCGGATCACTCGGCAATGATGCGGCGGACGAACTGGCCAGGAGGGGGTCCGGCATGATGGTTTTAAGACCCGAGCCCATCGTGCCGCTCCCCTTCACCCAGCTGCGCACATGGCTTAAAGAACACACACATGACCAAGCCCAGAAATGGTGGTCCTCGGCACCAGGCTGCAGGCAGTCCAAGGAGGTGATGCCAAACTTGGACAAAAAACTAACCAGGCGCCTCCTACACCCGGACAGAAGAAGCCTGCAAATGGTGGCGGGACCATCACCGGGCACTGCTAACTGAACAAACACTATCACACAACAGGTATAACGGACAGTCTCCTGTGCAGGGCATGCATGGGGACGGAGGAAACGGTAGGACACGTGCTCGGAAGTCACCGAAATACGGAAACGAACCCTGGGACCATTAAATTCCCTTACAGATACCCTGAATAGACCGAAAGACCTGATCTGCTGCTGAGCTGAGGGAGGTTGGCTGGATGGAGTGACGTCGACACGGCTCACGCACAATGTTCTCGTGCAGAGACAAAGTGCGGAAACCACACTACAGAAGAAGAAGACTCACTGACCAGTGAACAATACGCGCGGCGCAGAAGCATCACCCCCGCCACCCCGAGGGGTAGCGGACGTATACAGGTGGCGGGGGGTAAGTGCGAGTACTCGGCAAATAAGTTTTGGCCGAACAAAAGGTAGCTTTTTCAATTTTTCGTCTATAATAGGTACCAGTTTTTTGGACTGTATAACTTTTTTCTCCATAGGCCTATTTTATGGTGTCCATAGTAAAAAAATATCCTACATTTACGAACTATTATATGGATTGATATGGACTAAGTTTCATCAGCCGACGCCATATGGACCACTTCCGCCCGTTCTCCTTTCACTCAGATCTGTTCAGTAGTTTTTGCGTGAAAGAGTAACAAACATCCATCTATCCTCACAAACTTTCACATTTATAATATTAAGTAAGAAGTAAGATAAGTAAGATTTAAATAATTCGTATCCATTGAATCTGGGGGCACGGCAGTGCCCCCGCCAAGTCGAGCAAAAAAGCGGCACGGCCGTACCATTCTTTTCTCGAAGCAATTCAGGCCATTTTCGACCCCCTATAACTTCGTTGTGGATAAAACTAGAAGCTTGAATTTTCAGTAACCAAACAGGCATTGTATAAACACGGTATATTTCAAATTTCATTCAATTTGAACCAGTAGTTTAAGAATTATAACGAGTCAAAGTTCCTTAATTTACAAAATTTTGTCACTCACTGACTGACCGATCATCAAAAGTCTAAGGCACTTCTAGGAGACATAGAAGCTTCAAATTTAGAATACAATTAGCTTTTAGTATATGAATCAAGGAAAAACTATAATATTTTTCAATTTCGTTCCAGTTTTCTAAATACATCAACTGCATAAATAACTTTGTAATCCCATATAAATATATAGGATTACAAAGTTACATTTGCAGTTAATTAATCAGTGTACCTGTAGTATAATATAATGAAATAATAGATGTAGATGGGTACTTTTTTTTTCTTGGTGAATTATATCATCGAATGACTTCTTCCGCTCGGGTGTATCAGAATTCTACTGACTAAAAACCCATGCCATAGAATGACTTGGCAATCGCAATAAACAATTTAATTTATATATGGATTACTTTTGAGATATATTAAGTTTTCATGCGATGGCCGAGTCAATCTATTTATTTAAAACGGTAAAGATTTTTAATATTGACATGGTCACTATAAGATGTCGTTAGGTTAGATAATTACGTTACAACTTAAGACAGAAGGTCCCTTAAGTAGGGACTGAATAAATTAATAACCGACTTGGTATTACATGGATCTCACAACTTTTTACGGTAGAACAACTAAGTTGCGAGACTTGGTTTTTTGACAAGTATTGTTTTTTATGGGATTATATATTTACCTGTAAAGTTATTTAAATTTAATGTAATCATTGTAGAGAGCAGTATTGAACTTTAAAAATAAACGCCTTACAATTACAATATTATGTTATTGCTAGCCTGCATGGTGATGGTGAGGTGCCACAGCTGGGCGAAGGCTTCTCCCCATGATTTCCAGGTGGTTCTATCCAGAGCCAAAGTAATCCACTGGTCGTTAGTTTGATCCAGCTCGTCCCGCCATCTTTCTACCGCGACGCCTTTTGGCTTTATCAGGGCTCCAGAAAATGGTGATTTTAGCCCACAATTCATTCACAATATTATATATTTATCGTATATATTTTATTATGTCTTTTGAATTAGAACTCATAAGTCCACACAAGGTTTGCCAATTAGTTAGAAGGTTGTTGAGTAACAAGTAATGTTATATTATATACATATATTGGTTCATAAGATTAACCGGAAACCTACATAAAATAAACAAATATATCTCAAGATAGAATCAGTATTTAAGAGAAATGAAATTTGTTCCTTTTGTAACAACATAAATCTACTAAATCCACTTCTTCAAATATCTTAAGTAAGCCCCAAAAACCCTATAAGATTTGTATGAATCCTTTGGGAATCACATCTAAGTTTACTTAAGTCACTCAAAGCTTGAATGATAATACCGGGTGAGATACTGCCAGACATAGCCGGATCATTTACACAAAGTGGTATTTTCGCCTTGATTAGATGATTATTGGAAGGATTCTGGTAAACATTACATAAATCTGAAGATACCCCATGAAAAGAAGAGTACGCGGCTTGTTACTATATATACTGTACATGATAGGTAATATCAAATAATAGATCATTAAATAAACTCTTCAGCTTTATTATATATATTAGCATAGATATAGATACGCTTTATAAAACCTGGTTTTAATAAAATCGACCATCAGTCCCAACCAAATAATTTTCAAGCAAACTGGTGCAGTTTGCGGCATTTTTTTTAATTTTTTTTTTCTCAGTCCCACTTCTGGCAAAGGCCTCCCTTCTCTCCTTTCATTGCTCTCGAGTCCGGAGTCCTCCTTTCAGTTCTAACGGAAACTTTCCAGTTCGTCCCGCCATGTCCTTTCTGGCCTGTCTCAACTCAACCGCCCCGTCTCAGATCCAGTTTTGGGCAATTTCTTTACTAAACATAAATATCTGCAACAGGACAACAACCCCAGAAATGGCTACACTTATAAATGGCACTGCTGCAACAGCCTATTATATCAATATGACTCAAAAGGTTCTAAGGTAACTTTATAACACGTAAAAAAGTATAAGTACGAAAGCGGAACATGACTAGACCTCTAAAATAAATGGAATGATAGAAAAACATCCTAAAAATATAAAAAATAATGTTAAGTTAAATGGATCGCAAATTAAACTATATTGTTTGTGAAACTAGCTTAGGATTAAACGTTAGCTTCTGATTTGTCCTCATTCTTTCTTCGAAATAAAAAGAAAGGTCCACAGCCTTTGAGCTTATCTGTTTAGTGTAACGAAAATAAGTGTGACTCTTATTTAAAGTCTGTAAGCTTTTTGACCTCATTAGAATTGTCGCCTTTATTTATTTAGTTAAAAGTTGTTTTTCTTTTTAATTGATGTGGAGAATTAGTTACTTTTGTTTATTTTATATGGAATTTATAATTATTGCCAGCCTTTCTAAGTCAGAGAGATTATTATAAAGCACCGTATTTATTAGTCTATTATTTTAGCATATATATGTATTTTATTATTATACAACGTGTAATTTAAAGAGTATATACATACCAAGTGCATGGCTTCTTTGGATGATAACAAACAATATGGCAAGGATTTTATAATCCTAAGTCTACGTGTGTCGGGCACGCCGCAATTGCGGCGGTAAGACCACTCTTTGAGGAGTGGCTAGATCGGCGTCACGGCGTCCTGACCTACCGCATGACGCAGGTCCTCACCGGACACGGAAGTTTCGGGAGGTACCTGTGTCTGATGGGAAAGGAGGAAACGCCTGGGTGTCACCACTGCGAGGGTCGCCCTGAGGACACCGTAGAGCACACGGTGCAAGACTGCCCCGCTTGGGCAGAGCACCGACGTGTCCTCACGGCGGCGATAGGCGGAGACCTCTCGCACCCGGCATTGGTCGAGGCCATGCTGCGGGGCGAAAGGGAGTGGGAAGCGGTCGCCTACTTCTGCGAAGCAGTCATGCTTCCGAAGGAGGAGGCGGGCCGCGTGAGGGAGAGGATGGCGTCCTCCCTCCAGCCCAGCCGCAGTGGTAGACGCCCATGGCGTCGGACGTCGGCCGACGATCTCCGGCCACCGTAGGCGCGGGCATGCGGACAGCGAGTAAAGGGCAACTCGCTGTCCGACCATGGACCATGCCCGGATCGACGGCGCGTCGTGTTCCACGCGCGCCTCAAAGAGCGTCAGCAACATGACGAGGCCCCCTCTGCAGAGGGCCGAAGCCTGCTGGGGTCGTGGGACTCATCCCGTTACCGTGGCCCCGGTATGTAAAGGGTTATTGAAGGAACACCGTGGATTTTAGTCAGTAAAAGTCTGACAGTCCCTCCCACCCTGCCTGGAATGGGAGGACTTATTTGATAATTTTAACACGTTAAATAAAAAAAAAAGTCTACGTGTGTAGAACTTATTACAAATTCCAATACACAATACCAGAGACCGAATTTTTCAAATTAAGAAGAACGAAAACAATTATCGTGTTAATGGCAAGTGACGTGGAAAGTTATTGACCTTCGTAGTGCTGTGATTTTTTAGACACGTTTGTTATGATAGGTATTCAAGAAATATATGAAACCAATAATTTGGTATCAATTCTTTGAGTCAGTTATTTTGTGCTGAAACTGTGGATAGAGACTCCATACCAGATGTTGTCTTCAGCCCTTTTGGATAGATATGGGGTTTCCGTTACACGTTGTATATATACTCTCACCGGCACGGAAACTTGGCCACGAGTAAATTTCATGATATTTCGCATTTAAATGTATTTTTGATACTGATTCTGGACTATGCTGATGCCAACTATATTGACTTAACCCAAGGCCAATTAGACAAGCTAGAGCAACTTCAAAATCTCTGTATCAGGTTTATATTTGATTGCGCAAGTATGACCACTTTTCTGATTTCCGTGCTCAGCTCAAATGGCTTCCTATTCGGTTTCGCCGGAATCTTCACTTACTTTCTCTGCTTTGTAATGTGCTCTCTAATCCTTTTATTTCTTTTTATCATAAGGAAAGTTATCAGTTCCTCTGTGACACACATCGACACGCCCTATCAACAACGCAGGATCTGCATTTTGCCGATTTTATTTTTATTACATAAAAGTACTTGAAAAAGTATGATAATATATTTCATATTAAAAATAAAAATATTTTACACGAATTTAAGAAGTTAATTACGTCAACATGGTCGGTAGTAACGTTTGTGTCCGTTTAGAAACGTATCTACTTACTAAGCGTCGTTGTTGATCGGACGGATCGAGTGAGCTAGAGCAGCGATCTGCCAGTTCCTGAGTTCATGAGCGGAAAATTGCATGCAAGTTTATTTTCTCTGTGGCAGTTAATCTTTTTTATAACTGCGATGTCTTGAAGGAACAAACGGAGCAAATCTTCTAAAATAATAGGTTTAAAACGACAATCTAGTATTATAATTGAACATAATGATATTATTGTAAGTGCCTCAAACACTGAACGGGTAAAAATCTAATATTATTTAACACTAGCTTTTGCCCGCGACTTCGTCCGCGTGGAATAGTTACTTTGGGCTAACGTTAAATTTAACCCCGATTTTGAAGCATTCTTCATTGGCGCTCCGCTCCTATTGGCCTTAGCGTAATGATACAATATAGCTGTGCCCGCGACTCCGTCAGCGTAAGTTAATGTATTGGTAATATTGTTTAGATCACGTTCACATGAGGCTTAAGTACCTAGAGAACGCTTCGACCGCGAGACGCGTCGAGCGGGGCGACCGATTCTCAAAAATAATCCTTATAGCATGATTCAGTATTCACGCGCGATGGCTTATTATTATAAGCGTATTTCATGTATAACTTTGGTTTTTCTATACCTATTTATATGATTCTTTTTACGGTTTCGTAGCCGAATGGCAAAAAACGGAATCTTTATAGTTTCGACATGTCTGTCCGTCTGTCTGTCTGTCTGTCTGTCCGTCCGTCCGTCTGTCACAGCAATTTTATTCCGAAACTATTAGGACTATACATGTGAAACTTGATAGGTAGATGTATTCTGTGAACCGCTTTCCGATTTTGAGAAAAAAAATAAAAAATATTTAAAATAAAGGGGGGCTCCCCATACATGGAACTAAACCTGAAAATATTTTTTTTCATGAAATCGATGCATGTGTGGTATCTATAGACATTTCTTTAAAAACGACATCGGGGTTTCTAAAACCACTTTTCCATAAAGTCAATCGTTTAAAAGATATAAGCTTCCAAAGTGGTAAAATGTGTGTGTGGCGGACACAACCTCTAACTTCTATAATAATGGAGTGAAAAATCTAAAAAAAATATATGTCTGTAGATCTTAATATAAACTTTCAACCAAAATTAGTTTGAACGAAATCAGTTCAGCAGTTTTTGAGATACAGCATATTTTCTAAAACCGCAAATATAACTTTGTAATTCATACAAACACTATGAAAAACAAATTTATTCGGCGCAGTTGTAAATAATGTAAAAAAGCCAGTTTTAAGAAATTTGTAAGGTTTTTTTTTTCAAAACAAATTTATTTGGCACAGTTGTGAAAAATGTAAATAAGCTAGTTTTAAGAAATTTGTAAGGTTTTTTTTTTTCGTCAAATAAATTTGCATATTATATTATAGTTACTACGGAACCCTTCATGGGCGAGTCTGACTCGCACTTGGCCAATTTTTTTATGGAATAGTTAATAATGTTAACTTTTTCAATTAGGGGTGACTGAGAGTGTTATAAACGTAAGAGTAGACAAATATTATAATCAGAAAGCTTCGAACTGCTAAGCTATCGGGAGTTACACGTGTTATTGTGAGTCAACCATAAAAGTTAGACATATGCTGTCGTGGGATATTTTTTATATAATTTTAAGGAAAACATTTCCGTCATGAAATGATTTGTGTAGCTTTAACCATTAAGGTTGCACACGCGACGGAAGCTTAAAAAATGGAGTAACTTCTCCCGTTTTCCCAACATTTCCCTTCACTGCTCTGCTCCTATTGATTGTAGCGTGATGAAAAGTATACTATAACCCGCTCAGGAGTATGAAAAATAATTGTACCAAGTTTCGTTAAAATCCGTCGAGTAGTTTTTGTTTCTATAACGGTTATACAGACAGACAGACAGACAGACAGACAGACAGACAGACAGACAGACAGACAAAAATTTAACTGATTGCATTTTTGGCATGAGTATCGATCCTTAATCACCCCCTGATAGTTATTTTGGAAATATATTTCATGTACAGAATTGACCTCTCTACAGATTTATTATAAGTATAGATTATTTTTAGCTATTATCAAGTGACTTGTAGTTGTAAAAAGTATATACTATCTAGTTTTAGTTTTAGTCAGTATTTTAATAAGACAATTTATATTGTTGATTGATAGCAAATACTTATTGGTCCATTTATAAAGTACGTATCGGTCACATCCGACATTAATGAACGTAAATTATGGATTCAATATTGTGGGATCTACCACATCCAACGTTTTTGACTGTACCCTTTTTGGAGTATTTTGTTGGATCTGCCTTATCCGCCGTTTTTGATCGAAAATTTAAAAACGTATTATGTAGTATCTGCCAAATTCGATGATAATGGTCGTAAGTAATTAAATCGCTGATGACGGATCTTCCCTTTCTGACGTTATTTATTGTAAACGATAAAGTAAATTCTGTTGGATCGACAATAACAGACTATAATCGCTAATTTATTTTATTTTCTTTATACTGACTACAATCTAAATTTTAACACGTTCATTGTTTTTCATTTTACATAGATCTTAAAAATATTTACAAAAGTATACCTAACAAAAAAAAACCAATCTATGTTTGTATATAAACAAACGTAATTACTTTCAATAGAAAGTAATTACGTTAAGGCAATCACTAGTGATCTGGCACGTCTCATTCAAAGCTATATCGACAAGGTAGGCGTGAGCGGAACGGTCCCATACTGGACAGGTATATTCACCAGCAGAGAGACCGAGTCCCATACCAGTTGTTCGCAGGACTTGAGGAGACGCTCCCCATTTGATGGATGTAAGGCGGCGCAGGGAGTTATTTCGAGCATGGACTTTCATTTTTATGGCTTGGCAGTTATTTAATTTTAAAAGTATGTCAAACCATGTTCTTAAATATTTTAAATGTAGGAGAACATTTTTAAAACAGCATGGGAGAAATACGATGGGTCTACTTCTATTGATAGACGAGGGAAATACAACCATTGTCATCATCTGCTTAGCCTTTCCCCAACTACGATGGGGTCCGCTTCACAGTTTAATCGGATGCAGCTGAGAATTAGTGGAACGACTGCCTATCTGACCTCTACAACCCAGTAGCTGGGTAACACAATACCCACTCTGGTCTAGCCAAGCCAGTGTCAGATTTACTCGCTTATGACTTCCCGTAACGACTGATTTTAATATGAATTTATGATTAATTTTATTTTAATTAATAATTGCAGGCTTATTTTAATTTAGTTTATGAATATTTTTATTTAATTTTTTTTTGTGTTTTGTATAAATTAATAATATAGTCGTCTTCTTATAAATAAGTTCCACTGTTCCTAATTAATAAATATTATACTGGCGATAATTAATTAAACTTTAATTTATTATCCTCCTCGTTATTTTAATATTATTATAATTTGATAATGTATAATGACATGTATTAATGTAATACTAGTAATTATTTTTTATATTTTTGTATCTAAAACTAAGTAGATAGCACACGTAACAAATAATATTAAAAAAATCCGTCAAAAAGGGCGTAAGTGCCACTTCCGATCTTTATGATAGATGTTGTTCCGATCAAAGGAAGTACCACATCCGACGTAAGCTAATAAAATTATTCCGTGTAAAATGGCTTCATGTGCAAATTTTACCACTTTATCAATCAATTTCATGAAAACATTACATTAGCTTAACGGACAATCGGATATATGACACTCATTCCAAAATTCAAAATCGTAATCCATAAAATAACATTTTTATCATGCTTTTAAACTTTAAACTGCTCTGCTGGAAAGTTGCATATTTTCAGATCCTGCGTTGTTGATAGGGCGTGTCGACATTATAGATCCTTGAAATCATAGAAAAAATGAGAGTTAAATATTCCTATGCATTCCACTTCTTTCTTTGACATGTCTTTTACTATTCAAGCAGCTCATTCGTGGAATGCATTATCTATAGAAGTGAGCCATGCTCAAACGCTACCGGCGTTCAAAATAATGGTGAAGGAAAATTACCTTTCCCTGTAACTTTTCTCCTTCTTTCTCAATTATTAATTTTATTAGTACATGATTTTTGTATTGTATGTATGTATTTTATATTGTTATGTTCAATTAATATTATTTATGATGTTTGCACACTGACAGCCCTAAATCTGTCTCCTTTAAATGTTGTCCATCCAAAGGTTGTCTGTAAGAGATCGCCGTGTGCTATAAGACCGCCCATTGTACACTAGTTTTACTTTTTATATCCATAGAAATATTGTAAGGCTTACAATAAAGTTTACACAGTAGTTAACTAACAGAGGGCGTTCCCGTTAACCTGCAATAGTATAGCATCCATACATGCTAAAAAAATATTACCATTCGAAAACAATGTTTTTCTTTTTATAATATTAAAATATTCACTAAAAATGTTAAATTGATGCGTAAAACAAAACACTCTGTACACGCATACTTGAAGGACGGCAACGTCGCAATTTATTTATGAATACGTACGCATGTACAGAGTGTTTCTTTTACGTATCAATTTAACATTTTTAGTGAATATTTTAATATAAAAAATATAAAAACATTTTATTTTCGAATGGCAATATTTTTTTAGCATGTTTGGATGCTATACTATTGTGGGTTAACGGGAACGCCCTCTGTTAGTTAACATACTGTATAATAAATAAATAATATGTATATTGTACGTGTAGCATTAATGAATAACAAAGTATGAACTGACATTATTATGTCAGTTCATACTTTTTTATTCATTTATGCTGTTTTCTTTCATTTATTTATTTATTTTATTATTTATGTACACACAGTAAAATATAATAGGACAACATAATTATAAAATTTGAGTACAAAGGTACTGCTTATTTCTTAAGAAATTTCTTCCAGCAGACCTGCGAAAGGAGAAGTGAAAAAGAAATGTAGATAATAGTGTGTGAGAACAAGAAGAGAAATAAAAATTAATATGTGAAGTCTAAAACTAAAATATTAAGTATACCTACACATACTTATAATGCAATAAAAATAACATATACTTAAATAAATACATAATGTAAGAATATATAAACATATAATATAAATATATAAATAAATAATTAACACAGTTAAGAGGAAAGGTAATGCTCTTTTAATCGACATTTGAATAAAGATATAGTTTTTAAATCACGAATGCTAGGCGGAAGTGAGTTCCACAATCTTACAGCATGGACAGAGAAGGAATAAGAGTAGTAGCTAGTTTTATGAGGATGAGATATAAGGAGGGATCTAAGGTGTGATCTACACGGTACGTCGCTAGAACGAGCGTAAGAAAAGCGCTCACGCAGGTAGGAAGGGAAAGACGGGTTGTGTAAGATGTTGAAGAGGAGACACAAAATCCTAGTGTTCCTGCGAAGACGGATTGGGAGCCACTTGAGTTCCTTGCGAAGGTGAGTAACATGGTCATACTTTCGAAGACCGAAAACAAAGCGAATACACAGATTTTGCAAGCGCTCAAGCTTGTTTAATAGCTCCTCGGTAGCATCCAAATAGCAGGCATCGGCATAATCTATAATCGGCTGAATAAGTGTTTGTGCTAAAGAAACTTTAGTCTTCAAGGGCAGAAGACTTTGAAGGCATTTCAGCGAATGAAAGGAGAAATTTACCTTTCGGCTGACCTCATTGACCTGAGCACGCCACGAGAGATTGGAGTCAATAACTACACCCAGATCTTTAGCGGTTTCGATATAGTCAATGCAAACACCGTCGAGATATAAAGGCATCAGAGATGCAACAACAGCCGCACTTCGAACGAATCTGCTGCCAATGATCATGGCCTGGGATTTAGTTGGGTTAATTTGCAAACCAAATGACTTAGCCCAAACGCTGATGCAAGCCAGGTCATGATTCATTGCAGCAATTGCAGAACCCGCGTCAACTACAGTAAAATGACGGTAAAGCTGCAAGTCATCTGCGTAGAGATGAAAACTAGAGGAGATTACTCTGGTAACAAAGTTTATGAAAATTGAAAAAAGAAGAGGAGAGAGAACGCTACCCTGAGGAACACCCTCAGTGAGGCTACACCAATCAGAGAAGGACTCCTCCAGGCGAACACACTGAGAACGTCCCCGAAGATAAGATCCGAACCAGGCTAAAGTGGAAGGAGAGAAATTGATAGATTTGAGGATACCAAGTAAAATGTCGAAATCCACTGAGTTGAATGCGCTACTGAAGTCCAGCAATACAAGGACAGTAAGGGATTTATTCTCCATTGCCCAGCGGATGTCATCAGTCACTTTTAAAAGCGCGGTTACAGTACTGTGACCCGAGCGAAAACCGGATTGAAAAGGGGATATTATCGAGTTTGACGCCAAGAAAAATGATAATTGTCTATGAACTATGTGCTCAAAAACTTTAGAGAGAAAAGGGAGGATAGAAATGGGTCTAAAGTGGGTTAATAAAGTAGGATTGTTAGTTTTAGGTAAAGGTTTTAGGAGCCTGTTTCCAAACATACGGAAAGGAACAAGAGGAAAATGAGTGGTTGAAGATGTGAGTGAGAACAGGAAGTAAAGAGGAAAGGATAAGAGTTATCATTCTTGAACACAACTTATCATTACCGACTGCTGAAGAAGTAATCGCAAGAATAGACTTTTTAACGTCATCCTCAGTAACATCGCTAAGCTTAAAGCTTCATGTTATTTTTTGTTCGTACACCTTATTATAAAAAAAAAATCAATTTCACCGTGTGATATACTATGTATTAAGGGTCTTTATTTTTGAGATCTCAATACTTATACTATTTCTGTTATTCAAAACATTTAAAGTTAGTACCTCATAAAAATGATGAAAATTAACCGTTGCGCGCTTGGTCGTCGTATGGGGGAAAGAGCTGAAACTAAACTTATAAAAGTACAGATAGGTACCTATTAGGTTTTTGCTTACTGCATACCTCAATGTGCGCTTAGAACAACATTATTACTTCAACAGAATTACCTAACAAAATACTATCTTTACTAGTAGAATTTCTATGATAGGAAACCTGCCAAAACTGTATCAAACTTATATGAAAACTAGTATTTGCGTGTTGCGCGAGGTGCAAGTACCTCGCGTGCTTGTGAAAAAAAAAGGGGGGGGGGTGATGGGGGGAGATGGGGGGGGGGTTTAGTATTTGCGTGTTGCGCGAGGTGCAAGAACCTCGCGTGCTTGTGAAAAAAAAAAAAAAGGGGGGGGGTGACGGGGGGAGATGGGGGGGTTTAGTATTTGCGTGTTGCGCGAGGTGCAAGCACCTCGCGTGCTTGTGAGAAGAAAAAAAAAAAGGGTGGGGGTGATGGGGGGGGGGGGGAGGTTGCAGAAGTATTTTGACTAAAGCATTGCCCCTCTAAATGAATCTGAAAAAAAAATGTTCCAAGTCTCTTAATTTCCGAGATCCGCCTAAAGGGGTTGCAAAGGGGGGCGGGGGGGGGCGACTGAAAAATGGTTTTTACTTTACCGAGCCTCCTCTATACGAATCCGTAAAAAAAAAATACTGGTCTCGTAGTTTCCGAGATACGATAGGGAGGGGGGAGAAGGGGGGGGAAAAGGGGAGGTTTGGCACTTTTCCCGTAGATTTGAGAGTTACTTGTTTACGAATCTGTCAAAATATACCCACCTCCCCATCCACCATCTGGGAGAACAATTATGTCAATGAGTGAGTGAGTGGTAATCTAGCTTGAAAAGTGCACCGGACTCCAGGAGTCCGCTGTCAAAAATGCCGTGTCTGTGTACCGCGCTCCTAGAGTCCGATGTAGGTTCTAACGTATTTTTTGACTGATTTAATGGCAATACTATATTGATCCTGCTCTAACTTGCACACAGTGTAAGGAAATAAACAAGGATGACATACCGCCATATGTTTTGTTTCTAAAACACACCAACGACAATTACTATACTTTTCAAATAGTCTCGTTTTCGCGCGCGCCTTGAAAGTTTGTTAGCTTGTGTAAAGTGAGTGAAAATCGTAAAAAAAGAAGAGAAAAGGACGTGAAAAGTGTTTGGAATCATGAATAGGTAAGTAGTGAACAGTATTTAATTCATTGATTGTGTATTTGACAAAGGTTTTGGTCAGAAATAGATAATTCAACAAATATTGTTTGCCATTTTGCGCGGCAAACTTTTTTATGACAATGGGTTTTTTTTTAACATTTTCGTCTACTGCAATGCTTCATTTTCATTTTGTCACTTTTATATTAACATTAACATTTCAAGTTCAGATGTGATAGTATTGGTCGTATCCACAGAAATCAAAAATACAGAGAAGTGGTAAGGGGGCGTATCGGTGTCCGCGCGACATGGCCACAGGGCTCATGTCACAGGCAAGTGGCCGTCTCCGCGAACTAGTGCGCTTTCGACGGCGATCGTGATAACATATATGAATGCCGAGTTGTTCTGTGGTATCTTGTAAAAACCGAAGCCAAAATCAAATCTATGTGAATCATGGAATCACTTACCATATGTAAGTACAAGTATTTTACAATATTTGTCTTTAAAATCATGAAAAACAATAAATCGTAAAATATTTCTTGGTTTTACTATGTTATTTTTGTTTTCAAATATCAGAGCGACTGTACTCCTTTTGCTATTAATACATTGCTCCTTAACCACTACCTGAGTTCGTCACTAAGTAACTGGACAAGCAATGTAAACATAACATACGAAACTGTATTACGCGGATTCATCGCGTAGTGAGGCCGCCACTTCTTGCGACGAATTAGTGATGTGCTTGTGCAGATCCACTAACGTAGGCTATCGACAGCAATGTCGATTGACGAATGAAATATTGCTATTATAGTTTAGGGGTTTTTCAACCGATGACATAAAAAAGAGAAGGTTATTAATTCGACGCGTATATTATTATTATTTTTTTATGTATGATCACTGATTACTCGGAGACGGCTGAACCGATTTGAAAAATGCTTTTTTTGTTTGAAAGGGTATATACTTTGAAATTGGTCCCATTGTCACCAAGTCAGGATCTGATGGTGGGATCCTGGAGAAATCGAGGGAACTCTTCAAATATTATAGGCACACCTATAGTGATTTGAGTATTTTTTATAGTAACTTGTGTAGTTGCATTCCAAAAGCACCATTTTGAAGTAGACCTGATGATGAAGACCACCGATGGCCACTGGAACTACTCAATATATAAGTAGGAATAATAAGTAGTTCATGTGTTCCGCTTCGATTACTTGAATGTGGTTATTAAGCACAATATGCTCGTCACAATGCATATGGTGAAGTGAAGCTGATGGTGAACTACCAGGAGAACTCCTCAACAAATAACAGCCCAACATTGGGAAAAGCAATATTTTGTAAATGAATATAACGATGGTCCCTAGGTAAAGTATCGAAAATGAAAAATGCTACTTTACAGGAGAGCGTTTTAAAGTTTATTTTTTGCATAACTTTTTTTTTAATTATTATATTTCCATAAAAATTTGGATTCACAGTTGTGTTGGGTTTACATACTATTACTGTGTGTCAAAAATTAATATATATGAATAGTTTTCGAGAAAATTGAGTTACGATAGTATACCAAGTTACTGAACTTGCTTTATGAATCGAAACTGGCACTTTCAATCATTTACAGGGAACCACAAATTCAAAAATGCATCGGATCTGCCGATTTCGATATTCTACGTTGGTTTGTGTTTAGAATATTTTATTGAAAGTGTCACATACGATTATTTACTTCGCAGATTGGTTGTACTTTTTTCTTTTTTTTTTTTTTTAGCGTGGTAAAATTATCAAATAAGTCCTCCCACCCCGGGCAGGGTGGGAGGGACTGTCAGACTTTTACTGACTAAAATCCACGGTGTTCCTTCAATAACCCTTTACGTACCGAGGTCACGGTAACGGGATGAGTCCCACGACCCCGGCAGGCTTCGGCCCTCTACGGGGGGCCTTGTCATATTGCTGACGCTCTTTGAGGCGCGCGTGGAACACGACACGCCGTCGACCCGGGCATGGTCCATGGTCGGACAGCGAGTTGCCCTTTACTCGCTGTCCGCATGCCCGCGCCTACGGTGGCTGGAGATCGTTGGCCGACGTCCGACGCCGTGGGCGTCTACCACTGCGGCTGGGCTGGAGGGAGGACGCCATCCTCTCCCTCACGCGGCCCGCCTCCTCCTTCGGAAGCATGACTGCTTCGCAGAAGGAGGCGACCGCTTCCCACTCCCTCTCGCCCCGCAGCATGGCCTCGACCAATGCCGGGCGCGAGAGGTCTCCGCCTATTGCCGCCGTGAGGACACGTCGGTGCCCTGCCCAAGCGGGGCAGTCCTGCACCATGTGCTCGACTGTGTTTTCAGGGCGACCCTCGCAGTGGTGACATCCAGGCGTTTCCTCCTTTCCCATCAGACACAGGTACCTCCCGAAACTTCCGTGTCCGGTGAGGACCTGCGTTATGCGGTAGGTCAGGACGCCGTGACGCCGATCTAGCCACTCCTCAAAGAGGGGTCTTACCGCCGCAATTGCGGTGTGCCCGGCCTTCGGTTGCGACAGTCGTTCCCTCCATACTGCCCTGAGATCACGCCGGAGCTCTTCCCGCCGCGCCTCGACTTCTCGAGGCAGCGGGGATACGCCCCGGCGCTGCGCCTCTACGCGCCATTCATAGACGCGCTGAAGGGCAGTCGCCTCCAGATCCCAAGGCAGCAATCCGGCAAGGAGGTTGGCTGATTCGCCGGCGATCGTGCGGTATCCCCGGATCATTCGGATAGCCATGACCCTCTGGCATGCGACCAACTTTAATGGTCGCGTCCGGATGCACAGGGCCCACAGATTGGTTGTACTTACAATTATTTCTCTATAGAATAACAAAAACACAGTTAATATGGAATATCTTTATTAAAGTAAATGTATTACAAATTGAAATAGTTATACTATATTTAGCTAAAATTATTTAAAGCCAGTGCTTGATACGTTAACTTACGGTAAAAAGCTGAGATCACTTATTACTGTTACTTAAGTTATAACAAATGCGAGCGCTGAGCACTTAATATGCTAAAATAATAAGAAACATTTTAAATCAAATCACAATATAATCACATTACTTATACAAGACAAAAACTAATAAAACTTTTAAGAAACTTCAAATAAAAGTGACAAAAATTATAATCTATAACATCAATTAAATACTTACCACAAAATATAATTACGAAATGTAGTTAAATATTTATGACAGGTACTTTGTAAAATCGAATAAACAGAATAAAGTGTAAGAATACTCTGGTAAAATATAAAGTACTAATAAATCAGGAAAATATTTATGTTTTAACAAAAATAATAAGACGTGACACGTAAAATCTTAGTACGAAAATATATTACTCATCGGACTCATTTTCAGAATTTTCTGCGGCTGTAGAATAATATAGCATAGCTTTCGTAAAACCGTATATTCTTTGAATATCCCTCCTGCATTACATAAAGAAATCAAATCTTTATACTTTGCCACTGGCAAAGCTAGTGAATCCGAATAAAGATTTTTTAATTACATAGATTGAAACTTTCTCTTTTTTCGGCTGCTTGTTTCTACAGAAGTATTCACACAAAAATAATCAGCCTTCAAATCGTATTTTAAGTATAGGTTATTTGGTTCCTCTTTTCTCACACTAACTTCCTTAATGCTTTTTTATCTCACGTTTTCTCTTTTGTTGTCTTTCTCCAATTTTTGTCATTTATTAAAAATTTATAATCATAAACATCACTCTTGGTTACTTCTATAACCTTGTAGGGTTTTACTTCAGCCTTTGCCCGGCGTACTAATGCGTACCATTGGTCAAGAATTTTAATTAGTTTTCTCGTTTTGATAGGTACATGTATAACGAATAAACGACTCTATTCCTATTCTGGCCCTCACAATTATCTGACCAAAATAAGAATTTCTTAGCAACCCAATCTATCTTTGCGTTTACAAATTACATTAAACTGCTTCTTACTTCATTAGCTCCTCTTTTACCGGTACTTTCCGTCCACACGTAGCATGTACCTTCTTTTAACGCTAAATCGAAAACGGTAAAGTTAAATACAGAAAGTTTACGCTTATAATAAAACAAACCAACGTCTCCATGTGGACAATTTAATTTTTTTTGGAAATCAAATGTAGCACACACAATTTCAGGTGATTCTCTAGATTGCTGTTTGTCAATATTCTTTAACTCTCTAGCTATTTTCTTATTTTTAAGTGTTTATTATGAGTCTGTACTTGTTCTTCTGTCGGAGATGAATTGTTAGAAAAACTATGACACTTGTCACAGATATCCTTCTTGGGATTAAAAAATTTAACATTCATGTTACAATTGATGATGTCCCTGTACTAACGAAGGGTCTGTGCTTGATTGATATAATTTGAAGGTTGGCTCCATTCTATGTATAAGGAAAACATTACATGTCATTACGTGTATAATGTGATTCTACGGGTTGGAAAGAAGCTACATGATCATGAAGGCGCAGTTCGTGGGGAGCGGTGACTCTAAAAAAGAACATTGAAGGTCAGAAGGTACATTTAATAAATATATGATTAACAATTCATGTATACAAATCTAATTTAGTTAATCACAGAAAGTGACATAAAAGTGAGTTACTAAATTTTTATCATAAACACTTAACACTTATATCGAATCTTTACAAAAAATAAACAAAATTCGATCGAAATAATCGAAAGTGACACTTTCATTAGAAATTTAAATTTATAATACGACGTACAGTATCGAAATCGTCAGTTTCGATTGAAATAATTTATGAATAAACCCCGTACATTATCGGAACTGGCATTTTCGGTACTATCAGGAACATGACAATCCGTCATAAATGATCGAATCTACCCGATTCGTTGTATTACGTGGGACACATTTTTAATTCAAGCAAATCATTAAGATGGTCAATAAAACCTGATTTAGGTAACCTATACTTAAAAATATTCTTATTTATTAAAGTTGCAACTACGTATCAGTCAAATAAAAGTATTTCAAGTATTAAAACTTACCCGTATTAAAAATAACTGATTTTGTATCCAAGTCTTGTTGTTGTTCATTCTCACTGTTTCTTTGCATTAAATCAACTATTTTCCTCGATCTTGAATACATTTTTAAAGATAACTGGCCCATAATACAGTAGTTTAGTTATAACATTTAAAAAACAGTAACAAAATACATATAACACTATTATTACGCAAATGCAACGCCGCGGATGTTGACGTTGCTGTGCGCACGAGCACTGCGGCGGCGTACATTCGCGATAGTGGTAGTTCCGTCCTTGTCGCACACTCGCCGGCGCAGCGTAAATACGCGAAACTTAACATTCATTGATAGACGTCGGATAGACTGACATATTTCGATAAAATACGTCTCTAATAAACGCATAAATAATGAATTTTTTTAATTTTTGATATTCAATTAATAAAATTACCTTTATTTATAGTTCTAAACAGTAATAAAAAAAAATTGGCATTTTGTAAATTCGATACTTTACTTAGGGACCATCGATAAGTAGTTGACATTTAGGCTCCTGTAACTAGGTAAATTAAAAATCGACCAACTAAAAAGAGTAAAATAAAAACTTTTTACCAAAAAATTAAACCGACTCCCAAAAAACACTGCAAAGTGAAAAATAACTTTAATTTCGGAAGTCGGTGCCAAAAACGAAAATACAAAACTAAAAACAGACACCCAAAAAACACTGCAAAGTGAAAAATAACTTTAATTTCGGTAGTCGGTGTCTTTAGTTTTGTATTTTCGTTTTTGGCACCGACTTCCGAAATTAAAGTTATTTTTCACTTTGCAGTGTTTTTTGGGTGTCTGTTTAATTGTTTGAAATAAGTTTTTTATAACATACGGAAACCTCTAAGAAAATATGTTTAACTTTTATTTTACATGAGATGACAGGAATAAAAATACGTTGAAAAGTCAAGTGTACAAAAAAGTAAAAAAAAATAAACAGATAGATAAAATAAATAAGTAGATTTGGTCAACAGACGAAATTATATCGGAACCGTGTGTCTCCAGTTAGGCGCTGGGCGGGGCAACAACTACACATGCAGTTTAATAAAATCAATAGATGCGCACTCGCGCACACACCCGCATTTCTTAAATCAGAACGTACTATACAATCAATAATAAACCTTATTCCGTCAAACACAGCGTGTATTTACCATGCACTGTAGAATTTACCCACAAAAAACATCGGTCGCTATCGTTGTGCTGTGCAAAAGCAATTTATTTTACATATACGCTAGTGATTGACTAAATCGGAAAGTTATCGATTCTTCCATTTATTATTGTACAATTTTTTTTGGGCACCTGAAAATGAACCAAATAAAAAATGGCATGTCCAGAAAATATTACAATAACAATAAACATATTATTAAGAACATAACATTACATAATTATTATTAAGTACTACCTACTAAGTATTAAGGGCTACCCTGGCGCTTTCGACTTAAATCTTAATATTTAATTATCATAGTGATAGGTCAAATAGAAGTCGATGTTAACTTACATTACGCTCTTGATCGGAACATACCAGCCGTATAGGTTGTATAGAATCCTGAAAAGTTGAATGACTGATTTTATGAATACCCTAAATCAGGAGAATAGCTTTCAGTAATAAAATAAAATTTAACAAACTTCTGCAAATATCAGTTGTACTCTTAATTTTGGAATTGTCCATTCAAAAAGCCTGCAACTTTTCTTTAGAGACTAGAACATTTCTGCGTTGAAGTGAACCGAGCATATGGTGCTATTTTTTGTAGGGTACCAGTTAGGTGGCATGCCTGTGGCATCAATCCATTCCTTTTTTATGTTACCATCTTTTGGGAAGCTGAAAAGTACGAAAAGCACTTATTTATCATTTACATACATCCTAAGCTACTTCTAAACGTCACCATATAATAAGCATCGCAATAATTACGTAACACACTATAAATCAAGATCTGAATGATTTTGACGTATATTGCTAATCTATTGCTTCATATGTTCGAAATATTGGTCTGCTCAACAACGTAAATACCGCAGTGAGTGTTGTTGATTTAGCATAATGAAACCGATTCCTACTGTAAGTGTGTTACGCAACTATTACCTGCGGGGTAATCGCAGGTAATAGTTTAGTAGGTTATAATAGGTTTTTGTTATAAGAAAAATCCTAGTTAGTAGAGAAATTGTTAAATATATGAAAACAAACACACATCCATGCATAACAAATAAATAGCATGAATATATTGACTTATTTTAAGCTCAATTCACAAATATATTATCTGAACCATGCCGATTATTATAACGCATTCGAAGCTTCAATGGAAGCAAAATACAAAAACCATAAAAAATAAAGAAACAGCATGAGGATAAGGCATAACATACGATAATTCTAAACCGAAAAACACCACCGATTATTAACCTAAAATTAAAGTAACTTACTTTACGAATATTGGTTACGCATTTCTCTACTACTCTGTAAAAAAATCAAAATAAGTAAAAAAAACATTATTTACATCGATCTTCCAAACGGGCTAAAACGGTTGACAGATTGAAAAATAAACTGTTGTAGCGACGGCGACGTCGGAACTCCTTACGCATGCTGCGGGCGTAAAATAAATTGTTTATTTTTTTTTACTTTTTTGTACACTTGACTTTTCAACGTATTTTTATTCCTGTCATCTCATGTAAAATAAAAGTTAAACATATTTTCTTAGAGGTTTCCGTATGTTATAAAAAACTTATTTCAAACAATTAAACAGACACCCAAAAAACACTGCAAAGTGAAAAATAACTTTAATTTCGGTAGTCGGTGTCTTTAGTTTTGTATTTTCGTTTTTGGCACCGACTACCGAAATTAAAGTTATTTTTCACTTTGCAGTGTTTTTTGGGTGTCTGTTTAATTGTTTGAAATAAGTTTTTTATAACATACGGAAACCTCTAAGAAAATATGTTTAACTTTTATTTTACATGAGATGACAGGAATAAAAATACGTTGAAAAGTCAAGTGTACAAAAAAGTAAAAAAAAATAAACAATTTATTTTACGCCCGCAGCATGCGTAAGGAGTTCCGACGTCGCCGTCGCTACAACAGTTTATTTTTCAATCTGTCAACCGTTTTAGCCCGTTTGGAAGATCGATGTAAATAATGTTTTTTTTACTTATTTTGATTTTTTTACAGAGTAGTAGAGAAATGCGTAACCAATATTCGTAAAGTAAGTTACTTTAATTTTAGGTTAATAATCGGTGGTGTTTTTCGGTTTAGAATTATCGTATGTTATGCCTTATCCTCATGCTGTTTCTTTATTTTTTATGGTTTTTGTATTTTGCTTCCATTGAAGCTTCGAATGCGTTATAATAATCGGCATGGTTCAGATAATATATTTGTGAATTGAGCTTAAAATAAGTCAATATATTCATGCTATTTATTTGTTATGCATGGATGTGTGTTTGTTTTCATATATTTAACAATTTCTCTACTAACTAGGATTTTTCTTATAACAAAAACCTATTATAACCTACTAAACTATTACCTGCGATTACCCCGCAGGTAATAGTTGCGTAACACACTTACAGTAGGAATCGGTTTCATTATGCTAAATCAACAACACTCACTGCGGTATTTACGTTGTTGAGCAGACCAATATTTCGAACATATGAAGCAATAGATTAGCAATATACGTCAAAATCATTCAGATCTTGATTTATAGTGTGTTACGTAATTATTGCGATGCTTATTATATGGTGACGTTTAGAAGTAGCTTAGGATGTATGTAAATGATAAATAAGTGCTTTTCGTACTTTTCAGCTTCCCAAAAGATGGTAACATAAAAAAGGAATGGATTGATGCCACAGGCATGCCACCTAACTGGTACCCTACAAAAAATAGCACCATATGCTCGGTTCACTTCAACGCAGAAATGTTCTAGTCTCTAAAGAAAAGTTGCAGGCTTTTTGAATGGACAATTCCAAAATTAAGAGTACAACTGATATTTGCAGAAGTTTGTTAAATTTTATTTTATTACTGAAAGCTATTCTCATGATTTAGGGTATTCATAAAATCAGTCATTCAACTTTTCAGGATTCTATACAACCTATACGGCTGGTATGTTCCGATCAAGAGCGTAATGTAAGTTAACATCGACTTCTATTTGACCTATCACTATGATAATTAAATATTAAGATTTAAGTCGAAAGCGCCAGGGTAGCCCTTAATACTTAGTAGGTAGTACTTAATAATAATTATGTAATGTTATGTTCTTAATAATATGTTTATTGTTATTGTAATATTTTCTGGACATGCCATTTTTTATTTGGTTCATTTTCAGGTGCCCAAAAAAAATTGTACAATAATAAATGGAAGAATCGATAACTTTCCGATTTAGTCAATCACTAGCGTATATGTAAAATAAATTGCTTTTGCACAGCACAACGATAGCGACCGATGTTTTTTGTGGGTAAATTCTACAGTGCATGGTAAATACACGCTGTGTTTGACGGAATAAGGTTTATTATTGATTGTATAGTACGTTCTGATTTAAGAAATGCGGGTGTGTGCGCGAGTGCGCATCTATTGATTTTATTAAACTGCATGTGTAGTTGTTGCCCCGCCCAGCGCCTAACTGGAGACACACGGTTCCGATATAATTTCGTCTGTTGACCAAATCTACTTATTTATTTTATCTATGGTCGTATCCATACTGTGTTGGTCATGTAATTTTTTCCTTGTCTGTTGATCGAGCTCTAGGAGATCGATTTTTTTGTAAAATTGTCAGTTTTGGTTGTTGATTTTATAAATGTTTACTAAGGCAGCATGTCTTTTTTTGTGCTTATTGATTTGTAAATATGATCAAATTGTAGAATAGCAATTTGTATTAAAAATAGATGTAATAGAATTTCTCCTGTGATCCAAAGTTTGAGACGATCTTTTTTTGCGCTTATTTACAAGTGATTTTGATTTCTCGAGTTCTCGTAAACTTAACACTTCTAACAGTTGCAACTCTGTCTGTGAGAAGTAGAAGGACTAAACTATAGTATAAAATAATAACAAGCCACTTGAGCGGCGCAGTTCTCAAAATTCAAGTTTGTTTACCTGACCCTTTTTTTATCGGGCGCTCGGGTTACCTAAATGGACGCATTGTTTTGTAATGCTTGTGTCGGGAAAAAAATGTATGAGAAGGTGTGTTATTTAAATTGATTATGTTAAATAGTATATTTATATGTAAATAAATTATAAACTTTTTTAAAATAATGGTTTTATTTTGTTGGCGATCGCCGAGCTCTCTTTACAAAGTTAAGAGTGACATCAGCGGAGCGGCATGGTGGCCCCTGGTGAAACGAGCTGCGTGCGTTGCTGAATCCCGAGCCGGACGTAAACAATGATAAGATGGAATCAAACTTCACCATGGGAACAGAAGCGTTCTCATGGACAATGGAAGTGTGGTGACGATTGTTAGGACTGTATGGGTACTCTTCGGGAGACCTTCGTAAGAGAAGGTCGATATAGATTTCTGTTCCTTTGTCTTGTTAAAAAGTAATATATTGTTATATGGTTATTACAGTGGTTTTAATTAATACAAAAAGTGACTTAACTAAGTACATAATAATATAAAGTTTACATCGGAAGTGGGATGCTAAACCCACACGTAGCTATGGGTAAACAAAGTAAGCGTAATAAACGCCTAAAACAAAAAAGACGAATACGTTCAAGTTCAAGTTCTAGCAACAGCGGTAGTGCCAAGGACTCCGTCACCTCCGCCGAAACATAGGAAACAGGTATCATGTAAGGCTGATACCTCAACTGTGAGTACAAGTAACACTTTAAATAGGTAATATTATACCCGAGTTCGATCTTGAACGCTTGGCTTAGAATTATCAGATCCTATGCTCAAACTTTTACATGGACTGATGAATGATCCGCTATCAAGCTCTCAACAAACTAAAGGGTTCCGCAAAAGTGTGGTACGATTCACTGTTACGATCGGATAGTCATTGGCCTACATGGAAATGGAAGGACTGGATCCGAAGTTGGCTTTCAGTTTTCGAGTCCGTCGGAATATGTACGATCTCTTAAAAGATATTATTAAGTAACAAAAAGCCGTTAGAAAATCAGTCGCTTTACGAGTTTTATTTTGAACAAAAATGTAAAATAGATCGTTTATCTTTGGAATTTTCGGAACAAGATAATGTTTTTATTATTGTCGGCAATATGGGAGACAGTAGTATAGGCGCATCAATTGAAGCGAATAATTTTATAACATGCGATAATTTAGCTAGTTTCCTACATGGTCAAACGTATACATCAAAAAGCCCAAAACAGATAAGCGCAATCGTGCGTGATGTCCAGACGAAACTGACCAGTCAGAATCAGGTATCTGCGACCACGACGTCAGTCACTGTACCCTTAGCAACCGTAAGTCAGGGTGCTTCTGCTAATTATAATCAAGACGTGGGTCAGGGGCAGAGTCGGAGGCAGGTCAAGTGTTTTCTGTGCGGCGGTAACCATAGAAAGAGTCAGTGTGATGCAAATAAATGCGATTATTGTGGTAAACGAGGTCACTTAGACTCGACATGTTACCATAAAAAGAACGCGGTTAAACCAGAGAAAACTTCTGTTCTATAGATATTTTGTTTCTTGGTAAAAATGTATTTAAAAAAGATATTACATCTGCTTTAAAAGATAGTAGTTAATAATTAAATTTATGTTGTTGTAAGCTCTAAGTTAACAATGTAAATTCATTAATCAATAGCTAGCTAATCTTTCTTATAATCTGTGAATAACGTAGTGAGTAGTATATTTGTTAATATGATTCGATCCTGTACTGTTTATAATCTGTATTATACTACTGTTTGTTATTCCTATGAAATAAAATAAAATAAACAAGATACAAAATGTGTCCTAATATCGGACTAACGAAACAAATTTGTGAAAATAATATGTATTAATAATCTGTATCAAGAAGCATTTATTGATCCGGGAAGCAGTTGTTCATTGATTTCTGAATCGCTCGTTAAAAGATATTCAATGGCAATCATTTCGTTGACCACGCCAGTTTATTGCGCGGTTTCTCAAAATAAAATTATGAATCTGTAACTCACAAGATAACAGTTGATCTGAAAACCGATTCGGTGTGCCTAAATCAGGTTAATTTCTATGTAATCGACAACTTGGCAGATTGTGAAATATTGATAGGAAGAAACGTGACGGAGCGCTCTGATATTCGCGAATGGCTGACAAATTTAAATTTGACTGTGAATCAATTTGTAGAGTTTTGTAAAACAATTCATAATTTCGTGTTTGATGGCGATTCCTGCCAGAATGAACTAATGACACTCTCAAAATTATGAAGAATGTGTAGCGTCAAATATCAAAGAATTAGGAAAGGTAAACGGTCACGAAATGATAATTAACGTAACTAGTTCTCAACCAATTCAATGCAGACCTTTTAGGTGTTCTTATTCAGACAGAAAGATAATTCGCGAAATGGTGGACGAGCTTCTGACAAATAATATTATACGTGAAAGTAAATCACCATACGCGAGCCCTGCTTTACTAGTCAATAAAAAGAATGGGGAAAAAGACTCTGCATTGATTATCGACCGCTAAATAAGATAACAATTAAAGACAAATATCCAATGCCGCGTATTGAGGATCTTGTAGATAGGCTTCGAGGCTATAAATGCTTTACCAGTCTAGATTTAAAAAGCGGTTATTATCAAATATTAATACAAATCACCGATGAAGGTAAGAAACCAGTCCATTATTATAGTAGACAATTTACGGAAGATGAGAAAAAGTACCATTCATTTGAATTAGAGTTATTGGCGATCCTTAGTTCGCTTCAGAAGTTCCGATTATACCTAACCGGATCACCTTTTAAAATAGTAACTGATTGTAATGCCGTACGGTACGAACTGAAAAAGAAAGAGATTATTCCTCGAATTGCACGTTGGGTTTTATTTACACAACAGTTCTCGTTTGATATCGTTCCCCGAGAAGGCAAGCGAATGCAACACTAAGACGCCTTGAGTCGTAACCCCATGCAGTCCGGATAATAATCAGAAACCGAGATTATAATATCTATAACGGGAGCAGATTGGTTGCTTTCGGTACGACTACAACATGCCGAGTTACAATACAATGTATTCGAGCAATTATTGAATCAGGAGAGGCCGAGGAAAATAAAGACGTTTTTAAAAAAAAATATGTTGTCCTCGGTGGTAAAGTCTATAGAAGAACATCCCGAGGTCGCCGATGGGTGGTTCCAAAGAATTGCATTTGGCAAATAATTAAATGTAACCATGACGATCTCGGGCATTTCTCTGTTGATAAAACCATAGAAGGAGTGAGCCATCAGTATTGGTTTCCTAGAATGCGACATATAATAAAGAAATATACCTATTAAAAACTGCATCAATTGCATATATTTTAAGAATAAAGGTAATCGCAAAGGGAGGAGAGTTTTACCCGTTACCAAAATACGCACAGCCTTATCACACTCTTCATATCGATCATTTAGGACCTTTTGTTACGACTAAGGCCAAAAATAAATATTTATTGGTCATCGTAGATGCTTTTACTAAATTCGTGTTCATTATGGCGGTTCGAACAACAAAATCCTCTTGTGTAATTAAATAAAATTAGAAACTATTTCTAAGACATTCGGAAACCCTCAAAGAATCACCACAGACGCCGCGACATGCTTTACTTCTAGTACCTTTACGCAGTATTGTACAAATAGAAACATACGTTTACACATAATTACAACGCTCAACCTCGCTCTAATGGCCAGGTTGAGCGTTTTAACAAAACCATTCTAGAAGCAATAAAATCAGTAGGTGCTAACGATAGAGATGACAGGTGGGATCAGTATATAAAAACCTTACAACAGGGTATAAACAGTACAATTCACAAAACAACAAAAACTGTTCCTAGCGAAGTTTTCCTCGGATATGGATTGCGCACGGATAGTGATAGTTTGGCTCCGGAAATTGGTAACGGGCATAGATGTAATTGAATTGCGCGAAAAGACAGAGACAAATATAAAGTCCAATGCGGAATCACAAAAACAGCGATTTGATAAAAATCGTACTAAAGCACGGGTTTACGTCGAAGGAGACTTATCACTCATTAAAATACAAAGCCAGACTAATGACGGGCAAAGTCGGAAATTGTTACCTGTTTATAAAGACCCCTTTCAAGTAAAGAAGTTGTTGGGGAATGATAGATATGAGGTGACGGATGTAAAAGACGGTGAAAGGAGCACTAAGAAGTATACAGGCTTAACCGCTGTCGAGAATATGAAACCATTCGATACATATTGATGATTGGGAGATAATTTAAAACTACGCTCTAACTTAAACCATTTCTGCCCGTGTTGGCGATGAAGGTAAAGGTAATTTTAAATTTATCAAACGCTTAAGTGCGAGTCAAGATAAAATGCTTTGAGTATTTGTAAATGTTCCATATCGTAAATTACACATTAGAAGCCGAGTGGTAGGTTCATATGAAGAACAAACTTGGAACGCTCAAGAGTGGAAAGGCCCTTTGAGTGCAAGTGGTTCTGGAACGAACTTGGTACGCTTAAGTGAGGTTAATCCCCTTTAAGTGCAAGTGGTTCTGGAACGAACTTGGTACGCTTAAGTGAGGTTAAGGCCCTATGAGTGCAAGTGGTTCAGGAACGAACTTGGTACGCTTAAGTGAGGTTAATCCCCTTTAAGTGCAAGTGGTTCTAGAACGAACTTGGTACGTTTAAGTGAGGTTAAGGCCCTTTGAGTGCAAGTGGTTCTAGAACGAACTTGGTACGCTTAATTGAGGTTAATCCCCTTTAAGTGCAAGTGGTTCTGAAACGAACTTGGTATGCTTAAGTGAGGTTAAGACCCAGTGCAAGTAGTCAAATCCAATTTTATTGTCGCTTTAAGTGCACATGATTTAATGTTATTAAAGCCTACCCTCGGACTCACTGATGAAAATGTGTAATGACAGTTCTAACCCAAGTCGAACACCAATGCGTATGCGACTGACAAACTGATAAATTATTGATAATTTGTGTTTCAGCACTTTATCTGAACTCGTGGGGTTCCTGGTGGGACAGGCACCTGGTAGGACGGCCGTGTTGGCGATCGCCGAGCTCTCTTTACAAAGTTAAGAGTGACATCACCGGAGCGGCATGGTGGCCCCTGGTGAAACGAGCTGCGTGCGTTGCTGAATCCCGAGCCGGACGTAAACAATGATAAGATGGAATCAAACTTCACCATGGGAACAGAAGCGTTCTCATGGACAATGGAAGTGTGGTGACGATTGTTAGGACTGTATGGGTACTCTTCGGGAGACCTTCGTAAGAGAAGGTCGATCTAGATTTCTGTTCCTTTGTCTTGTTAAAAAGTAATAAATTGTTATATGGTTATTACAGTGGTTTTAATTAATACAAAAAGTGACTTAACTAAGAACATAATAATATAAAGTTTACAATTTTTTAATTATAATGACTTTTGTACAAAAAACTGGGTAAAATTCGCTCACCTAGATTTCAAGTTAGAATTATTAATACATTGCAAGGGAAACTGGACTAAAAAATGTTTAGTCTGTTAGCTTACTTCATAACAATTCCACGACATAGGTATATAATTTAGCTCCCAATACAAAATTTTAGAGATAATGTCATTTTAATCACCCGCGCCGATAGCGGCGCGGACCACCCAGAAGTAACGACACAGTTGACGTCATTAGCGCAAAATGGCCGCCACACTTGATGGGTTATAGTACAATTCGATTATGCCACGTCACCACTGACCAACCACACGATCACCATCCAAAGGAACCATAACTAGTCAAACAACCCTTTAATATTCACGTGCCTAAACTTTATAGTAGTAACCTCAATCCAATCAAAGAAAATTATCATACAAACTTCATTATAGCGATATAGCGACGGAAGAGAGTCTCGCAAATTTCCGTTTAAAACATTTCACAGCTTAACTCATCTTAGCTTAGTACTGCGGTAGCAAATCCCTTGGTATAATCAAAGTAAATTAAAAGCAAGTCCAGCTTTAGCTGTCGGCTTAGTTGGTACTCTCAAGTGCAAATTCATTGGCTTGTGTATTCAACCTTGCCTTATTTGTGGTGTACAAATATAGATTTTAGTTTGTTTAGTTTAGTGCGCTGTCGATATTGACGCCCAGTTTTACGGCGAGAGTGGAATATTCTACTTACACATTCATTCTATAGGAGCAAAGCCTTACTTAAAACGAAGATAATTCTAGTAAACTATGCAGTGTTGTGCATTAAAGTCAAGTTGAAAGCGTTTATTGCGAACTAAGTGTACAAAATTGGTGTTCATAATATATAATATTAGCTGCATACTTATGACTTAGCAGCCTATTGCAAGCTTTACAATTTTCATCCTAAATTAGCATTCATTAAACAATATTATTACTTAATTATTTTATTTAATACAACTTACAATAACTTACATATACTTTAATACTTACAATAGAGAATTTAATAGAATTATTCAGCAATATTAATGTCATCATTTTCAGGTACTACAAATTAAAATTAAACGCAAAGTTGAATAGGATAGACATAATAAAATTATTTAAACTAGACTCTAAATATTCTTTTAATGAGTACAAACATTTTTGAATTAGAAATAGTTTCAGCCTTTAATGGAATATTGGTCCCAAGTTTCCTGTAATGTAATGTAAATGTAATATGGGCTATAACGTAACATTTTAATAATACTGACGAAACATGACTGAACATTTTAGTCACAGTGATGTTAGCGATTGTCGGACGTATCTACATGCTGCACTAAAGCGACACATATTCTTTGTTTATATTATATCTAGTGTTATTTTTTATTAATTCCTTTAGCCATAAGACCGCCCTATGTATCACCCTTTTTAGTTGTTAAGTCCTTCTTCATCTTTATTTCAGGTTACTTAAGCCACAGAATATTACTATACATAAAAAAATACAATACGTAATTACACACATCAAAAGTGTCTAGGGATCAAGCATTTTTATGCGGATTTCTTGAGATTGAGATGTGGCTTTGTAATAAATTTATGATTTTATAAATTTATATGGATCCTTTTTGGTGCATTTCATAATTTGAAACAGGAACTGTTAATCAAATTCGAGTAAAAGATGAAAATCAGCTGTCAATATTTTCCCTATAAAAACATACAACGCATTGAAGACATTATTAGTGCTACTGTTTCCCTACTATTGATTAAAACCAACGTTATTATGGAGCGGCGACGTCATTTAAGCAGGGAAGAAATGCTCAGAGCCGTGGGAATGATAGAAGCTGGTTCCCGGCAACGTACTGTGGCTTTAGCTCTGAATACAAGTCAGAGTGTTATCAGTCGACTTTGGACACGTTACCGAAGCACTGGTACCGTGGCTGAGCGCCATGGAGGACGGTATCGCTGCACCACACGGAGACAAGACCGATACATTCAAATCTTAACTCGAAGAGCTCCAACAATAACCGCCATTATGTTAGCCGTGAGGCTTCATCACTCTTCAGGGAACTTAATTAGCGACCAAACAGTCAGAAACCGCTTGCATGAAGTGAACCTTCATTCCCGAAGACCGCTACGGGTACCACCTATAGCAATGCACAATCGTAGGATTCGATATCAATGGGCTCTTGAACACAGAAATTGGGCAGAAGAACAATGGCGTTTCGTGTGCTTTTCTGATGAGTCTCGTTTTGGTATGAGACCGGATACAAGACGTATACGACACTGGAGAACCCCTGGACGCCAACAGCGATTAAAATCCTGCCAGGAAGTCCATCCTTATAGTGGTGGAACCATCATGGTATGGGCGGGTATTTGGATCGGCGGAAGAACTGAGTTGATATGGATCAGAGGCAACCTCAACGCTCAAATTTATGCTGAGACGATTGTATCTGACGTCATCGTTCCTCTACAAGTGCAAGTCGGTCCCTTATTTCAGTTAATGCATGATAATGCACGACCGCACACGCAAGAGTTGTAAGACAGACTCTCGCCGCAGCTAACATCAATGTCCTGCTCTGGCCTGCTCAGTCGCCAGACTTGAACCCGATTGAGCATGCATGGGATATGCTACAGAGAAGAGCTCTGCCGAATATGGAGGGTATCCAGTCGCAAGAAGACCTTTTTTTGTTGTTGCAACGAACATGGGGGGCCATTCCACAGCTTGATTTGGATGAACTCATTTTGAGTATGCCAAACCGATGTTCTTGTGTTGTTAGTGTTCGCGGTAGAAACACGGATTATTAATTGTTTAAGTTACCCAATAAAATTTTAAAGAAAACTGTTATTTCAGTCTTTTTTTCGAACTTTAATGTTAGTGGTTCAAATGTCAAAAATCCCTTTATTAGGAAAATGGCAAATTTCTTTATTAATGCAAAGGTGACTTGGTTTATCGTTACTGTGACAAACGAAAACACTTTATTTGATGAATCCTTAAAGAAAATTTTAATTAATATCAATCAGGAGAAAAGTTATTGCAAAAATATATGAGGACTTAAAAACTACAAAGGGTGTTACAATGAGCGGTCTTATCGCTAAAAGCGAGCTTTCACAGACAACCTTTGGATGGATTTGACACAGCAGGAGAAAATAACTTATACTTATTTATATTTTTATAATGTCCTAGATTTCCTAAATGCCAACATCATGATCACTGGGCTCCAAAGTTCCAAGATTTAGATTAAACATAGTCACAAAAATATGAACAAAAGAAACGTGACGATGAAACGACGAGAAAAGAAAATTGACGATATTTAAGCATGACTTGTACATTCAAGGAGGACGTTTTTGAAGTCCGTAGAATAGAGTAAGATCCCGAAGCTCCCAGATTATTTCAATTTTCTGTGTAATTAAGTTTGAGTAGTGTTACAATATACTTTTTATCCATACCTGCCCGCTTATTTGGGCTGACGGCCGACGTTATGATTTCGATGTTTGCATGGCCAAAACATTGCGACAGAAAATATGAAAGAAAAGCAAAAGAAACTCAATTTTCGACAAAAATACCTTGTAAAGTATTTTTTTGTAGTCAACCATGTATTCGTACATGTAAAGTCGATATTAACACAATTCAGTAAGAGTAGGCGACATGGAATATAAAAATTCTGATACCAGAAAACCATTTTCTTCGAATCTTATTGGAAACGAAACGAGAGATAGTTACTCCGTGTAAGTTTTATAGCAGTCAATAAATTATTATGTTTTAATATAGTTGGATTAACGAATCTTATGTGTAATGAATCCGATAGAACTTAACAGTTGGAGGAAACACTGTAAAAGAACATACCTAATATAATAAACTTTACTGCTTTGGATGATTCTTTGTTTATTGTTATTTTATTAATAATTTCCCGGACGCCCCGTTATCGCTTCCCATGGTTTTACGAATCGAGAAACTCCGATACAAGACTCTGGAGTAATTCCTTCTGCAGACATACGAAGGGGACCGATTTTGTATTAAATTACAGAAAGCAAAGCATATTTTCAGGGTTCTAACCTTCCAAACTGAAAAAAGTTCTTCAAAGGAAATAAACTTAACCTTTATAAGATCACTTCGTTGTTCAACCGTCTGACAAAACCCTTTATCTCACGAACGCGTCGATAAACCAAACATAGAAATTATGAAAAGTAAATTAAATATTTAGGTCTACTACAGTCTATTTCACCTTTCTTTCTAGGAAGGTTTTTGGGTTCCGAATGCCAAAAACAACCCTTATATATTCATCATGTTGGTCTGACTGACCGTCTTTCTTCCCGCCCGCCTCCTCCTCTAACTTTTACAATAAGATAATGAACACTCTCAACAAAACTTAGTTTGTACAAGATATAGTCAAGAGATATAGAAATAAAGGACATTTTCATAAACCGCAAATAAATCTTTGTTATTTATACCAACAATTCCGAAGTTATTTTTCGCTAACCTAAGCTAGCTACTACGAAACCTTTCATGAGTGAGTCATACGCGCAATGGCCACTTTTTAAATTAATTATTAAATTGCGTTCATAATAAGATCTAAAATGTAATAATTATACTTGGCCCCAGTAGGGAACATAAAAGAAAGGAATCTCTTGACATCACGCGCCATATTCAAGAATTATCGTTAGGCATAGTCGGAAGGACTTGTAATAACGAGGCTTTTGTATAAGGGGATTACCAATTAGCTAAGAATAATTTTTTGATGAGATTTAAGAACATTGTTATTACAGTGTTCGCCTTCCTTAATGATTATTGTAGCGGGACAAAGATAGGATATTATTTCATTTAATTCCTTAATCTGGTAGTCATGTCATTTTTGTGTGCGCCTGTGTTTAGCAAAGGATTCGGTAGCCGTCTAGGTACGTAACTATATTTTCTAGTTTTGTAAGTGGGTGTAAACTTTTGTAGTTGTTAAGTCCTTATTTAATTCTGTTATGGTGCAAAGTAAAGAGTATATCAATTGATCTATCTATGGCAATAAGATTACCCTCTATGGCATAGAAATTAGAACGTATGTTATGTTATCTTATTGCTATTCCCCGGTCAGAAATCTAGACAAAACCCGTACCTATATGGATATAACATAAATGATAAATGATCTTTATTTTGCAAATTGGTCATTAAATAACACTTTTACACGTCATTTTTTTTTTTTGTAAATTTAAATTAGATGAGGCCGGTGTTTCCTGACTGACTACCCTGAGAAGAAACACCGAAACAAACTCAGGGGCCGTCTGTTTTAAAGTCCATACAATCTATACTGGTTAAAAATATATGGGAACCTTGTAAGTTACCGTCTGAGGCGATCTTTTGAGGAAAGATGCTGCCTACCTATTCGTTCGTTACCTATTGTTAAAATATTTTATACACAGAAGCTGTTGGTGAACCTTTTTGAATAAATAAAAATAAATTAATAAAAAATAAAACACTGACAGGTTTTAAATAAAAATTGCTTTGTTTAATTAGTGACTAACCGATTCTAATTTCTGAATTCCCTTCACAAAATGTGTATAAAGAATCCTCAAGAAGATTGTTTAGTGAATAATTGTAAAAGTAAACAATATCCCATAAAAAACAATACTTGTCAAAAAACCAAGTCTCGCAACTTAGTTGTTCTACCGTAAAAAGTTGTGAGATGCATGTAATACCAAGTCGGTTATTAATTTATTCAGTCCCTACTTAAGGGACCTTCTGTCTTAAGTTGTTACGTAATTATCTAACCTAACGACATCTTATAGTGACCATATCAATATTAAAAATCTTTACCCTTTTAAATAAATAGATTGACTCGGCCATCGCATGAAAACACAATATATCTCACAAGTAATACATAATTATATAAATTAAATTGTTTATTGCGATCTATTTATTTAAAACGATAAAAGGTTGTCTGTAAAAGCTCGCTTTTAGCGATAAGACTGCTCATTGTAACACCCTTTGTAGTTTTTAAGTCCTCATTTAATTCTGTTATGGTGTACAATAAAGATTATAATATCTAGTATATAATTACGTATTGTTTTTTTTATGTATAGTAATATTCTGTGGCTTAAGTAACCTGAAATAAAGATAGATAGATATACGCTTTATTTTAAACCATAACGAAAAGAAGGACTTAACAACTAAAATTTGTTCGCGCATAACTTCGTCATTTACAAACCGATTTGGAAAAAAAAGGAGGAGGTTCTCAGTTCGTCTTGAACTTTTTTATGTATGTTACCGCATATCTCAAAGACGGCTGGACTGATTTGGAAAATTCTTTTTTAGTTTGAAAGGGTATATATACTTTCTAGTTGGTCCCATTGTCATCACGTTAGGATCTGATAATGGAATCATGGAGAAATCGAGGGAACTGTTTAAATATTATAGGCACACCTATAGCGTTTTCGGTATTTCTTACAGTAACTTGTGCAGTTGCTCTCGAAAAGCACCATTTGGGGAAGTGGAACTGATGATGAAGACCACAGATAGCCACCGAAACTACTCAATAATAAGTATTTTGTGGATTGCGATTCGATTACTTGAAATAGATTTTAAGCACTTTATGCTCGTCATAATGCATTTGGTGAAGTAGAGCTGATGCAATATTTTGTAAAAGGTGATAAGTAGTTGACATTTTGGCTTTTGTAACTAGATTATTTACAAACTGACCCACTAAAATGTGCGAAAATTAAAACTTTTTTGCAAAAAATTAAACCGACTTCCATATCTAAACACTGCAAAGCCAAAAATAATTTTAATTTCGGAAGGCGGTGTGAAAAAAAGAAAATCCAAAACCGACTACCGAAATTAAAATTATTTTTGGCTTTGTAGTGTTTTGATATGGAAGTCGGTTATATTTTTTGCAAAAAAGTATAATATAGTATAGTTATAATATAGACTTCTTAAAGTTTATATAAAAGCTTGATTATAGATCAATAGACAGATAGAATATACTTTATTGTACACTAAAATTTAAACACACCTATTTCATGATAATCCTGTATCATGATATTATTTTTTTATAATGGAACGCATAATATGGGCTAGTAAAGGAAGAGTGTACTTTTTGTTAATCCCATTTTGTTTTGTTTGAGAGTAAAGCCCCACCACAATCCTAAAAGATCAATCAAATTCAAAAAGGTGATATTCTAATAAGCGATGATAACTTTATATGTTGGAATTGGCATATCCATTGCCGTATAAAGGTATATCCCAAGCTTCAATACATCAACCGGTACTGTCCATCTGGGATCCTACAGACTCGATAAGATCATAACAGATCTACAGATCATAACAGATCGGTACCAATCCATCCTAATATTATAAATGCGAAAGTCTGTCTCTCTGTTTGTCTGTTACGCTTTCAGGGCGAAACCATAGTACCGATTTAGATGAAATTGGAATAAAAATAGTTGAAGGGCCTGGATCAAACATAGGATACTGTTTTTGTTTTTGCATAAAGTTTCCCCCAAGGATTGAAATAGGGGACGAAAGTTTGTATGAGATATTCAAACAGGTTAACCGATTTTAATGAATTTTAGTTTTACCACAAATTAACGCGACTGAAACAGCAGAGCACAGCTAGTACTTGTATATAGGATAAAAAACTCACCTGGTATTTCCGAAGGGCTGACATGTATACAGAAGATTTTCCTAATAGTCCTCTTAAATGTTCTTGGGTCGATGATATAGGAGCCGTAGACCAGAGGATCCATGCAAGAGTTTGAGACAGCCATAATGAAGAACAAATCTTGGACTCTTGCTGAGACGTGGACTGCTGACTTTCGATCGAGCATGTACCTGTACAAAGAAAAGACGGTGAATATTGAGCTAAAAAATTAACAACAGTTGAAATGTCCATACTGCTTGGGTTAGGCTTAACATATTGAGATAGTCGTATTTCGGAAAGGTCGTTGATCAATTGGTTTCATCTGTCTTTCTTATACGTGCCTTAAGGTACACATATAAGGAGGACGCTATACGGTATTACTAACAAACACTTCGATCTCTCCTATTTAAAAATATTTGTGCTACGTAGTAAACCTAGTCCTATCACGCAGATCCCGTTTGTATCACACGTAAAAAGTACAGCGCACTCTACAGCAAACGTCTCTTCACCGCCTCATGACCGAAATTTCTAAATCAATAAATAAAGCTTTTATGTTGTTCTTGTACAAACAAAACGTTTTGTGAATACTTTCATTGTGTGTACAGCTAAGGAGTGGAATTCCCTACTAGAGTTTGTTTTTCTAGATTTTTTAAATCAAGAGTGAATAGGTTATTTCCAGGTAAGCGTCCAGAGAATATGTTCCTAATATTCTTCATATTGAAACTTAAGGGTTTTGTAAATACTATGAAATACGTAGAGGAAGGTAATGTATAGCTGCGATTCCTTTAGCTCGTCTTGTTGTGACGCCATATCAAAGGTTCTACAAAACAAAAGCGCACGAATAGGCAAAAGCGGACGCTCAAACTCCTTGGGTAGCGGCTAAATACAAATTATTGCACGGGGATAATAAAAAGTTGAAAGAATATTATATGCTGTTTTTGAAATTTTACTTAACGATTGTATTTTTGACTAAATCGCCAGAAGAGAGAATATGAAAATCAACAGTACAATTTTGTCTCCAATGTTTTAGAGCTAATACTAAATTATTCCAATAACCAAAACACTGCAATGTTGCCCCTATTGAAAACAAATAACAAACACAGTACTGTCAAAACTAGTAATGAGTTGAAACTTAAGCCTGTACTCACTCTTACGAATATATTCTCAAACATATATGAAGTATTCTAAGCTCCCTTCACAACCGGTCATGTGATAACTATGAAACATTTATAAACTATTCTACTACTCTACTTAGACTAATCACTAAAGAAAACTGTTACGTCATATCTTAGTTGGTTGTACCTAAGTACATGACACTATACTTGTATTCTTAAAAGGGTCAGGTAGCGAAATTTGCTAAGCTAAGCAAGATCGCTTATAAACATCAGCCCGACGAAACTGTTTCGTAATGCCTTTTAATTTAATTAAATACAAAAAAAAATACGAGAAGCACTTTAAGCACAGAGCTAGATAATGACGAAATGGTAGACTGCTTTTTTGTCGTTAGATCTTCGTACTTACCTGGTAGATTTAAAGGGTGAACCCCAAGGGAAGTTCCGTTTTAAGGATTTCAATAATAAACGCTCACATTATCCTTTTTTCTATACAAACATATTTGCATTTGGTTATCCTAAAAGTGTAATCTTACAAGGCTATCGTCTTACGTAAGACATTATTATCCTCTAAAAGCTTTTAGAAGTCTTTTCGTAGTTAATATTTTGTCTAGAAGGTTAAGATTATCGTTATCCAACATACATAATCATAGAAGTACTACGTACGTAGAGAACAGAGTCACCATGTTAAAACGTTTTCCGCCAGACGTTATTTTGACGTCAACATCTCAAGTTTTCTCACCACAGTGACAAATCCTCTCATATTGCTGTTCGTTTGTCCCGCTAAAACTCAAGAATCAGAAGACCAAATTTACTCATTCTTTTTGTATTATATTCTGTCTCATACAGGGAAGATTGAAAAGGTATAAAACTTATGGAATATTTACAAAAAAAACAGGCGGTACGAAGTTCGAAGAAGCTGGGACATATATAACATGTAACATAATTAATGCACATCCTGAAATTAGCTTGTTCAGAATCGTTTACTGAATCTATTTTTATCGTTTTCAATATCTATATTTTTTTCCCAAAGCAATTAACTCTATGTAAATTACAAATTACACTTTCGCTGTTAGTAAAAACAAACTAACTATGGACTGTAAATTAAAGTAGTAACTTTTTATATGCAGATTTATATAAATTCCGTCATTCAGTACACATTACAGAAAAATTAAGCTCATTTAAAGGAAGTTAAAGTCTTAAAAAAACGTGTTTAAACAAGTAAAACTGAAAAGTCAGAGTATGTATTATGATAATAATATAATTTTCTAATTGGGGTGTTTGAGGGTGTACATTAATTACGATACATGTTGTATATAGCGTGAAATTTTAGTGGTTGTTTTCCCGCGGCAGGACGGTTACCCTTCAGTAGAAGCATCGAAACGTACAGTTAAACTTAAAAAAAACGAATGTTTTTTTTTCAAATTTTAAAAAAATATTCATAAACTCGAAAGCTCGAGTAGTTGAGTAGATAGATAGATAGATATATTCTTTATTGTACACCATAACAGTAAAATAAAATTATGGACTTAACAATTAATAAGGGTGATACAAGGGTCGGTCTTATCGCTAAAAGCGATCTCTTACAGACAACCTTTGGATGGATTTGACACAGAAGGAAAAAATAAATACGCGGGTAGTCCACGGTGTACTATTTATCTATATAAAATACAAAACAATAAATAACGTTCTCAAAACATATATATACATATAAATATTAAAAAAAAAGAAAGAAACAACTTAACAATTAATAAGGGTGATACAAGGGTCGGTCTTATCGCTAAAAGCGATCTCTTACAGACAACCTTTGGATGGATTTGACACAGAAGGAAAAAATAAATACGCGGGTAGTCCACGGTGTACTATTTATCTATATAAAATACAAAACAATAAATAACGTTCTCAAAACATATATATACATATAAATATTAAAAAAAAAGAAAGAAACAAACATACATAATAACAATAATTTAAGGAGAGAGATAAAGATCTTTTACTAAGTTTTTGAAAGAAGATAGGGTTTGTGCTTGTCTTACTGACACGGGTAGAGCATTCCACAGCCGTAATGCTTGAGCTGCGAACGAATTACCATAGAAATTGGTGGCGTGACTCGGTACCGCAAGCCTTAAGTTTTCTGATGACCTCAGAGATTTTGCATGTGTGTCATGAAGGAACTTAAATCGTTCTTTAAGATAAGTGGGGGTTTTAGGATTAAACAGCACACTGTAAAGCTGAGACAAAATGTGTAAGTTCCTGCGAAGACGTATTGGAAGCCACTTGAGTTTCGTACGAAATTCGGATACGTGATCATATTTGCGCAAGCCAAATATAAATCTAATGCAAACATTTTGGAGTCGCTCAAGTTTATCAAATTGTGCCTCAGTAAGATCAAGATAACTGATATCAGCGTAGTCTAGGATGGAGAGTAAAAGAGACTGTGCTAGCGCAATTTTAGTAGCAGTTGGCAGAAAGTTACGCAATCGTCTTAGGGAATGGACAGAAGCAAATAATTTGCGACTGACTTCTTATAATTGGGGACCCCAAGAAAGATGTTTGTCAACCCAAACCCCAAGGTTCTTAACTTTGTCGCTTAATGGAACAGCAGTGCCGTTGAAAATAACCTGAGGAAGCTGCGTCCATTTTACCTTAGGTGCCAACCTGGAACTACCAACCATAATGACCTGGGTCTTTGACGGGTTAACCTGCAAACCATGTGCATTTGCTCCATTCGCAAACAAAGCCAAGTCCTGGTTCATGATATCAATAGCAGTATGCAAATCTGTATAGGGAGCTTGTCTGTAAATCTGCAAATCATCAGCATAAAGATGGTAGGAGGACTGAAGTTTTTTAGAAATAGAATTCATGAATATTGCGAAGAGAAAACGCCACCCTGAGGAACACCGGCTGAAGTACTACACCAAGAAGAGCAGGACTCATCTATGCAAATACGTTGCCGGCGGTCAAATAGGTAACTACGAAACCAGTCAATCGCTGTTGGAGATATGTTAATAGAGCGAAGTATGTTGAGCATGATTTCGAAATCAATGGTATTAAAAGCATTGCTAAAATCTAGCAAGCAAAGAATCGTCATATTTCCTTTATCCATGCCCAACCTTATCTCATCTGTAACGCTTACTAAGGCGGAAGTGGTACTATGACCAGGACGAAAGCCGGATTGGAAAGGATTCAGCAGACTATTCTTGCAAAGAAAAGAGCTAAGCTGATTGTGGACAAGGCGTTCAAGGACTTTAGATAAAAAAGGCAGGATGGAAATAGGTTGATATTCTGAAAAAGATGTAGAATTCAATTTTTTTGGGTAGAGGAATAATTTTGGCCTCTTTCCATACCGATGGAAAGACACCATTGGAAATAGAATAGTTAAGGATATAGGTAAGAATAGGAAGGATTTCATCGAGGACAGGGAGTATCATCTTCCGACTGACACAATCACTACCAACGGCATTGGATGTAATTAAAACTATGCGTACCTATACGAAACACGCACCGCCGCGCACAGCCAACAAAGGAAAAAGTGATTAATAAATGTTCAGAGCAAAATAAGCTCTCACGCATGGTGATAATGCATTAACTACACTGCGCCATTTTTTGTTTCTAATATTTTATTTGTTTATAAAACGATTGTATTACTAAGATAAAGCCATTTCGCTATGGGAAATCAACCATTAAAATTTAACGGTGTATAACAAACCGATGCCCTGGCTTGATACAAAATGTTATTCAAACAATCCCAGATATTATACACCACGTAATCCGTTCCACCCTTATAAAAGTAAAATCGTGAGGTCGCATGTACTAACGAAATAATAAGGCTATAAACAAGAATATTCCCGATTCTTATGTATATTGTATAATTTATTTGATAGGGTCTGTAGTGTTCTTATATGAGGTCTTTTATTTCATGACTAATATTGAAGAATATTTGCAAATATTATAAACGTAAGTCTGTTAGTTTTTGTTAACCAATCAATCACGTCTTAATGATTAACAGAATCAACATGAGACCATGCGTAGATATACCACAGCCTGGGTAAGCATTTCACGCATAGTGAATATTTTTACGGGTCCCAAGATTAATCCTTTGGGTACGCTGATCCCAATGTTTGATATATTACTGTGACTATCTTCGTCACAATGATATTATACTAGAAAAAATGTATTTTTAAAAGCCGAAGTAAAGCTGACATTCTTTAGAGCATTCTGTACCACACGCGCAGCTTGTGGGAGAAGCATTCGCTAGCATCGTATGGGGTTCTTCGTGTCCAATTCAATAATGCCTTCAGAAAACTGTTGGGGCTGCCATGACTTTATAATGCGTCAGATGTTTTTTTCACACAATAATGTGCAAACGTGCAGCATCGTGGGTGGTTCGGGTCGTGGCTAGCCCCAACCGGATTCTGAAGATATTTGCTGATATTTTAGTTATACAAATATACATACATTATACAAATACACATGTCTCAGTATCATGTTGTGTTTGTAAGATAATTATTTACTAGCCATAATTATAATGAGCTAAATAACACGAAATAAAATTTAAAAAGATATTGAAAACGGTGCTTGCCTTTTCACATAGGAGAGTAAAATATAAGAAAATAATGTACCAAGTCAAGATAGTAGAAATCAATATGGCAAGTCAAAGATCTTAAAAACTGGTATTTTCTTGTCTTAGCCTTACCAATGCGAAAACCAACAAAAGACAGGCAAACTTTTATGGAAATGACTCACTTTAAATGCAATCTGAAAACAACCGCGGAATTTATTCTTTGATAATTTTTTTTTTATCTTTCAGCAGTTTATCAAGAATATTTTTATTTCTAAGAAAATACGTCTTTGCATGGAAAATCTTGAACACCCGTGATTTAATTTGAAACGTTTCATGACTGAAAGGTACCATCAAAACATTAATGTTTTACTATATTACCCGTATTTTCTAGGACCCATATCACACTGTTTTTTTACTATTGAGGCAAATGAAACAGAAGATTCAAATCACAAACATTAATTAGATAGCCAAAGTATGACGAACTCTCTATAGAAATTGATGTTTAGGTATTCTTTCAGCAGCTTTTCCCACAACTTCGTCGACGTCCCTTATTCTACAAGAGCCGTGCATTTTCCAAAGATCAGTTCAAATCAGATTTGGATTTTTCGCCACCATTTTTTCTCATTATATATTTAAAAAGCCGTAATCAGATAGCCTTAACTAAAGTTCTGCGGGCTATCTGATAAAAAATAATCGTAACCAGAAACAGATGGATTCTCCAGACTTCTTACAGCGAGTAGGTAAGGTACGTAAGCACTTTCATATGGAACACAAAATATAATCGTATATCTAGAGTCCAATTCCGACGACCTTCAGAAATCCTCGTAACAGACACGGAGCAGATAAAAGTGTCAAAAGACCTTTAACAGTCTGGCAAACATAAGTGTTAATTAAAATTAAGTAGACATATTAGATTGTTAGTTTCAAAAATACTGAAATGTAAGTAATGACTGTTTGTAGCGTTAAGGCCTAGAAAATCAAAATGGAAATTGATCTGACGTTTTGACATCAAAAATACTTGAATTAACTTCGCACTGGTACCACTGATTGAATGTCACTTCTGTATGGCTTCTGGAAACCGAGTGAAATGAAATGAAATGAAATGAAATGAAATGAAATGAAATGAAATGAAATATTTATTTATTTTTTGTAAATTGGTTATAAATAACACTTTTACACGTCATGTTTTTTTGCGTGTTAAGTTTAGCTAGATGAGGCCGGTATTTCCTAACTGACTACTCTGAGAAGAAACACCGAAACAAACTCAGAGGTCATAGTCTCTTTTAAAGTCCAGACAATTTGTATTTGTATATGAGAAGCATGTAGGTTAATGTCTGTGGTATTTTTTTTGAGGAAATAACCACGCAAATTTGAGCGGACCTGTCCAGACAGTGCAAGCATTTGTCAGTTATCATGTAGCTCAACTTAGAATTTAAGGAGCTCAACAATTTGACAAAAAAAAAAAAAACCAAAGGAGATTCGCGTAGGCCACACAAGTACTCAAACTGCTTGACATCATTAAATAAATTAAAGTGAAAGTAAAAACAACGAAAAAAGAATAACCTACATTGTCCTCACATTAACAATAATGAAATAATTATATAAAAAAAAAAAACAAAATAAATAGGTATATACAATACTTAACTAAACAAATATTTTAATCAATAAAAAATAAATCAACTATCAAAAATTAGAAAATAAAAAGGGCTCACGTATATCACTGGAGCATCTCATTCCCAAGCCTTCTTGTCCTCAATATAATCTTTAACACTGTAAAAAGCTTTCTGACATAGCTTACGTTTAATAAACAATTTGAATTTATGAATACTTAGTTCTTGAATATGGCTAGGAATTTTATTATAAAAACGTATACATTGGCATCTAAACGAACCACCTATTTTTTTCAACCTTGTTTTAGGAATGACATATTTGTCTTTGTTCCTTGTATTTACACTATGAATATCACTGTATTTTTTAAACAGATTAATATTTTTGTGTGCATACAAGAGATTCTCATAAATATACTGAGATGGCACAGTCATAATATTAATCTCTTTAAATTTGTCTCTTAAGGAGTGCTTAGGACTTAATTTATAAATTGCACGAATGGCCCTTTTTTGTAATACAAATATTGTGTGAATGTCGGCAGCATTTCCCCAAAGTAAAATGCCGTATGACATCACACTGTGAAAGTAACTAAAGTAGACTAAACGTGCTGTTTCCATATCAGTTAATCCACGTATTTTTCTAACGGCATATGCTGCAGAACTTAACTTTTTTGACAATTTATCTATATGGGGGCCCCACTGAAGCTTCGCATCCAAAGTTATGCCCAAGAATACTGTGGTATCTTCGGGTTTCAATATTTCGCCCTTTATTGATACACTAGTATTCACTTGTCTAACATGAGGTAACGTAAATTTTAGGCATTTGGTTTTTTTCTCATTAAGAAGAAGATTATTAACATTAAACCAGCTAACTACAGTCGCAAGGGCTCTGTTTACTTCTTCAGTAACCTGCTGTTGACGTTTAATTTTAAATAAAAGAGAAGTATCGTCAGCGAATAACACTATGTCATGATTTTTGATCAGGTACGGCAAATCATTTATATAAATAAGAAACAAAAAGGGACCTAAAATTGAGCCTTGGGGGACCCCCATCTTGACCACAGATCCCGGCGATCTTTTGCCGTTCACATCGACTCTCTGAATCCTTTCACTCAAGTATGAGGTTAAAAGATTCAGAGAGGAGTCCCGGAATCCGTAGTGGTGCAGTTTCCTGATTAATGTCTCATGGGGAACACAGTCAAACGCCTTAGACAAATCGCAAAAAATGCCCAACGCATCGCACTTATCTTCCCATGCATTATAAATGTGTCCTAAAAGTTCAACACCGGCATCAGTTGTTGAACGACCCTTTGTAAAACCAAATTGTTTATTATGTAGCAATTTGTGTTTATTAAAATATCTTTGCATCTGCATTAAAATAATTTTCTCAAAAATTTTACTGAAAGTGGGCAGTACAGAAATAGGTCTATAATTAGTAGGGTCAGATGTACTACCCGATTTAAATAGTGGGATTATTTTACTATATTTCATTAGATCAGGAAACTCACCGCAATCAATACAATTATTAAATATAACAGCTAATGTAGGAGCAATAATGTGTATAATTGACTTAGTAACTTCAACAGAATTACCCCACAGGTCTGCAGTCTTTTTAATATTCAAAGAATTAAAAGTTTTGATGATGTCATTAGAAGTAACATGTTGGAATTTAAACTCTGAACTACAAACTGGCACATTTTTTTTAAGTAATGTTTCTGCAGCAATGGGAGATGATTTTAGCGACTTGGTTGTCGATACGGGAATGTCAGTGAAAAAATTTTCGAATTCTGTGGCGACTTGCGAATCTAATGTTATTATATTATCATCAATAGTGAGGGTGTAATCAATATTTCGGTTGCAAGACCTTCCCGTTTCGCTTTTTATAATATCCCAAGTCGTTTTAATTACATTACTACTATTTTTAATTTTAGAACTCAAGTAGCGAGACTTGGCAATATAACAGACTTTTTTAAATAATTTAGAATAGTTCTTAACATATAAATTAAATTCTACCGAGTTAGTGTAAGTCCGCTCCTCATAGAGTTCATAAAGCCGATTTCTACTTTTATAAATACCAGTGGTGGCCCAGTCACTGAAAGAAGTGTTACTATTTACTGAAGCAATTTTGGGAATAAATGTGTTATCGAATTGTTGGCAATATATTTTGAAAAAATCATTATAATGTTTATTAGGGTCCTCATTAGTTAACAAACAGGGCATTTTATTTAAGAGTTTAGTTTTGAATGCTTCCAGGCGATATTTAGTTTTTGGATTTACAGTGATATTCTTTTTTAACATTTTATTGACTTTTTTTGGTAAAGTAATTAATTGCCCACAATGATCAGAGTCTATTAAATTAATTATTTTTTTGTGAGTCGGTACAACATCCGTAAAAATATTATCTAAGCAAGTGGCACTAGTAGGAGTTATTCTAGTGGGCTCCATAAATAGGTATACAAGATTGTATGATTGGAATAAACTAATAATGTTAGTGCTCAAACCAGAATTTTCTAATAAATTAACATTAAAATCACCACAAACAATGACATATTTACTCGAGTTACAGATTTTATGCAAAACTTCATCCATTACTTTTTCAAAGCAATCGTACAATCCTGAAGGTGGTCTGTACACACTTAATATAATAAACTGCTCCAATTCAATACAGGCTATTTCAATAGATCGTTCAACAGAGAGGCTCACAATATCCATTCGGTTCTTGAATTTAAGATTATTACTTATTAATATTAAAGAGCCACCATGTATAGCATTCACTCTGCTAAAAGAACTACCAACCTGGTAATTATTATAATTGAAAATAAATTGATGGCTTTGAAGCCAATGTTCAGTTAGGCAAAGAATATCAATATTGTTAAAATTAAGAAAAAACTCTACTTCTAAATCTTTGTTTAAAAATCCTTGAATATTTTGATGTACCAGGTTAATAGTATTTATTGATTTTAAAACTATATTTGTGTCCTCTTTGCAGTTTAAAAGTTCATTACTGCTAGAGATTCCCTCTGTTGTCAAAATTTCTAATTTAAATTCTCAGTAGTAAAATTGTTTGCAACCAAGCAATTGGTTGAGTTATGTAAACTGTCAATGCAATAATTAATTTCAGTATTATTAGATACCCTAGATAATACTGAATATTCACTTAACCTAGGATCAGTAAAATTATCAATAAATGAGTGTATATTGTACGCTAACAAAGTAGCCAATAAATGTCGACTTTTTTTGGGAAGATACATATATTCCCGAATCAAAACAAAATCTCTAACAAAATTGTTAGTATCAAAATACAATAAATGGTCACTATGACGGCATACTAACATATGCATCAAATTATTAAGTCTATAAATATATTCATTTTCTATACATGTCAAATTATTAGAATAAGGCAATGCACATAAAATTAATTTGCCTAATTTTAATTTAAGGAGGGTGCCAATACCATTAACAATGTCCTGTTTTGTCACATTAAGGCTGTTTCCAAATAAAAGAATGACTGTAGTCTGCTCATTCAATTTTGATTGTGTAATTTTATGAATAAGCTCAGTGAAATGCAGGTTATGGTAACAATGACTTACTATAGTATGATCACAATAATTATTTAATAGTGAGCCAAAACCTGTGCCTAATCTATCTGAATAAACTAAAATGTTACTTTGAGCTGAGCTTGTGGTTTCCAAAGTATGAGGTAAAATGTGTGAGGATGCAGGAATAATCTGTGGTAACATGATGGCCGGGTGATTTGAAGCACAACTACAGGTGAGGTCGTTAGTCAATAACTCATACCTCTCTGCATTGTGCTTAACCAAGTCCACCAGGTCACAGGCCTCCTGCATGCGCTCATTTAACATTTTTTGGCTAGACTCATACTTACAAAAAATATCCCTTAGTGTATTTTCCCTACTCAATAATTCCTTCTGAAGGTTATTTATGTCAATATCATACATTTTTCTTTGACTATCCAGCATGCAACTACATTCCTTTAATTGGTTGTTTAGGATAACACGCTGCTTTCTAAGTTCAATGTTATATTTATACACACTTCTTGATTTTAAAAGTTTCTTGTACTTTTTAATGTTTCTATTAATTTTAATATACTTCCTTATTTTGTTGTGACTACCTAAAACAGGACAGTTTGTTAATGTATCGTCCCCAGTTAAGTCTATGGTACAGGTGGGCTTCTTACATTCTAGTCCGGATCCACTACCCACCAGCTCGTCGAAAAGGCTGTTTGTGTTGGCCAATTGTTCACTGGCTCTCAAGGTTTCTATATTAGATATTGTGCTATGAGCCTTGTATAATTCCGCTTCAAGTCCTGATATACGTTTCAGTGCCTGATCATGTGTGTCACTGCATTCTTGAAATTCAGACATTAGATTGCGGAGATGGTGATGCTGGTCCAGTATGTCCATGTGCTGGGTGTGAAGTTCCACGAGCTGTCTCTTCAGTTCTGTGTTTTTGTTGACTAACTTCCTGACTTCCACCTCGCTTTCTTCTCTTTCTTGCAGCAGGTCATTGCAGGTCTTCTTTGAGACCTCAAGCTCCTTCAGTGCAGCATTCAGTTTGATATTCATGTCACGTACAGTAGCTCCGCGGGTCATCATATTGAAAAAGTTGACCAAACCGCTCCTGGAATGTGACAAGAATCAACTGAGTATTTTGGGGATATACTAAGGAAGTTTAGTACAGTAGATGATAGAAGGAAAACAACTAAGGATTGAAATTAAATGAAAAACCAAAAGAATAACAGACAATTTTTTTTTTTAAAGTAGGTACAATGAATAAGAAAGTAGGTAGCAGAAAAAAGAGAAAATTATACTACTATTAACTTCTTATTTATGTTTATTACATGTATACTATATAACTAACACATTACTTATTGGTTTTCTAAGAAAGTCATTTGCTTAGACAAAGTTATTGGTCTAGCTTAAATGATAAATAGTATGTAATGTTATACATGGGTTTCTTGCTTTTACAATAGACAAAGTTACTGGTTTAAATGAAGTTAATAGATGATTAATGAGAATATAATAGTGAGAATGTAACAGTAATAATGTATAGTAAATATGCAGTGTAACTTTTGTCTGGGGCGGATGTTTTCGTCATCGATTTTGCTTCCACAGTTTGTCAAGCAAAAGGAGACATAAACGGTGCCAATGTGTGCTGGACGTAGCTCAGATATCTGAGCAGTATTTAAAGGTGTTGAGAAGTGTATATAGGTAATAATAATATGAAAAAATATACTCCCCGGGTTTGGTGATTTCAAATCCAAACTGACAGCCGGTCCACGTACAAAAGTTATTGTTTTATGGATTTTTGAAGTTTTTTCAACAAAAACACGGCAATAACACTGACTGAGTCACTTTATACATTTAATCTAAGATAAATAACACATCTAAAACTAGTTACTACACAATTAAAGAATATTTATTAAAAATTTAACTAAGAGATCGTTTTCTCACGACCTGTCACCAGTGTTGCCAGCCAATCCCAAGTGTGATTTACTTATGACAAAAATATGGGACAAGAAAAGCAAAAACAAGTAATGAGCATGTTTTTTGAACATTCTAGAAGTAAAAGATAGATAAAATTGTTGATGAAAAGGGGAAATAAAAATTAGGGAAATAAAAGATATCTTCGCATTAGTTCGCTAAATATTAATTATACCAACGAAGCAAATATTACTTAATACGATATGACATCATTACAATATCATTTTACGTAATTCACTATCAAGAATTTCTATACGATTGGCGGCCATTTATACTCGTTTATTTCGAAACAAGAGCTTACTAGGTTGATAACTTTTTATTCAGTAGTCACATTATAAAAATATATATTCAAAAGTGAGCTTAGAGAAGTTTATTTATGTATAATGGAGTTATATACAATAACAAATTGTTGTGCTACGAAAACAAAAAATAATTTTACAAAAGGCATTTTTTGCGCCTGAATTTTGAGGAAATACAAGTTTGACGCTTAGTTCACTTTTGTTGGCATATTTTGTTATAACCAGAGGACGGAATTAGGTAGAATTATTTATGTACTTGCATCGAAATGTTGATATTAATATGGGTCTTCCCGGGATTTCTAATAGACAATCCCGTATGACCAACAATATTTTGTAAATTTGGCAACGTCGCGCGTGCAGTGATTTAAATATTGTAAAAGTAAATAACTTTTTATTTAATAAATCACGGGATTTTTCTGCTCTTCAAAATTAATCCCGGGATTTGGGGCATATCCACTTTATTCTTTCGTTGTATGAAATCAGTGTAAGTACTAGTACATACATAACTCTACCTAATTCCGACCTTATTTTTTTAATTTTTTTTTTAATGAAAATAGGTTCGCGTTTGACCACTATCTCACCTGATGGTAAGTGATGATGTGATCGACGATAGAGCACGCTTACCTAAAAGTAACCTATTCACTCTGGACTTAAAGACTCCTAGGTTGTAGCTGTCGGGAAACACAGACTCCGGCAGGGAATTCCACTCCTTAGCCGTACGCACAATGAAGGTATTCCCAAAACGTTTTGTGCGTATGGGTGGGACGTCCACCATGTAACGATGGCGCTTCGCCGTTTGTCTCGTAGTCCGATGATGGAACGAGCTTGGCGGAATTAGATTGTGTAATTCCATCGCACACTCCCCGAAATGTAACCGATAGAAAACCGATAGACTTGCAACTCGTCGTAGGTGTTGAAGGCTCTGGAGCTTTGACCTCTGGTTATAACTGACGTGAATAGATGTTTAAAAATTATAACCATATAAAACATTAATAGCCTAATGGCTAAGGTGTCAGCCTTGCGATTGAGAGGTTGCGGGTTCGAACCCCACCCCTTACACTATTGCCGTGAATCTACTCCAGACACAAGCATATTTAGCTTAGTTGGAGGGTCCCAAACATTGCTAGTAAGTTGAATTCAACCCACATGGCTAGTTCTCTTTATAAAAAATAACGCATTTGCTTTTTTCTCTAGAAGCTTCTTGGCTACATATAGTAAGTAGTCAAATTTTAAAAGCAAACCCTTTTGAAGTCGGTATGTGGGTTCCGTGAGTATCTTATTATACGACTATGAGATTCTTCCGGGCCTTGAAAGCAAATATTAAGCCGTTCTTTCCACCTTTTATTTATACACATTTGACAGTCTTAATGGAAAGTTAATAGATAGCTAAGAAAATTGATACAGTCATTTCCATAAGTATCGTGTCATCCCGTTAGTGGGTTTTAGAAATTGCTAGTGATCGGAAGGTATACCTCTGTTCAGAATTCAGTTTTTCATTTTGGTTATAAATTACCTCCAAGTTTTCCAGACTTCAAAACAGAATGGAATTAATTATTTTGACTAAAGTTTAAAGTCATATTTGTGTTTGTAAGAGAGTTTCACAAGGTTATCCATTTCCATAATATCTATACTCAGAATACAGAAAGAACCATTCTGTATTCTGAGTACCTACCTATATTATGATTTTCATAACTATTTTCTGATTCTTTCCTTGGAGCCAGACGTCCAATTGCTACGCTACAATTGTTGCTTAAGCAACAATTGTAGCGTCCTAAATCCACAGGATACCAATAACGTCCCAGTAATTTTGACAGTACGCTTAGAAGAAAGAATTCCTGACGGTCTAGTTACTTTTTTGTTCCAGCTACGAAAACTATAAATATAAATAATAATATGCGGGTTTCGTATTTACCTACATCAACAAACTCCTGCATGTGGTAACACATATTTATCAAAAGGGTGCGTAAAAGCTATTGAATGACATCACTTGGTAAACAATGCATTGTCATCAAAACTAATCGTGTATCAAAATTTCAGACCAATATAAAACGTGTAACGGAAACCCCATATCTATCCAAAAGGGCTGAAGACAACATCTGGTATTGAGTCTCTATGCACAGTTTCAGCTAAAAATAAGTGACTCAAAGAATTGATACCAAATTATCGGTTTCATATGTTTCTTGAATACCAATCATAACAAACGTGTCACAGCACTACAAGGGTCAATAACTTTCACGTCACTTGCCAATAACATGATAATTCTGTTCGTTCTTCTTAATTCGAAAATTTCGGTCTCTGGTATCAATATATTGAATTTTCTAATAAGTTCCACACGTGTTGACATAGGATTACAAAACCCTTTCCATATCGTTTGTTATCATCCAAAGAAGCCGTGCACTTGGTATGTATATACCCTTTAAATTACACGTTGTATATTCTATATACATACCCAACGAGCACATTAGTGGAAATAGCAGCCTATTTTGTTACTTTGGGCTGTAAAATAGCGGTTTAAGGGTTCAAAAAGCAGTTCAAAGTTGCATATCTGCATCTGTAAACGTCTATAGCTATAAAAGTTACTTAAGGTGCTATAAGCTGAATCAAATACTACCCTAGCCTTCACAGTAGTCCACGGTAGAACTCATTTACCACTTACACCTTTATATGAGTTACGAAGGTCATTCTGCCACTCACAGCTGCACAGTGGTTTCCATTGTAACTTTTATAGGATATAGTTATAGTAACCACTATTATACTACTATAAGTTTCATTTTAGAAATAATAGAAACTCTTATACATACTATAGTTACAAAAAATCATCAGTGTAACTAAGGACTTTAGTAGCAATAGTCATTCCTTGCAGGCTCAATCCATTCGCCATTTTACAGCCGCTTTTGTAACTGTTATAAAACATTTAATAAAAATGGATGCTAAACGAATAAGTACGTAACTAGATCTTATAACCTCAAAAACAGGAAAATAGGAGCTTTTTGTGGCTGTGAGTTGCACTAGGGGAACAAAAATCACTGGAAGCGTTAGAAGGGTGAAAATTAGCGCTATGATTCTCAAAAGGGAGTTATTAGAGCTAAAACTGCAGGTTATGACTACATTACAATGACGCCATGATTTTTTAAGAAAACTTATAATTCACTTGCAAAATTGAGTTGATATACATTGTTTTTTCAGTTAAATGTGCATTAAATGTACCGGTAAACAATCGGCCACTTGCGAATAGTAAGTTATCGACACGTAAAAATACGGAAATAAATATTTATTCTGTATAACAAATAAAAAATATCACATATCTTTTGTTAATTTTTTAAATATCATAAAAGCGCGTTAAAATTACTCGAAAATTATCTTATATATCTACAGTAAACTGGACAGCGTTTTAAGTATCTTTATATATCTTGCTAATACAGAATACAAACTTTTACTTCTTTTTGTTTTATTTTCATGATAGCGACGAAAACACTACCAAAATATTACAAATAATGTCAACTGAAGATATACAATAAAGAACTATAATCAATTCATTCGTTCAAAGTAGTTCAAAATCATTCAAAAGTAGCGCTAGGAGAGCTTTAGTATAGCGTTAATAAATCGTTATAGCTATTAAGGAACCTTTATGCAACCATTGTGCAAGTTAAATGGAACTTTAGGTTGCATAAAATGGCGCCCAAATAGCGCTAAAGCAGCTGCTTTAAGTCTGTAGTAGACGCTCTAGCGCTTACGTCTATTACCATAAGTAATAATCGGATACGCTCCAAAGCCCTAATGCAGCCAGTGCTAGTTGGGTACCTATACATATAATAAAAAGGTAAAAAAGTGTGTCAGTACATTACATATTTTTACAAAAATCATAATGCAGGGGGATTAAGAAACGGTAATATAAGAAATCTGTCTGTTTGTCTGTTTGTACACGCTAATCTCCAGAACTACTAGATGGATTTTAATAAAACTTCGTAAGTAGATAGTTGACATTCTGGTATAACACATAGGTTATACCGGAATTCCAACGAGGTCGGGATTTACACGGTAAACCCTCCCACGCGAACAAAGTAGCAGGCAGTAGCTAGTTGTGTTTAAATTGAGTTACCTGATAGAAATCACAATATAGAGCAACTTAAAACTCAATGAATTATGAACAATAATTTTCTCTTACTCTGTCCTTCTCATACTTCTGATTTTATTCATTCTTCCTTTTATATGCAGTCTGTTCTTCTCTAGAATGTACTACTTCTTGATATCAGGACGGCCACCAGTCAATATGCGTTTAGGAGAAAGTTGCGGGATTATTTTCAAAACAAATAGTGTAAGCAGAGTGTTCATAACCCCCTTTTTATGACTTTTTATTAATATATAATATATATATATATATATTTGGTATATATTATGATAAATATGTAATAAATACTTGTAATAAGACTTTTACTTTGAATATATTATCTACTTAGTTCATTTTTTTTATGCATCTGCCATGTTATCTCTTCACCATCCATAGTTGACTGGTAGAGAATGTCTATGGCATTAAGTCCACCTTTCGACATTTTGTATGGCATAAAGTTTTAATAAATAAATAAACAACAAAACAACTGAGGACGACATGCATCTTGATTTTTTATCTATATGTATGAAGTAGATTAAGTACTATAACTAAACACCAACTAATAGAAAACTCCAGATGTAACTTTTGGAACACCGTCGAAGTGCTCAAAAGTAGTATGACTTTTTGGGCACTTTTTCGATAAACGCACTCACTTTTACTGACGCACAGAAACTGAATTCAGCAATTCATACAATTTATTTCGAAATTATTATATTATATTAAAAATTATTTCTATTTAAGTGCGAAATCACGGTAAACACGACAATCATTTACAGCTTTTACATGTAGATAGCTAATTCTTTTAGAAAAAATAATAGTCCACGGATATACGTGTAATAAATCCTAGAACATCAATGGATGAACTTGAACGTTGAGAAAAATCTTGTCCCAAAAAAAGTAAGTTTGTGCAAAGCCAGGAGAACCTGGAGATACACATTTGTTTTATTCGTCTGATTGTTTCTCTCGTACGCTTTATTAATGAAAGACTTTCAATTTGAAAATAATTTAAACAAACATTTCCCTCCATATTAACTCAACAATTAAAGGTACGAATAAGCACGAAATAGCGTAAGTGCGATGTAAAGTAACTATCTCTGTTAACAAGACAACGAAAAGGCTTGTGTTAGAGCGAAATCGTGTTAAATTTTATCGAAAATGCTCTGTTTTCATTGAATATATTAAATCTTTTGCCTGGTTATTGAATATCATCACACGGAACCTTCAGTAGAGGACTGGCCTCATATAGGTAGTTTACATTTGAAACGAAAGAAAAAGACCATAAGAATGTAACGGTGGTATTTCTAACAAATTTGCAAAATAAATGTCATTTATCATATAATTCCAATCAAATCCTATAGCCTAGTAGAAAACTACACAAATTAATAAAATTTAGAAACTGCAACATATTTTTATGATATTATTCTGTTGAAATTAACATGTACTAGTGATAAACTGGGCTCAGCTTCCTCAGATTATTTTCAACGGCACAGCTATTCCACTAAGCCAGAAAGTTAAGAACCTTGGGGTCTGGGTGGACAAATATCTTTCGTGGGGTCCCAAATTACAAGAGGTGAGTCGCAAATTATTTGCTTCTGCCAGTTCCCTAAGACGGTTGCGTAACTTTCTGCCAAGTGCCACTAAAATTGCGCTAGAACAGTCTCTTTTACATCCTATCCTAGACTACGGCGTTAACTTGATCTCACAGAGGTACAACTTGATAAACTTGAATGACTTCAAAATTTTTGCATAAGGTTTATATTTGGCTTACGCGCGCATGCGGTTTCCTATACATCTTCGCCGGAGCTTACACATCTTGTCTCTGCTTTACAGTATTCTGTTCACTCCTAAAACTCTCTCTTATCTTAAAGAACGATTCAAGTTCCTCCATAACACACATGCAAAATTTCTGAGGTACGACGAACGACTTACCAATTTATTTGGTCAATTAATTTCGCAGCTCAAGCAGTACGACTGTGAATTACTCTTCCCGTATCAGTAAGACAAGCACAAGCTCCTCCTTCTTTCAAAAACATGGTAAAAGATCTCTATCTCTCTCTTTAATTTGTTACTATTTTTATATATCTCAGCTTTTTTTTAATGTATATACAACATGTATCGTAATTAACGCACACCCTCAAACACCCCAATTAAAAAATTATGTTACTATACTATACATACTCTGAATTTTTAGTTTTACTTGCTTAAACAGTTTTTAAGACTTTAATTTCCTTTAAATGAATTTTCTGTAATGTATACTGAATGACGGAATTTATATTAAAAAAATATATGCATTTAAAAAGTTACTACTTTAATTTACGGTCTAACTGGATTTTTTTAAATTGTGCTTAATCAATTGAGCCAGTTCATCGCGCGTGTAAAAAAACCTGTTTTATAGATATGAAAAATACCGATTTCTTTCTCGTGGAAATAAAACCAAATTTTTCTTGTAACCTCTAATGATACGCAAAATTTTCAACAAGAATGGCTTTTTCTTCTACGATGGACATATTATCACGTTCAGCCAGGGAACTCGACAAGCTATCAGAAGCCTTGTACGTATTTAATAAGATTTGTAATTCAACGTCCAACGAAATGGACAGACTAGTGAAGGGCGAACTCGAAACCCCACAGCTACTTTGGTACATACATTGCATTGTATGCAACATAGAATGCCGCATAAAAATACATCATAATACTAAGAAATACTTACACAAGTAATTCGAGTACTCATTACCACTTCTTGCCATTTAAATAACTGACAAACTTACAAACATGCTGTTACACAGTGATATATAATCTATACTTATAATAAATCTGTAGAGAGGTCAATTCTGTACATGAAATATATTTCCAAAATAACTATCAGGGGGTGATTAAGGATCGATACTCATGCCAAAAATGCAATCAGTTAAATTTTTGTCTGTCTGTCTGTCTGTCTGTCTGTCTGTCTGTCTGTCTGTCTGTCTGTATAACCGTTATAGAAACAAAAACTACTCGACGGATTTTAACGAAACTTGGTACAATTATTTTTCATACTCCTGAGCGGGTTATAGTATACTTTTCATCACGCTACAATCAATACGAGCAGAGCAGTTAAGGGAAATGTTGGGAAAACGGGAGAAGTTACTCCATTTTTTAAGCTACCGTCGCGTGTGCAACCTTAATGGTTAAAGCTACACAAATCATTTCATGACGGAAATGTTCTCCTTAAAATTATATAAAAAATATCCCACGACAGCATATGTCTAACTTTTATGGTTGACTCACAATAACACATATAATATTTGTTTACTCTCACGTTTATAACACTCTCAGTCACCCCTAATTGAAAAAGTTAACATTATTAACTATTCCATAAAAAAATTGGCCAAGTGCGAGTCAGACTCGCCCATGAAGGGTTCCGTAGTAACTATAATATAATATGCAAATTTATTTGACGAAAAAAAAACCTTACAAATTTCCTAAAACTAGCTTATTTACATTTTTTACAACTGCGCCAAATAAATTTGTTTTGAAAAAAAAAACCTTACAAATTTCTTAAAACTGGCTTTTTTACATTTTTTACAACTGCGTCGAATAAATTTGTTTTTCATAGTGTTTGTATGAATTACAAAGTTATATTTGCGGTTTTAGAAAATATGCTGTATCTCAAAAACTGCTGAATTGATTTCGTTCAAACTAATTTTGGTTGAAAGTTTATATTAAGATCTACAGAGATTTTTCACTCCATTATTATAGAAGTTAGAGGTTGTGTCCGCCACACACACATTTTACCACTTTGGAAGCTTATATCTTTTAAACGATTGACTTTATGGAAAAGTGGTTTTAGAAACCCCGATGTCGTTTTTAAAGGACTGTCTATAGATACCACACATGCATCGATTTCATGAAAAAAAAATATTTTCAGGTTTAGTTCCATGTATGGGGAGCCCCCCTTTATTTTAAATATTTTTTAATTTTTTTCTCAAAATCGGAAAGCGGTTCACAGAATACATCTACCTATCAAGTTTCACATGTATAGTCCTAATAGTTTCGGAATAAAATTGCTGTGACAGACGGACGGACGGACAGACAGACAGACAGACAGACGGACAGACATGTCGAAACTATAAAGATTCCGTTTTTTGCCATTCGGCTACGAAACCGTAAAAAGAATCATATAAATCGGTATAGAAACACCAAAGTTATACATGAAAAATACGCTTATAATAATAAGCCATCGCGCGTGAATACTGAATCATGCTATAAGGATTATTTTTGAGAATCGGTCGCCGCGCTCGACGCGTCTCGCGGTCGAAGCGTTCTCTAGGTACTTAAGTCTCATGTGAACGTGATCTAAACAATATTACCAATACATTAACGTACGCTGACGGAGTCGCGGGCACAGCTATATTGTATCATTACGCTAAGGCCAATAGGAGCGGAGCGCCAATGAAGAATGCTTCAAAATCGGGGTTAAATTTAACGTTAGCCCAAAGTAACTATTCCACGCGGACGAAGTCGCGGGCAAAAGCTAGTATGTAATATATAATTATGGTTTATTTTGATATTGAAGATTTGGTGTTCGAGAGCACTATACCAGCCGTTATTTCATCCAAACTTACCTCCAGAAGTGAATTAGACTTATCTGTAATCTTATGTTTTGTATGCGTATTTCGACAATACTCTCAAGGAGTACGCACAAATATTCAATATTGTAATTCTACACTTCAGCTGTTAATCCCGGTTGTCATTTGAACATGGTTGACAGTCGTTACGGGTAGTCAGAAGCCAGAAAATCTGACACTGGTCTGACCATGGTGTTTCCCAGACACCGGGTTGTGGAAGTCACATAGGCAGTCACTCCATATAATACGCTAATACTCAGCTGCATTAGGTTAGACTAGAAACCGACCCCAACTTAGTTAAGAAAGGCAGGCAGATGAAGATAATTAGACAGTTAAGTTTATGGTGGGGCGTGGCAAAGAGATCAGTAATCAATGTATGCCACCGTTGACTAGTTCTGTTGATCGTGAAATAGAGAAAATAGTTGACACGCGTGTAAGAAAAATTCATTATACCTTCCTTATACCTCCGTCCCAATGAGATGAAAAAATACATACAGAGTTGATACGACAGTGGGGCATTAAATTACACTATGTATACTATACGTGTTTAGTGATAATTCGATACAGTTAAAAAAAAAGCGCCAATTTTTTTTTTCAATCTAACTAAATAGCTTACAAATCACAGTAAAATGCAACCACCCTTTATAAATAAATGTGACTGACCTTAAATACCTAGGTAACAAATTAATACTAGGTAAAAAAACAACGTAGCGCGGCGTGTGTTACGAGTATCTCTTGTCTTGGTCAGATTTATCGCTTTAAGGTGCATCTCATCAAAATTATTTGCGACTAAACTACTTCTCCTATTCAATTGATTTTTGGTATAGGGCTTGAAAATTGTACCTAGTATACGCCTCTTTGAGGAGTGGCTAGATCGGCGTCTCGGCGTCCTGACCTACCGCATGACGCAGGTCCTCACCGGACACGGAAGTTTCGGGAGGTACCTGTGTCTGATGGGAAAGGTGGAAACGCCTGGGTGTCACCACTGCGAGGATCGCCCTGAGGACACCGTAGAGCACACGGTGCAAGACTGCCCCGCCTGGGCAGAGCACCGACGTGTCCTCACGTCGGCGATAGGCGGAGACCTCTCGCGTCCGGCATTGATCGAGGCCATGCTGCGGGGCGAGAGGGAGTGGGAAGCGGTCGCCTCCTTCTGCGAAGCAGTCATGCTTCCGAAGGAGGAGGCGGGCCGCGTGAGGGAGAGGATGGCGTCCTCCCTCCAGCCCAGCCGCAGTGGTAGACGCCCACGGCGTCGGACGTCGGCCGACGATCTCCGGCCACCGTAGGCGCGGGCATGCGGACAGCGAGTAAAGGGCAACTCGCTGTCCGACCATGGACCATGCCCGGGTCGACGGCGCGTTGTGTTCCACGCGCGCCTCAAAGAGCTTCAGCAACATGACGAGGCCCCCTCTGCAGAGGGCCGAAGCCTGCCGGGGTCGTGGGACTTATCCCATTACCGTGACCCCGGTACGTAAAGGGTTATTGAAGGAACACCGTGGATTTTAGTCAGTAAAAGTCTGACAGTCCCTCCCACCCTGCCCGGGGTGGGAGGACTTATTTGATAATTTTACCACGTTAAAAAAAAAATACGCAGTTTAAAGGAAAGCCCCTCGGTCGTATCAACTCTGTATATTATCCAAGCACTCACCATAAAGTCATAGTAGCATATGGAAGCCAGCAGCACGCGAACACCGTTACTATGGTGACAGTCATTCTGAGTGTCCTTCTCCTGGCTCTGGCCAGCGGTCTCTGGTCTGATCTCCTCAGCATTATCCTACTGTGGTCGGACTGATGGTACTTTTCTGAAAAAGTATAATAATAGATTAGCAGATAGCTATACTCTTAGATAAAGACATAGATATCTTATTAAAAGTAATAAAATAAAATATATTTTATATACCAGGACTTTTAATTCGATGCAGTAAACTGACATAAGCTAATGTCACTGTTTAAAAAAATTATACCCTATTTAATCTAATAGTGATGGATTCAGTTAATCGAATAATAGAATAGAATAGAATAGAATCATTTAATTCAGGAAAACATCCCATATAAAAATCAATAAATTACATAAAAATCAATAATTACAAAATTAAAACATTATTAAAATTATTAAAATCACATAAAACAAAGAGAAAAAGAAATAATAATAAGAAATATATATCCAAATTCGTTATTAAAAATTGTATCTGGAATATTAATTGCCATATGCGAAGAAGTAATTTACCTCGTATACGGCTCTTAATATTCCATTGTCAGAATCATGTATTCGGCTCATAAAGGAGGCTTGTGCTTTTCTAATAACTGCATAGAAGTCATCAACCCTATTTTCCGCAAACATGCCGGACGCACTACACCGCCAAAATAATAAATGAACGGTTTAATCATGAGAAATATAAAAAAAATTACATAAAATTTACTATTTTCATCCATTTTAGTAGTAACTAGAGTTTATTAAAAATTGAAGGAAGAAAAATTAAAATTATTCAAATCTAAGCCACTCTTGCAAATTGTTTCATGTGATGAATATTTTAATAAATTGCGCGGGATTACTATTCTATATATAAAAGACTGCTCCCGTACCACTACGACCTAAACCCCGTTGGATTGGGCACAGGTACAGGGGCAAAATGTTGCAGAGACAATAAAATATTATAATGACCAGTTCGATTATTTCCCGTCTCTTCATAATCACACTTTACTTTTAGCTAATTTCACACAATATTATTAGAAAAAATTGTTCACATCGTTATTCGATTTTATTCCCGAATCGATTAATTTGGTGACATCACAATTCCGTCATTATCTTACAACACTGAAACTGTCAGTCTTCTGCATCGAATTAAAAGTCCTGGTATAGATATAGTCTTTATTGTACATCATAACAAGATCAATTAAGAAATTAACAACTACAAAGGGTGTTATAATGGGCGGTCTTATCGCATTAATTCTAAGGACGCTTTTTGGCTAATCTGACGTATAATCCTAATGAAAACCCGATATTTGTCTTAAAAATATATGATATACAAATAGCTTTACATCCATATAACTATAAATAAATCGTCGAAATGTATGAACGCATTTTACGCGCATAATTTCGGAACGACCACCAAATAGAATAGTTAATTTTTGTTAGGAACTACTGTATCACAAAAGGCAGAATAACTCTTAAAAACCTCCTTGTTTGTGATGAGAGAGTTTAAGTTATTCTTATTCTTTAAGAACGATCCAAACACATGAATCCCACAGATTTTCACATATACCAAGCAGGAAGTAAGAAGTACAAACAATGTGACAGAATGGGTGTACTAGAAATAAACTTATGAATAACACAATAATCCTATTAACATGGAATAATAAATCCTGCTTCATACAAAATTTCAATACAGTCCCGATATTAATAACACTGTTACAACACTTGTGGGCGTTGAAATGTTAATATTTCTAATAATTTTACAACCGTGTTATTAAAATGATTAACCATACACACGTTATTTTCTTTACACCTAAATTCATTACAATCAGTTCAGTAGTCAAAGCATGAAAATGCATTGATCATTATAGATTTATTCTAAAATAGTACTCATGACACTATAGCTTTAAATCTTGTTAAAGAAATCAATCTAAACATGAGTATTTCCATTTCAATATGAGATGGAAATCTTGTCCCTTAATATCTATATTTTTTGCTCTCATGGTTTCAAACTTCCCTATTAGTGGTCCTCTCAGTAGTCAGCCCGTTTAGTAACCGTACTGGCTAATACTCATTTCAGCCATTGTAAACACCTTTTTTTTATCATAACAACGTTTGACGAACTTCCATACAAACTTTCGTCCCCTATTTCTACTTTTTCAACATTTTACTGCGGAAAAACCGATTGAAGGTTCAATCTTTGCACCCATTAAAATTGGTTCAGTGGTTTATTTATTGGTATTGGTAAGTTACTGTCACCAAATCTATACCTACTTATTAATATTTATAAATAAGGATGTTTGTACCAAAATCACACAAAAATGGCTGAACGGATTTGTTTGAAATTTGACCCACAGATAATTTAGTCTGGAACACAAAGATTACTTTTCTTTCCGGTAAAAATCCGATGGGGAAAATTTCGTTGCGAACGAACTACTACCGACTTAGTGCTACCATAATATTAATGTTATAAGACATTTATTTTTTTGTTCGTATATTTCAGTGATGATATATAATAGGTATATGTATTAATATTTCATAAAATATAATCAAGACGATTGAGTTATATTCATATTTCATAAGACGAGTCATCCACAGAAGTTCATGAAATATGGTCTTGTATTCTGCCATATCATGCCATTTCCACTGATAGTTTTAGAGCGTTAAATCTCAGAAGGGAGTGTCAGACTTAATCTACTGACAAAAACCCAACCTGCTCCTTCAGTTGTCCTTGCATTCCAGGGCCACATCATCAGTATCTCGTTCGATCAATCCTGCAACCCTGGCAGTACTATCGAACCCCGTCAAAGCTGCTGCTGCTCTTTGAGGCGCGCCTGGAATACGACGCTCCTCAAATCCTTGCCGGGTCGTAAGCTGCCTCTGTTCATCGACCGCAGATCCGCGTCTACGGTGGCCTGAGAGCGGCGCTTGATCCCCGATTCTCGGGGCGACTCATAGGAGTCGCCCCGAGAACCATACCATAACCATAACCAACCAACCAACCAACCATAGGGTCGCTCTGGCGTGAGGAAGAGAACACATGGTCAGCCTCCTCCTTCGCATGACTGCTTTGCGGAAGGAAGTGACTGCATCTTCCTTCGGCCCGCATAATGACCTGTACCAAGGCAGTACGCGAGAATTTATCGCCGCCAATCGACTCCACCTAAGCGGGGCACGCCTCAACCGTATGCTCCACCATTTCCTGCGAATGGTGGACAGGTGTCATCATCGATGTTCAATGACGACACCTGGGCGTGTCCTCCTGGCGGATCTGAAACAACTACCTCCCGAAACAGCCATGTCCGGTGAGTAGGTACCTGCGTCACGTGGAAGATGAGGACGTCTAGGCGTCTGTCTAGCCACTCTTCAAAGAAGGGACTTATCGCTTTGATTGCGCCAAGCCCAGGAGATAAGAAACGTACAGCAGCTTTTGTTTTATACAAGCTTGCGCAACACGTTTCCTAAATCATAAACTTTTTGAAGTTAGTATTGCCATCATAATCTTAGCCTTTTCGAAATATTATGTTGGGATCAGCTTCTAGTGTAGTAGTGTATTAGTGTAGGAGTAGGATGCAGCTGAGTAATACTCCTCAAGTCAGTAGCTGGGTAACGCAATACCCTTTGGTAATATTGGTGTCAGATTTACTGGCTTCTGACTAGCCTATCAAAGAAAATATAAAAAACAAATATAAAAAAAATAATAATAATAAACCCGTTTTCCGAAGCACGGTAGAATCTATATCGGTCTATTCTTCTGTGGAATGCACTACCTCTCGATATGAGTACGGCCACCAATCAATATGCATTTAAGAGAAAGTTGCGGGATTATTTTCTTAACAAATAGTGGAAGCAGAGTTTTCATAACCTAAAACTTTTTATTAATATATATGTAATATATTTTTGGTATGTATTATGATAAATATATATGTAAGTTTATTGTAGTTATAAGTATATATATACTTGTAATAAAACTTTTACTTTGAAAATATTATCTACTTATTTTTTTTTTATACACCTGCCATGTTATCTCTACACCACCCATGGTTGACTGGTAGAGAATGCCTATGGCATTAAGTCTGCCTTTGTATATTTTGTGTTGCATAAAGTTTTAATACATAAATAAATCCCGATATGTTGAGATAATCCCCCATCTATGAACCGGCCTCAGCAAGCGTTGCTTAACTTTGATGCGTGCGGCTGGTATTTTAGCCACGAGCTCCTCGAGTATGTTTCAGTAACGTATGAGCTTCAAAATAACTCACAACCCTAAATGCAGATTATACAATTTAAATTTTATTAAGTTTTGAAGGCAAACGAGCATGTCTAATATTCCTTCCATGAAAAGTAACTCTCAAAGAAACTCTTCAAAGTTTGTCTTATGAAGATAACGAAAATGTATTATTTTTACTAAAACAAAGATTCTTTTATACCTGCTATATTTGTCCATACCTAACTTGTTTCAACGTTTGTTTGTTATGTCTTAATTAATTTTTTTCAATAATGAAATTAATGAAACAAATAGTAATCAGAAAATCTATCCTATCTTTAGTAATCTAAAGCTAGTGTACTAATGAAATAATGATGTTTATTTTGCAAACAGGTTATAAATAACACTTCCACACGTCATTTTTTTCGTAAATGTAAACTAGATGAGGCCAGTGTTTCCTAACTGACTTCCATGAGAAGAAACACTAAAATGCTTATAAAGCGGTATCATTCGAAACTACGTAGTATATTATAACCTCTTAAAAATAAAATATTGTAGGTACGATCGTTGTCAGTTACTGTAAGGCACTGAACAAGTGGGTTGTTTACGTAGAATAGGCGAAAAAAAACTCCAATCATTCTCAATAAACTCAGCTATACAACGTGTAACGGAAACCCCATATCTATACAAAAGGACTGAAGACAACATCTGGTATGGAGTCTCTATGCCAAGTTTCAGCTCAAAATAAGTGACTCACAGAATTGACACCAAATTATTGGTTTCACATGTTTCTTGAATACAAGTAATAATAAACGTGTCACAGCACTATGAGGGCCATCACTTTCCACGTCACTTGCCAATAAAACGGTAATTCTCTTCGTTCTTCTTAATTTGAAAAAATCGGTCTCTGGTATCAATGTATTAAAATTTCTAATATGCTCCACACATGTACACATAGGATTAGAAAACCCTTGCCATATCGTTTATTATCATCCAAAGAAGCCGTGCACTTGGTATGTAGGTATATATCCTTTAAATTACACGTTGTATAGGTTGGAACTACGGCGAACCTACAATATCTATATAATTATATATGTGTATATTGTAGATAAGTATGGATATTTTATCTTTATATTATATTCTTAATTTCTTACACATTTGACTATTCTATATAAAATACCTGCGGTCGTCTGGAAAACAAGTTTATTCGAGTTAACTTGGCATAGATATAACTCGAAAATATTATAGGACCTTAAACATGAAATTTGAGTTTAGTTTGTACTGGCCACTTTGATCTCAAATACGAGTGTCTAGCCTTTGGTAAGGAATTCAAAACCCTTCGGAGTAACGTAATTTAGCCTCTAATTTAGTCATTTCTTCGTTTGCTGAATCAAAGCAATAAACTTTTTGTATCCAATTTGCTTCGATACATTTTCAGTATTTTCGGTTATTCTACGATAATTTTAGTATTTTCCTTTGGACTATGTAGAAAACTACAAGATAAAGGAGACTCTAAAAAACAATTCCTTCACTTTTTTACGATATGTGTGTATACATAATACAGTACTTTTTGGTGCCCACCTAATGCCCCAACTGTTAACTGGCTCAGGCTGAGTCAAGTCTCAGAAGAAATCCGCTTGTCGAGGAATGCGCCAGGCAATTCAATTAGGTACATTGCCTGTGGCTAAGGGACACGGTGTCATAGTAAATGTATAAAAGGCGAAGTTCTGCGTTTTGCCTCGTCTCGGTGAGCCAAGAGAACGTGAACCTTAAAACGCCAATTTAATTAGTACCTAATTTCTTAATATTATTTAAGCGTTCTAAGTGTGTCCTTACTTCATAAAATGAAGAAAAACCTAGAAAATAAAATTTAATTAAAAAAGTAAAATAGAAATCGGGTTGCATTTTTCAAAATTAACTATTTTTAATGGAAAAAAAATGTGAAAGCCAGGAAATACTTGTCAAAGTAACGTAGAAAAACAATTTAACTCACCTGAATTTTCTTTAGAATTCTTGGATATTTCGTAGAATATACATGCGTAACACACTGATATTATCGTCAAGGGTAAAAAATATACAGCTCCGAGACAAAACACGTTGTACGCTAACTCTTGATGTTGATTGGTGAATGCCTCAAAAGAAACACACTGCTGAAAATCTGGCACCTTCGGATGCCTCATGACACGGAAGACTAGACTCTGAAACAAATGAGATAAGTTTGACTTTCAGATGTACTAACATTATGTTAAACTACAATACACACAAGATAATGAAGTTGTTGGATAACGTGTATAATGTAACTTATGTTATCATTATTCCGTGAGATCGAGTAAGTTCTTATAATGAATTTTAAGTGGTGCATTAATTATAATTGTTCTTGAACATTTTTGCAAACGTAAATTCCATGGCTACAGACTAACAGAAGAGAATTTAAGCAAAGTTTTAAAATAAGTTAAATATTTTAAATCTTATTTCGTTCGTAATAATTTTTAAAGACCGATAGAACACTAAGTTATCAAAAAATTATAATCCAATATTTTTTATCAGCGATTATTTACAATGGAGACGCCATTGTAAATAATCGAAAGGCCGGACCCTGGAGGCCAATTGGTGGTTTAAAAATATGGCTCACGGGGCTAGCGTGGCACACGTGGCTAGCGTGGCACACGTTGCACTAGCGTTGCTCATTGATTTAGTTTAGAAGCAACTTCAACCAGATGAGTAGGTACCTAGACCTTCTTATAAATAAAAAGTAAGCACCCAATGAAACAGTCTTTAAGATTTTTTATTTGTAAAAAGAGTTTTTTTTTCCATTTTACTGTAATTAGATAATAATGTAATTCTTAAGTAAGGATCACTATGGGTGAACCAATTAAAGGTGCCGCAATATAAGAATATCAACAGTGGAAACCCATCTAAATTGGTTCAATACTTTTTGAACAACTTTCAGGTTGTTACTTCTATTATTGGCTCAGCACCATGAGACGATGACTATCAGTCACACATATCTAAATTGCTTTAGATGGTATAAGTATGTATAACGTTATATGTGCCCTTAAAGTCGAGGGTTTTCCTTGTTTTCCTTTGATCCCATAATCGGATCCCGACTTATACCTGCAACAGCTCAGCAACATATGATAACTGGGATCAAATATCTTAATTTCGTTATAAAGTATATGAAAAACAATGTCCTATATTCTTTGGATCCCATTTTGACTTAGTGACAACCTTTGGGCCTTGGAACAAAAAAGTATATTGAAAAAACTATTTAGCAAAAAATAGAACCGACTTCCATATAAAAACACTACAAAGGCAAAAATAACTTTAATTTCGGAAGGCGGTGTCAAAAACGAAAATATATACAAAACTAAAGACACCGCCTTCCGAAATTAAAGTTATTTTTGCGTTTGTAGTGTTTTTATATGGAAGTCGGTTCTATTTTTTGCTAAAAAGTTTTTTTTTACGCTTTTTAGTGGATCGGTTTGTAATTTATCTAGTTACAAAAGCCAAAATGTCAACTACTTATCACCTTTTACAAAATATTGCTTTTCCAGGTGCAGAGCCGTTAATTTTTGAGGAGTTCTCCTGGTACATCATCATCAGCTCTACTTCACCATATGCATTGTGACGAGCATAAAGTGTTTAACATCCATATTCAAGTAATCTAATCGCAATCAACGAAATACTTATTATTGAGTAGTTTCTGCACAAGGTACTATAAGAAATACCCAAAACGCTATAGGTGTGCCTATAATATTTGAAGAGTTACCTCGATTTCTCCATGATCCCATCATCAGATCCAAACGTGACGACAATGGGACCAACTAGAAAGTATACCCTTTCAAACAAAAAAAGAATTTTCCAAATCGGTCCAGCCATCTCCGAGTTATGAGGTAAGGTACATAAAAAAAAAAGTTCAGGACGAATTGTAAACCTCCTTTTTTAGAAGTCGGTTAAAAATTGGTCGACATTTGGTGGAGAAATTGGTGAACATAAATAAAAAAAAATACATAAAGACGAACTTCTTTTTTTTCATCATACTATTATCTTTACGGCCGCACTAAGCTGGTGAATGAGGCGCCGTGCGCCGTTTACGCGCACACTCCGTATCCTCAACAGTATAGCAGAAGGCATAGACTTATTTTGTTGTACTCTGGGTGGGTCCATAGTGAGAGTTCTCTATGAGATATGTCATGGTCCTATTGTGGCGTAGACATAGATATTATACCATAATTGAAAAGTTAAAGTAATCTACCGTGCAGTCAAGACAATAATAATTGAGCACCTCAATATTTTTGCATTTTTACTAATTTAAAGAACGTTATGAAGTCCAATTTTGTGTAATTTTAGAACTCAATAGTATCTTCTTTCGGATTGTCAAGTTAAAAAACTAATTAAAGTGCTAAATAAGTGAATAATAGTTGAAATACAACAAAACTGTGTCGCAAATAGCCGTTAGTAAGCTGTAGCGCGAAGTGTTCCATACTACGAAGCGGCGCAAGATACGCGGCGCTTACGACGTTCTTACCGCGGCCTTGCTACGCTTGCACGGATGATAACAGTGGGTAGTAAATGTCTTTGTTCATAACAAACAGATATATGTATATAAATCTTTAAAACCTATTCGTTCCGGAGTAATTTGTCATTTGCAAGTCACAACCACAACATGGCTTCAAGTCATACTTCTTGTTGGGAGTGCTGCTCTAATGAAAACATGGTAGAGAATGATAATTTTATAAACTGTGTTCAATGTAACAAGGCATACCATTTCCTTTGTTTATCTCTTATTGAAATTTCTAAGGAATCAGAAGCGCATAATGAATGGAAATGTCCATAATGCTTGAGTCTGATGCCGAAAGTTTCAAAACCCCTATCCGAAACATTTCCACCACAAGAGGTAATAAAAGACCCGCATTGAACTCTCCGCTGGAAGTAATGACTGTCACCTCAGAAGAAGTTCGTTCGATTGTACAAGAAGTTGTCTAAAGGGATTTGACATGATGACTCAGAGGTTGACCAATATGATAGTTACAAATATTAATAGAGAGCTGGAACCGATCAAAAGGGAAAAGCGGGATCTGAAAGAATCGTTTAATTTTCATACCACGGAGTTTGACAGATTCCAATCAGAACACGTTAAATTACAAGCCAACTATAAGAACCTGAAGGACGAAAATGATAACTTAAGGAAGTCGGCGTGCGATCTTGGTCTACGCATTAATTATCTGGAGCAGCAAGCCCGATCGAACAATCTGGAGATACAGTGTTTGCCAGAAAACAAACTAGAAAATTTGTTTACTGTTGTCAGGCAGTTGGACTCTGTTGTAGGATGTGATATAAAGGACAGCGACATCATGAATTGTACTCGTATAGCTAAACTTCAGACGTCCAGTGTTCGCCCCCGATCTATTGTGGCTCAGCTTTCATCCCCTAGAATTCGGAACCAGTTGCTCGCCTCAGTGATCAATTACAATAAAAAAAAAACCCGACTGCAAACTCAGCACCGCGGATCTCAGCTTAGCAGGCAACAAGACGCCTATTTATGTTGTTGAACACCTGTCTCCTGTTCATAAGGCGCTTCACGCGGCCACAAGACTCAGGGCAAAAGAAAAGGGATACAAGTTTGTATGGGTAAGGAATAGCCGTATATACGTAAGAAAAAATGTTGATTCAGATCACATACTCATTAAGAATCTAGAGACAATTAACAAGTATAAGTATAATTTTAATTTGTGTAAAACATCAGAAACATTTGGCATGCATTAACAACAAAAAAAAAACTAATATTCAATAGCTTGCAGTTATATTATCAGAACAGTCGCGGTTTAAGGACAAAACACATGTTTTTTATCGTAACATTCTCTGTAACAACTATGACGTAGTCATACTGACAGAAATATGGCTGAACAGCTCTGTATTGAGTAGCGAGCTGTTTGACGAACGATACGTAGTATACAGAAAAGATAGAGAAACTTCAAAACTGCAATGTGGCAAGGAAGGTGGGGGTGTTTTAATTGCTGTCAAGAAGAACATAAAATCTAAACATTTCAAACCTTGGAATAGCGATTGTGAAGACCTCTGGGTTACAGTTTACTTGCCACTATCACGTGGAGTTCGTCAAATAGTTTTCTACGCTGTATACTTGCCACCACCTATACGCCGACCTTCACTGGAATATTTTTTAAGTAATTGTAATACAGTTTTTGAACATATTACAGTCTCAAGTGTTTATATTGTGGGTGACTTCAACCTGAGTAATATTGATTGGAGCCTAGTGGGAGAATCAAATAATAATGCCGCATTACCAGTCACGAGCGAATTTTTGATTGATTTTACTTATGTTAACAGACTTACTCAATTCAACTCGGTGGGTAATGCCACTGGTAGGGTACTGGACTTAGCTTTATCAACACATCCATTAAGTTATGTGACCGAGAGTATAAACCCATTATGTAATGTTGATCAGCAACATCCACCGCTAGACATTGTCATAGCCCTTAATGAAGAGGCTAGATTATCATACAATTGTAAAAATCCTAAAATTAATTTTCGTACTGCAAATTGCACACCTATTAATTTTTTTCTAAAAGAGTTTGACTGGATCGAATTGTTTAAAGGATTGGATGGAGTAAATGAGATGCTGGCTTCCTTTTATGAAACACTATATATAGCTATTACAAAATTCGTACCGTCACGAGTTCCAAAAAATCATAAGTATCCACCGTGGTTCAACCGAAACTTAATAAACCTATTGAATAAACTACTTACTATAACGCTTCTATTAGGAATCTAGAAGTTGAAATACGAAATAATCCAAAAATGTTTTGGACATACATAAAATCCAAACGTGGAGGAACTAGTGCATATCCTAATACTATGACAGACGGAATAAATACAACATCCAATGGGACGGAAATATGTGAGCTGTTCGCTAAGTACTTCTCCTCTGTTTACATAACCAATAACGATAGTGGAAATAAGTATAATAATTCTGATTATTTAAGTTTTCTAGATTGTAACAGCAAAAGCTTTACAAGCCCTAAACTAAACGCAGAGGCTCTATTCAAGAAGCTAAATAATATTGACTGTAATAAAGGTGCAGGACCGGATGGGAGCCCACCAATATTTATAAAAGAGTGTGCGTCAGAGTTAGTTTATCCCCTCATGCTAATTTTTGAGAGATCACTGGCTTCTGGCGAGTTTCCTTTAAAATGGAAGATAGTGAAGGTAGTGCCCATACATAAATCAGATTCCGATGATGCAGTATCAAATTATAGACCGATTCCGGTCCTTTCAACATTTGCCAAAGTGTTTGAGTCACTGATCTGTCCACACATTCAAAACCACCTGAAGTTGTATTTAAGCGATCATCAACACGGATTTGTCAGTGCACGTTCTACGAACACAAACCTAGTACCCTTTACTGAAATATTAATAAAAGCTATCGACTCGGGTCAGCAAGCCGACGTTATATACACCGACTTTAGCAAGGCGTTCGATAAAATATGTCACAAAATATTAATACAAAAGTTGAGCGCTTACGGCATCACAGGCACCTTGCTAAAGTGGTTGAATTCGTATTTAACAGACAGAACCTTTTTCGTAGTGGTTAACGGTTTTCAGTCCACTGTATATAAAATCTCCTCAGGCGTTCCTGAAGGTTCACACCTTGGACCAGTCTTATTCATCTATTTTATAAATGACATACATGTGTGTTTTCAGAATTCCGAGATCTTTATGTATGCGGATGACTTAAAATTTGTTAGAGTAGTTAAATCTGAAGAAGATGCGTTGTATGTACAAATGGATTTTAATAGGCTAATTCAATGGTGTCATAATAACGAAATGTATTTAAATCCAGAGAAATGCTATCATGTAAAATACACAAGAAAAAATAGCATAATAACTTCTAAATATGTAATCGGTTCACAAATGTTAAAAGAAGTAGACAATATACGAAATCTTAGAGTTCTGTTTGATAGAAAATTAACTTTCCTCCCTCATTTGGATAAAATCATAAAATCATCGTCCAAAATGCTTGGCTTTTTTATTAGAAATTGTAAAACTTTCCGTAATTTTAAAACTAAAATACTTCTATATAACAGTTTGATTAGGAGCAGGCTAGAATACTGTAGTGTGGTTTGGCGACCATACTATGCGGTACATAACTTGCGAATTGAGCGAGTTCAAAAGCGATTCCTCTGGCACTTGGCATTCTCAAGTGGCATAGCTAAAAGAAAACAATCCTACAAAGAAAGATTAAAGCACTTTGCTATGGATAGTTTAGATAAACGGAGGCGATTTAATGACACTTTGTTTATGTGCAAAATTTTGAATAATAGCATTCAGTGCCCTAGGCTGCTTGCACTTTGTAACTTTCGCGCTCCGTCAAGAATCCCACGCCACTCCATCACTCCGCTGTGTCCTCCATTTAGAAGTACTGTCTTAGGTTCTAATTCTTCTTATGCTAGATTGTGTAAGATCATAAATAGTTCTAGCGATTTCATCGACCTACATTATGATTCCGTGGCAAAATTTAAATCAATTATCATAAAATCCTTAACCGATCCATGATAACCAAGGTGCTTTTTATTTTATTGGAGTTATATTATTTTTAAAGATGTAGTTAATTTTATTGTGTTATAAAAGACAAATGTTAAGGTTAGATTACTACAATAACAATTATGTGTACATGTGGTGTTTACCTTTAAGTGGTTGTTACACTGTTACTCTTGGATATCCATAGTTATTAAGAATTATTATCAGTGTAAACAGTCGTTGGTGAACCTAATAAATAAATAAATAATTCTTCACCCATTTTGAAGTCGGTTAGAAATTCAAAACAGACGTTTTCCATCTTTCCCTGTAGATTTTTTTATATTCCCAATGTTGCTTGCAAACAAGGTTATATCATATGCATAGCGTAGATTGGAGATCACTTTCCCGCATATTACAATGTAATAAAAAAGCGGTTAAGTGCAAGTCGACCTCGCGTAAAGAGGGTTCCAAGGAAAAAACGTTATTACATCCTCATTATATTAAAACATATCAGCGTTACTAAAATAAGAGCAGTGGTAATTTTGATCTAAGTGGTAAGTCTGAACCTATTTATTTCTAAAGTGTTGAAAAATATTGATGATTTAAAGCACTCACCAATAACGAACCTTACAACCAATGAAATCTTTTTAGAATTGGATCATTGGTTCCGGAGATTATCCATAGATACAAACATAGAAACATAAAAAACTTATAGATGTTGCATGATATATGTTGATTTTTTTTAATATAACACACAACAAAAATATACAAGAAGCAAATAGGCTGGGACAGGTATACAAACGAGTTAAGAGTTTTGTAAGTTTCAGAGCCCTTAACGCAAAATTTCATATACAGTGTTATTTTGAAAGCCATAGATAACTTAACAGAACTTATTTATTCATTTAAGGCCCTCCAACGACTTATTCACTAATACATTTTATGAAGTACTGTAACAATCAAACTTAAGGTCTAGAGTGAATTTGTCATTTATAGGGGTGCATATCACTTACATATTAATTAAATTAAATTTATAAAACAGAAAATTTACGAAACAGCGATAGCTTGTTAGCAAAGATGTCAATGCTATTGGAACGTGTATGGAGCTCATTGTACGTTTTCATCAACCTGTTCGTTGGTGCCGAATGTCTGAGGTTAGTTTTTGCTGTGCGTGGAGTGAATACATCTAGGATGCGTTCCGGTCTGGGTGTACTATTTATTTCGACGAGAAGCTTCGGGACTTGTACAGATCCATTAATTATTTTATGAAACAAAATCAGGTCGTTAGTACGCCTTCGCTGTTCTAGAGTAAACATTTTGAAATGACTCAGCGTTTGCGAGTAGTCAGCGTCCCGAAGGCAGCTATGAAATTTGTAACGCAGATACCGTGTAAAGCTTTTTTGAACTCGTTCTGTGCGATTAACATGTGTACCATGAATTGGATTCCAAACAGGTGACGCGTATTCCAAAACAGATCGTACAAGTGAATTATAGAGTACTGTTAAGGTTTGGAAAGATTTAAAGTCATAACAGGTTCTTTTTATGAATCTAAGCATTTAGCAGCCCTAGAGACAATAGTGTCAATGTGAGGTATGAAGGTAAGCTTTCTATCAAGTAGAAAACCTACGTATTAGATTTTGTTAACCTTTTGAAGCACTTTTCCGTTGAGCAAATATGAAGAAGTAAGCTTGAGGTGTTTTTTTGTGAATGTTATATGGTAACACTTTTCAGCATTAAGAAACATGATTTTTAGTTCACAAGACATGTAGAGAGTTGAGGTTTTCCTGAAGTAGAGCAATGTCTGTACTTGCGTCAATGACCCTATATAATTTCAAATCATCCGCGCGAAGATGGAACAGGTGCTGTGCTTAATACTGAACTTCTTCCGAATGGAATATATAAATTGAAAATTTTATTATTATTTGTTATGTATTAACAGATGATAAGAGTCAATTTTATCCTACAAAACAGCCGAATACACGCGCAACATTGCCTAAGAAGTTGTGTATGGGCTTTTGCCGCTTGTTATTATGTGTACATGATGATGAACAATTATCGATTAATTAGGATTAAGCTAAGGTCATTAACTTTATTCCTATTATATATTCCTATTATGTGTATGTTTCATAGAGCAATTGGGAAATTATTGCAGAAAAAACTTCAAACATAATTTGTTTTCTTCACCAATTTGTTCTGTTGTAGATTCAGATGCAGAGAAATTAATTTAAGCTAAGGCTAAGCTAAGCTTTCTCATAAAACCCTTTGCTAAATTAATATCTCTGCAGAACAAAACAGTAAAATATTTTAGACCTCCACTTTACTTACATTGAAAGCAAAAAGTACCAAACATACCTACTTAACTTACTCAGCTTTGCCAAAAATATTTAAATGTATCCAGTGAGGGTAATATAAAAGAGCTATACCTACTAGGAAATTTAATTAATGTTAAACACTGGGTACTTACTAACCAGGGTTGCTTAATTTATTATTATGAACTCTCATAGGACTACGCTCGTACGTAGTCCGGTATAATGGACAATTATCTCACGTCAATATAAGGGATGGCCAGTATTTAGTACCCACACTGAAAGTAATAAATAAGTAAAATGTAAAATAATGTTGATTTCATTCTTCCACTCACTCATCGTATGTTTTGTTTTAGATTAAGTTATTGGTCTACAATTTTTTTGCTTGGCTACGCTTTTGATATTAAGGCGAGTCTTAATCGTCTGAGTGGAGTGGCTTTAACAAAGTTTCGACTTTTAACTATTATTTGAGGCAGGAGGTTCTAGCTGGTTTTTACCCGAATGCGCGATGCAAAAAAGGGTAATTTCAGTCTATGTTATGTATGTATGTTTGTATCTATGTGGCGTTGTAGAGGCCAAACGCGTAGGCCGAATTTAATAATGCTTACGCCAATCGAATCTTGCAAGTGTACAAAGACATGACAGTAATCAAAATTCACCTTAAACAAAACCAAGTCTAATATTTCCGAAATGAAAATATAAAATATCGACACACTACATCAAGTTGTACGTTAAAGTATCAAAACAAAAGGGCTTCATAAAGAAATTACAAAAATATGTAACTTACCTATTAAAGAAATAGAAATGAAAAATCATATAAAAATACTGAAATATCGTATAATTAAATGTTGGTATTATTGCATGTTCCTTGACTTATAGTATTGAGCTTCTTAGGTTTACACTAACTTCTACCCTCAATTTTGATCTGTTTATCGAGGCTAAGGCTCAAGTAGAAGCAAAAACTTGGGATTCCTAGCCCAGGTTCGGTCGTGTACGGAGTACTGCTCTCATCTTTGGGATGTATCTGCCAAATGTAAACTGGACGCCCTTGAATCTATCGAGAAACGGGCCAAGAGACTCATTGGCAACGATGCACTGGTCGAGTCAAAGCTGCAGAGCCTTGAACATCGACGACGAGTTACAAGTCTGTTGGTTTTCTATCGGTTACATTTCGTGGAGTGTGATATGGAATTACACAATCTAATTCCACCAAGCCCGTTCCATCATCGGACTACAAGATAAACAGCGATGCGCCATCATTACATCATGGACATCCCACACACACGCACAAAACGTTTCGGGAATACTTTTATTGTGCGTACGGCTAAGGATTGGAATTCCCTGCCAGAGTCTGTGTTTCCCGATAGCTCTAACCTGGGGGTCTTTAAGTCAAGAGTGAATAGGTTTCTTCTAGGTAAGCGTGCTCCATCTTCGACCACGTCATCACTTACCATCAGGTGAGATGGTGGTCAAACGCGAGCCTATTCTGAATAAAAAAAAATCGGTTGTCTGTAAAGTCGGTTTACTGACGATAGTTGAACGTGACAACGTCATAAGAAAATACTGATGGAAAGGTTGCATTTTTCAAAAGAAAATTTTAACTGCACTTCTCATGACAATGGAAGAATCCCTACACAGTGACGTCATCTCTTATCGTTTTATGATAGCCTAGTACTTGACTCGTTGAGTCATACAAAAATGTCAAAGAATCCCTACACAGTGACGTCATCTCTTATCGTTTTATGATAGCCTAGTACTTGACTCGTTGAGTCATACATAAATGTCATAGAATCCCTACACAGTGACGTCATCTCTTACCGTTTTATGACAGCCTAGTACTTGACTCGTTGAGTCATACATAAATGTCAACTTGTAGATCCAATTGGATTTGCTTTGGAACGCCTCAGAGCGATGGAACGCCTCACAGCGATGGAACGCCTCACAGCGAGGTAACGCCGCATGAGTCATGTATTTTCGTGCATGCAGCCAGCTTCATCGAATTATAAGACGTTGTCACGTCATAAAAACAGTACTCTCGTATTATAATTGATTTATTAATTACTAGCACCCGAGATTTCATTCCAGTAGGTAGGTTTTCATACGTAGTTGCCAGCTCCCAGGAATTCTGGGATAAAAATGTGTATAGTCTTTAGTTAAAAAGATTTTTATTTTTTTTTTTAGTTAAAAAGAGGCGGGTCCCAAGGCCCTCTCAGCCCTTGCGCCCCAGCCACCCCAGGAGACGCTCCGGCCGTCGGGAGTCGCAGGGTGACTCCCAGCCACCTTAGGCGTGGGCCTGCGGGCGGCGAGCAATGGGTAGCTCGCCGCCCGACTGAAACCAGGTCCGTGTAGACGGCGCGTCGTGTTCCACGCGCGCCTCAAAGAGTGTCAGCAAAGTTGTCGGAGCCCACAAGAGGGCCGTTGCCTGCCGAGGTTGCGGAATAGTTCGAAAGAGTTACCGCGGCCTCGGTACACGAAGGGCTTATGATGGAACACGGATTGTTTTAGTCAGTAAAAGTCTGACACACCCTCCCACTTCGCCCAAATCGGGAGGCAGTTATTGAATGATTTCCCATCCTTAAAAAAAGACATATAGTGCAATTATGATGCGGTGGAAAAGAACGTAGGGTTGACGTGGCCCGAGGTGAAGCGACGTAGCCCAAGACAGAACGCGATGGCGGAGCACTGTAGACTGCCCCACCTAAGAGATTTAGGACATTAAGTCAAGTAAGTCATAGATTATTATAAAACATATTGTATATATTTATATATCATATATCACTGTCAACTTATAAAAAAAGAGGAGTCAACAAAAACATATAGTCAATATATTTTTATTTGTTTTAACTGTTTTATTATTTTATAAAATACGTTTTGTCCGTGCTAGACTTAAGACCAGTCTCGGTAGATAAAATGTAAAAAAACAGAATTCTAAACGTGTGGATTGATTGATTGTGATTCACAATTTATATAAGCATTGTATTAATGGGCCACATTTTGGTTCAAATGTATAATAAATAAAATTCAGAAATAAACTTTAAATGAGATAATAGAGATTAAATTCTCTAGCGGGATGACATGAGAAAGTAAGATAAATGAAAGGCATCCACGATGTATAAAAACGGAAGATTTATTTCGTCCTCTTTTCAAGACAATTCAGAAGCTTTTTCCTTTAAATTATATTAAGAAGGCGAATGGTCATGAGAAACCGCAGACTAAACGTACGACTAAACTGTTAGAACTCCATAAATGCTGCGTCAAATCTTCTCAAAGAAGACCTTTTGTCGTTTGTCACGGCATACAAGAGTAAAAAGCCCGGAAAAGGCCCATTATTTGTCAAAAAACTTGCGGAAATTATTTTATATTATTAAGTTAGGTCTACGTCTCTATCGTACAAAATTAAATAGTCTTTGAACTAGATTACTAGATAGACGTATAGTTATTATGGATGGGTAGTTCAACCAAGACACTTCATTAAAAGGTTTCTGTATTTTAGTTTCTTATCGATTAAGTATAACACTTTGGCTTGAACTGCATTTACGTTTGAAATTGGTACGAGGAGTTTGTGGTTAAGTTATAACGGTTGAATGCATAAATCTGAGGATGAAATTTTAGTTAGTAAATAGGATAAATAAATTAATTTATAGACATATATAGCCTACCCTTGGCGTATTCCAAATTTGAATTTGAACGTTGATTTTTTATTTAACAACATTATAAATAATTATTACTAAACGTAAATAGATCTTCACTATTATATTATTTATATTGCAATAGTTGCAAAATAATTTGAAATTACTGATAAATTTTCATTTTGATATTGAGTCGTTTTCAAAACTTTGATTATTGTTATTTATATTTGATGCTGAGTGCAAATACTCGACTCAGACTTAGTCAAAGATAAACTAGATAAAACTATCTTGGTGTAAGTGGACTTAGGTAGGGAATTATAAAGCAGTGCAAGGGCAGTGAAGTCAAAAGGTTCTCAAGTGAAAAAAAAACATTCAACTTTTAACAGCTCTTCTATCTAAGTCACTTTTGTGCTTTAATAATTAAAGCAAATTTTTTGGGCTGCATTTTTTTGTTTCGATATTACTGTCGTCGCAAGTTGTGAAAGTTTGTGGGTTGTGATATTGAATTAATTGTGCCTTAATCGTGCCAAAAAATATTTTAAGTTAGAGATTATATATCGAACTGGTTGTAAATAAGTAAAAACTATTGAGTTATAGTGAGATTTCCTACTTAGATCTCAGATTTTCAAAGTTCCTAGATTTTTTACTAAAATTTATATAATTATGTTACGCGTTGATTTTTTATAAGTAAATACATAGTTTAAAAACTTATAATGAATAAAAATATAATGAAAATACAGATGTGACTTTCATTTAATGTAATATTTTAAACAATGGTTATTGTACATGGAAAATACGCAACCGGTCTCCAGGTTGGTCCTGGAGACCGGTTGCGGTCAGGTGGTAGTGTAACTTAAAAACATGTCAGGTGGCTAAGGGTTAAAGACGACCCAATATGTGTCTGAAAAAGAAAAGACACAAATTAAACTTAGAAATAAAAAGTCGTATACCTGCAGAATAAAGCTCAACAGTTTTGATGCGTTTGTAGGTATTACCTGGACAGGTAAGGTAAGCAATTGAAATTACCAAAAATAAGAACTTATAACGGGAGGATGGGTTTCAACTGTAACGAGCCTGGAGTCTAGTGATTCAACTGTGAAAAACACCGAAAAACTGCCAAAAAAGTTAACGAGTGGACACAGTGAGTTTTGTGTGCCGGAAACAGAATCGTGTTTTGAGTTATACGAGAGTGGTAGCGGTGTCGATTGCAAAAAACGAACATGGAAGAGGGTAGATCGATTTGTTTGCTCATAAGCCTCTATCCGCAATAACTTCAGTTCATCCGTTATCTACAACAGCGCCGAAATAGTAGACTCGAACCAATAAACTATTCACAAACTATATTTATAATTAAAAGTTCAGTCTATAATTAAATAATGAAATAATGACACAATGAAATAAAACAATGAAACTCTTATAAATAAATTGGAACTCACTTGCTATGTAAAAGTTGTTAAGGGCGTTCATGTCCTACACTAGCGCAGTGATTTAAAACCATAATAATATTGGAACATTAAATTCATAAAAAAAATCATCCAAGAACTCCAGTTATATGTGTACTATTAATGTTACAGTTATAATTATAAAATTATAAAAAAAACTGTTTAATTTAACACGTTTTAACTAACCATTTCTAAAAATGACCCTCTTGAATAATTTCATCACTTATTACACTATTAGATTTGCTTTGTTTTGGTTTACGTTTCGAGTTAGCATCTTTTTTAAAGGCCACAATCAGGTCTGATAAGTTGCTGTTATATATTGGAATATTTTTATGCACCAGGTGAATTAGACGAATAAAGTTTACATTTAGTATACCTAATGCACCTGGGTGAATAATATTTACAAAAAGTATGGTATACGCATCTAGGTGAATTAAACCAGGTGAATTAAGTAAACTCCAGGATATTATTTATGTAGATTTGTATTTTATGCAATTTTTTTCTAACTTCACTTTTCACGTACTTATTGCACCTTCCTCACTATCTCTTCACCACTCATGGTTGACTGGCATAGAATGCCTACGGCATAAGTCCGCCTTTGTACCTTTGTGCATAAAGTGTAAATAAATAAACAAAAAATCCGTTCAAAGTTACATTTAAGTTTTTACTTCTGCGATAGACGTAACTTTAAACATTACCCTCCTTTGCAGTCGGGTAAAAATGAATCACACTTTATTACACCAATAAACCTTAGTAATCTGAATCCAAAACTATTAGATAAACTTCTGAATATAATACTGAATTTCTACTCACAAGTTTGATATAAATGCCAAAATTATCATTTGATATGACTTCAGCACCTAAGCATATCATGTTACTCACTTAATTAATTGACTTTTCGCAAACAGTTTTGGTAAGTGACGTGTAATACAATGATCTTATTTCTAGTTTTGAATTCTAGTAACGAATCATGTATTGTGATGTGACTGTTGTCTAGGTTTTATACATAAATAATATACTGAGCCTCTACAAATATACTATAATATACTAGTATTTCGCCTGCGACTTTGCCTACGTGTACCTATTTAAATCTATATAATTTATAAATATGCCTATATCACTCACCAATAATGCACTTTACTATCAATTAAAAGGTTTTAGAATTGGGTCATTAGTTCCAGAGTTTAACCCCAAATACAAACTTACAAACAAATATCGCCTCTTTATAATGTTACAGATAGAGTTTTATCAACTAGCTGCAACCTACAACAGTCTGCGTTAATTCAAATACGGGTAAGTAAAACTGTTGTCACCATTCAATCAGATCTGTACGTCGATTCTGTAAAATTCGAACAACAACTCGCATCTCACATAGCTATTCATTGTCACTTCGCTTATGGTTCAAAGTGACCTTAATTTTGCATTCTGTAAACAGCGTCGAAGTGACGGAGGAATTACATTACCGAAAGCCACTTCTCACGTCATCTCATACTTTAACTGTCAAAATCTTTAGTTCAACTCGCTGACTCGCTCGCAAGGGTAGCGCTAGTGTAAATTCGAATTAACAACCGAGTTTTTAGAATGCCAATCAATAAACTCACAGCGGATACAGATTCGAAGTTTAGAATGAGGTCTTACAGAATAACACAGCTGGACCCTAATTTCTTAGTTTAGTTTAGTTTAAACGTCATCAATACCAGATAAACTGTTTTGTCTAAACTGAAACAAAAACTCAAATAAACCATTGGAAATAAGTAAATTAATCCAGCTATATACCAGTGAAAGTCCCGACAAGATCGTTTCAGCAGTTACGTACATTAACTGAAATAAACATGATTCTGTTTCAGTCACAAAAAATAATAGTATTTTTTACCCGACTGCGGAGAGTAATGTGTGTATAATTGTATGTATGTTTGTACCTATGTAGCGTTGTAGCTTACTTGGACTTCTTACGTTAGTCGATGTGTCTTAACTTTGTGAGTGTCACTAAAGATATGACAGTTATCAAAATTCACCACAACGACAACCAGATGCCATAATTATTGTTAAAAATAAAAAAAAAACCGACAAACTATGTCAAGTGGGTATCGTTGGAACAGACTTTAAAAATGATTTTGATGTTCCTTGTACCATTTTTCATTTCAAGTAACCGTTTTTTATATATTTCTTATTGTAATATGTGTATATAAAATTCTCTAGGTATATTGCACAATTTTCCTCTACTAGCAAAACTAACAAAATAGTTGAACAATCATCATAAAACCTTTGTGACTCCTCGGTCGCAGAAAGGGTGTAAAACGAAGCGAGATAACTTTCATGCCGGAAATTAAAAACTTTACAAGCGGACGATGCTACTGGGAACACTAAAACTTACTCATAAACGGATTAAAACTTTCTAGTTAAAATTCACATGCTAGAATATTGTCTTGCTTGGATATAATTATGTACATTACTCATGGGTATCCGTAATATACATAATTATATCCAAGCTTTACTTAAAGCCCCTAAGGGGTTTTTTTTTTTAAATAAGTTTTACCATGGTTCTTCAACTATCTCAAAAATTAAAAACAGGTCGACAGACAAACGGACTTTTGCATTTATACTATTTATAGTCTAACCTTAACTATAACATTTTTGAAGAGTATATTTTACTAGCTTTTGCACGCGACTTCGTTTGCGTGGGAGGGTTTACCCATATAAATCCCGATCCCGTGGGAATTCCAGATAAAAATAGCCTTTGTATTATTCCAGGATGTCAACTATCTACTTACAAAATTTCATTCAATCATTCAATATTTTTTGCGTGAAAGAGTAACAAAGATCCATACATCTATACATCCATATCTTATTTTAAGAATAAATTTTACATTAAAAAATATTACAAAAAAAATTATGTTTATTAAGCTTAAATATATTTAATGAAAAATATTATTTGACACGTGTACTAATAAAGCATAGTTTACCTTTTTGTGTTGCATAAAGTTTTGATAAATAATAAAGAAGTAAAGCACTCAAACTTACAATGACCAAATTAGGAATTTTAAAGTAGATTTCTTCTTTTATTTTAGTTTAAAGAACAGATCATAAACTTAGTAACAAACAATTCATTTTTAATTTGGTGAAGTCAATTGTAAGTACGTTCCCCACAAATGGGAACTTCGTACTCTCTTCTAATTTCGTACGAACACAAACTTTTTCTTTTGTTTACAAATGCTTTTTTATACGTCTGAGAACTTACAGAACCTAATGGGGTATAAAGTTCTCCTTGACCTTGACCTTCAATGAGCTCTTCATGGATCTTTTTTGTTTATTTTGAAGCATTGTTGATGTTCCGTGTCTAACACTCCAGCCACGGATCAAAAGACTGTTCATGCATCCCTCTCCACCCCCTTTGGAAGTTGAATACGTTCCAAAAATCCGTTCTCAAAAAACTGTAAATTACCTTCCTCTAAATATCGTCTTTATACGAAAAGCGGTATTTGGTATTTCATCATGAGTGAGTGACCTTTCACTTTTATATTATGTATACCTATAGATATTATGTAAGTCATACTAAATCTGAGTAGGTACCTACAATAATTATGCTCCAAACGAAAGTTTTGCTGATTTCAAAATGGAAATACCGAAAAATACTTAATTTGTTACGTTAAGTTTGTGCAAATTAAAAACTGTTTCGAAAAAGTGCTTACTCCTCATAGTAGATTAAATCTGTCTAGGCTTATACCAATCATGTTGGTGTCGGTTTACAAAAAAACAGATGCAGCTTAAGACCTCGGTCTCGGTCTTGGATTGTATACTAGTTACTAGGTAACTTATTAGTGCATTCAAAACTGGTTATTAGCATTCGGACTTCTGAAAAGTTGGAATGAGTTTTAAATTTCAATAAATCGGGCTCATTGTGGGCTCTTGTTTCGAAAATAGAAACACCCGAAATCACCGTAAGTGAACATTACTTGTCAATGAGGCTCACAATAAAAAAAAGTTAGATGATAGATGAGGAGTTTCAGAATTATTTCGAGTAGTACCTACAATATTTTTTAAAGAGCGACTGCCTATTTGACTTTCATAACCTAGGAAATGGCGAATACGATATCACTGGCAAGGCTGAAGCCAGTTTTGTGGTTTCTTTCATTTTGTTGTGCTGTCACTTGTCACGACTGTGACAGATTTTCAAATGACAGCCAAGTCTACCGGCTTAGTGTGCATAGTACAACCATCCATGTAATAATCTCGAAAAACAACATAATTTTTGTTATAATCCGATTGAATCGTTTTTGATTTAAAAAAAAAATATCTATAGCTACTCAGAACACAGACGAGCCGTAAGCTTTTTGTAAACCATTAAAAATATCATGTACCATATACCTCACATTTCTCATGTTCCAAACATTTCAGAGTAATGAGCCAGCAGTTATCCTTGTCATAAATCATGTTATTCTTCCTAGAATGGTCGGATAAATCATAAATGTTGTTAAAAACTTGCTTTTGCCGCGCTTGTAAGGGTTTCATTTTGACGTGGATTTTCATTTATAATATGAAAAGGGAGAATATATTCTTTTCAACCGACGACAAAAAGAGGAGGTTATCAATTCGACGCGTATATTTTTTTTTTTTTTTTTTTTTTTTATGTATGATCATCGAGTACTCGAAGACGGCTGAACCGATTTGGAAAATTCTTTTTTTGTTCGAATGAGTATACTTCGAAATTGGTACCACTATCACCAAAGTCAGGATCTGATGATGGGATCCTGGAGAAATCGAGGGAACTCTTCAAATATTATAGGCACACCTATGGCGTTTTGGGTATTTCTTATAGTAACTTGTGCAGTTGCTCTCAAAAAGTACCACTTGGGGAAGTGGAACTGATGATGAAGACTACAGATGGCCACCGAAACTACTCAATAATAAGTATTAAGTGGATTGCGATTCGATTACTTGAATATGGATGTTAAGCACTTTATGCTCGTCACAATGCATATGGTGATGTAGAGCTGATGGTGAAGTACCAGGAGAACTCCTCAACAATTAACGGCCCAGCATTGGGAAAAGCAATATTTTGTAAAAGGTTATAAGTAGTTGACATTTAGGCTCTTGTAACTAGGTAAATTAAAAATCATCCAACTAAAAAGAGTGAAAAAAAAAACTTTTTAACAAAAAATTAAACCGACTCCCAAAAAACACTGCAAAGTGAAAAATAACTTTAATTTCGGAAGTCGGTGCCAAAAACGAAAAAACAAAACTAAAGACACCGACTACCGAAATTAAAGTTATTTTTCACTTTGCAGTGTTTTTTGGGAGTCGGTTTAATTTTTTATATATGAGGATAATAAATAGATGTAGGGCTTAGTCAAAATATTACTCGCAATGTGGGTAGAATTCACATTACTAGCAATCTTGTTAACCCCTTCAACTAAGCTAAATATGCTTGTGTCTGAAGTGGGATCACAGCAATGGCGTAATGGGTGTGGTTCGAACCCACGACCTCTCGATCACAAGTCCGACACCATTAAGCTATTGACGCTTAAATTATATCCTTGATTAATAACAGATAGATATAGAGAGAAGAGGGAAGATACTTTATTTTGCAAATATGGGTAGTACCATGTGGTGTAAGGGTACAATGTGAGTTCAGCCATATTTTCCAGAAGGCATGTAAAGGTACAATAATTTAATTCACAAAAGTAATTCAACTATAAATGACATTATGCAATTAAATAACAAAAAATTATAAATTAAATCAAATGTAAAATCGATTATTATAACTAAACATTTTTTGTTTCATATACATATTATCTGGTATTAACCAGTTAATATGTATACAAAACAAAAAACAAATATCTCAATCATAGCATTAAATTAAATGTTATAATATGAATGTCAAAACTATAATGTCAAAAAGGTAAGTTGTATAAGTAAAATTGAATAATAAATGATTACCGTTTAATCGCAATTAATAAAAGTGAAAGTGGAAGTGCCAAAATATTAATAAATTAAATGTTACAAAAAATTCAAAAGTCAAATGTCAAAAGTTAAATGTCTAAAGTTGAATGTCAAAAATTTTATTTCAAAATTAGGTTGTATAATTATTATAGAATAATAAATTATCACAGTTAAATCACAATTAATAGGAAGTGCCAAAATATTAACAAATTTTATTTTCCATGAAGAAATCCGAAATGCTGTATTATACAATACTAGCTTTTGCCCGCGACTTCGTTCGCGTAGGAGGGTTTTCCCGCGCAAAATCCCGATCCCGTGGGAATTCCGGGATAAAAAGTATTTTTTTGGGAATACCTTCATTGTGCGTACGGCTAAGGAGTGGAATTCCCTGCCGGAGTCTGTGTTTCCCGATAGCTATAACCTAGGAGTCTTTAAGTCAAGAGTGAATAGGTTACTTTTAGGTAAGCGTGCTCCATCTTCGACCACATCATCACTTACCATCAGGTGAGATGGTGGTCAAACGCGAACCTATTCTAAATAAAAAAAAAATAAAAAAAAAGTAGCCTATATGTTATTCCAGGATGTAAACTATCTACTTGCCAAATTTCATTCAGATCCGTTCAGGAGTTTTTGCGTGAAAGAGTAACAAACATCCATCCATCGTGACAAACTTTCACATTTATAATATTAATAACTAGTATTTGCGTGTTGCGCGAGGTGCAAGCACCTCGCGTGTTCACTATAAAAAAAAAACATGGGGGGGGGGGTGATGGGGGGGTTGCACAATTATTTCGACTAAAGCATTGCACTAAATGAATCTGAAAGAAAAAATGTTCCAAGTCTCTTAATTTCCGAGATCCGCCTAAAGGGGGTGAGAAGGAGGGCAAGGGGGGGCGACTTTGAAAAATGGTGTTTACTTTACCGAGCCTCCTCTATACGAATCCGTAAAAAAAAGAAAATACGGGTCTCGTAGTTTCCGAGATACGATAGGGAGGGGGGAGAAGGGGGGTGAAAAGGGGACGTTTGGCACTTTTCCCGTAGGTTTGAGAGTAACTTGTTGACGAATCTGTTAAAATATACCCACCTCCCCATCCACCATCTGGGAGAACAATTATGTCAATGAGTGAGTCAGTGAGTGAGTGGTAATTTAGCTTTATATAGTATAACTAATATTTGCGTGTTGCGCGAGGTGCAAGCACCTCGCGTGCTTGTGAAAAAAAAAAGAAAAAAAGGTTGGGAGATGGGGGGGGTTTGGTATTTGCGTGTTGCGCGAGGTGCAAGCTCCTCGCGTGCTTGTGAAAAAAAAAAATGCGGGGGGTGTGATGGGGGGTTTAGTATTTGCGTGTTGCGCGACGTGCAAGCACCTCGCGTGCTTATGAAAAAAAAAAGTGGGGGTGGTGATGGGGGGAGATGGGGGGGTTTAGTACTTGCGTGTTGCGCGAGGTGCAAGCACCTCGCGTGCTTGTGAAAAAAGAAAAAAAAGGGGGTGGTGATGGGGGGGGGGTTTGCAGAAGTATTTTGACTAAAGCATTGCCCCTCTAAATGAATCTGAAAAAAAAATGTTCCAAGTCTCTTAATTTCCGAGATCCGACTAAAGGGGGTGAGAAGGGGGGTGGGGGGGCGACTTTGATAAATGGTTTTTATCTTACCGAGCCAGCTCTATACGAATCCGTAAAAAAAAAAATACGGGTCTCGTAGTTTCCGAGATACGATAGGGAAGGGGGAGAACGGGGGGGAAAATGGGAGGTTTGGCACTTTTCCCGTAGGTTTGAGAGTTACTTGTTTACGAATCTCTCAAAATATACCCACCTCCCCATCCACCATCTGGGAGAACAATTATGTCAATGAGTGAGTCAGTGAGTCAGTGGTAATTTAGCTTTATATAGTATAACTAGTATTTGCGTGCATTTGCGTGCATTTTTAAAAAATGAAAGAAAAAATGTTCCAAGTCTCTTAATTTCCGAGATCCGCCTAAAGGGGGTGAGAAGGAGGGCAAGGGGGGGCGACTTTGAAAAATGGTGTTTACTTTACCGAGCCTCCTCTATACGAATCCGTAAAAAAAAGAAAATACGGGTCTCGTAGTTTCCGAGATACGATAGGGAGGGGGGAGAAGGGGGGTGAAAAGGGGACGTTTGGCACTTTTCCCGTAGGTTTGAGAGTAACTTGTTGACGAATCTGTTAAAATATACCCACCTCCCCATCCACCATCTGGGAGAACAATTATGTCAATGAGTGAGTCAGTGAGTGAGTGGTAATTTAGCTTTATATAGTATAACTAGTATTTGCGTGTTGCGCGAGGTGCAAGCACCTCGCGTGCTTGTGAAAAAAGAAAAAAATGAGGGGGGGGTGATGGGGGGGGTTGCACAATTATTTCGACTAAACATTGCCCCTCTAAATGAATCTGAAAAAAAAAATCCAAGTCTCTTAATTTCCGAGATCCGCCTAAAGGGGGTGAGAAGGGGGGCAAGGGAGGCGACTTTGAAAAATCCACCACCCCCTCCACATCCACCATCTGGGAGAACAATTATGTCAATGAGTCAGTGAGTGAGTGAGTGAGTGAGTGGTAATTTAGCTTTATATAATATGATATTATATTATATTATATATTATATTATACAATATATATAATGATAAACTATAATATGATAGAGGAGCTTGTGGCTAAATAATAACAACCGGACGTGTCAAAGTAAAGCAACGCTTGCCGAGGTCGGTGTGTGCATAGGGTGATCATCTTAAAATATTGAGATTCCTCTAGGCTTCAGAGAGCCTTCAGCTTCCAGTGAGCAGCTGTCATTTGGATATCTTTGGTAGACTTTACGGGTAGCTAGATCTGACACTGGTCTGGCAGTCGCTTCATTTAAAACATACTCAGCTGCATCTCGTTATACTGGAAGCTAATCCCAACATAGTTGGTACAAGGCTAAGCAGATCTTGAATAATGAAAGACCTTGTTAAAGATAGAAAACCAGATTATTAAGGAATTAAATATCTCACCACACTAAAATCTAGAAAGAACTTCATATGCCATGCTGCTAAAACTAAAACGAGGCAACTCAAATGATAAATGATTTTTATTTTGCAAATTGGTTATGAAATAACACTTATTATTTTTTTCGTAAAATTAAACAAGTGAGGCCGGTGTATCCTAACTACAACAAAAACTAAGATTTTCATTAATTCTTATAATCGAATGCGCTGTGACTATAATGCACCTAATGGACTTAATAACAGCTAGATTAAGATATTAATAGATTGAGAGGTCATGTCGGGCAAATTAATTTAATTTAATTGTCTTTAGTATGTATGGATGGATCGATGTTTGTTACTCTATTACGCAAAAACTACTGAACGAAACTGAATGAAATTTAATATGTAGATACATCTTGAAATCTTGGAATAACACATACGACTTCCGTAAGTATGGCTACTGGGATCCAGCAGAATACCAGCGTCAGGCATATTTTCCTGGCACATGCTGAGCTGGAGTCCCATTTGGTGCAATTTGGAGACACACACCGCACCGACTTTCCATGTTACATTTTTAAAGGTTGTTTGTTTCTTTTTTCGTTTATAATATTTTTTATTCTATGTATACGTTTGTTCTGTTCTATTTTTTTCTGTAATTTATATGTTATATTTAATGTGCTTTTGTGTGTTGTGTCTTCTGTTGACTAATAAAAGTTTTATCTATCTATCTATGTAAAAGTTTTTGTCCCGGAATTCCCACGGGATCGGGACGATTACTCCGGAAAAACCCCCACGCTAGCGAAGTCGAGAGCAGAAGCTAGTACCAAATACATCTCCGATAGAAAGCGTTCAAATTTTCGACGATGTCGCACGCTTGCTAAGAAGTAACATTAAAAAGGTTGCATTGCATATAATTAATGATTATTCTGTTTGGTCCATTAGTTAGATTTTCAAAAAAAAATATTTTCCGTCTCTTCACCTTTATCCTCTTCAAAACAATAAATATTTACTAGTTAAGTTCAAAAGCGTTTCAAAGTTCAGGATGGCTGGTGACGTCACTTGTTGCTAAGAAATTAAAACATGGCGTGACTTCATGTAGAATTTCCTTGAAAGTGGCCTGCGTTATTCCAGGATGTCAACTATCTACTTACCAATTTTCATTCAGTAGTTTTTTGCGTGAAAAAGTAACAAAAATCCAATACATCCATCCTTAGAAACTTTTGCATTTATAATATTAGTTAGTTCTGTATATAGGTAGAAAAAAACCAAAATATTTCATAGTTGTAATAGACGCCAACAAGCTCCCATTACACAAAACGTGTTTCAACTGGCAACGTATCCATTTAAAATAGCGGCACATCATCAACAGCTGATTGGTCCCTAGAGTCTCCAAGAGTAAAATTTGAATTTTGGATATTTTAAATTGCATGATACTTTTATAAGCTTCGTTCATAAACACAATGGAATCACGCGTTACTTTAACAATCTAAGCGGAAATAATACTACATATTTTTACCTCCTTACCGCAAACAAAATTAAATATTGCAAACAAAGGTGCAGTGCCAATCTGTTTATAAAAAAAGAAAATTGTATTACTTATAACTCGGGTCATTATGTGCCCAACTTTTCCTGTGTTGGAGCCCGCTTACTTTCGAAGTAGATATCGCTGAGAACCAGTATTTATAAAGAATCTCCTAAAAATAATCCTATCTGACCACCACACCTCACTACTGGGTAACATGGTACAGTCCCCGGCACCTAATTTGGAAAGGATTTGGCGAACTTACCCCCACAAGTTCGCGCATCGTGCACTTCGTGGAACATAAAAGTAGGCACTTTTATTGCTTGCTATTATTTATTGCTCTATGGATGTTTCCATCATTTATTTTTAATCATGTCTTTTTAGAAGAAAGTTAAAGAAAGCAGAGGAATTCGTGAGTCTATTAGGTGTTAAAAATAAGATATATCGACGCTGGAAAGGAAAAATTATCCAAGCGACATCAGACTAACTTTACAGTAGAGCAGTTTAAAGTTTGAATTTTCAAAAAAAAATCGTGTAAATTCTTGTTATGGTCCAAAAAACCTAATTCTTACAAATTTATTTGGATATTTTTAGGTTTCCGTAGCCGAATGGCAAAAAATGGAACCCTTTTAGTTTCGATATGTCTGTCCGTCTGTCTGTCTGTCTGTCCGTCCGTCCGTATGTCACAGCCATTTTATTCCGAAACTATTAAGACTATACATGTGAAACTTAGTAGGTAGATGTATTCTGTGAACCGCTTTCCGATTTTAAGAAAAAAAATAAAAATAATTTAAAATAAAGGAACTGAAAATATTTTTTTTCGTAAAACCTATGCGTGTGTGGTATTTATAGACAGGTCTTTAAAAATTATATGAGGGTTTCTTAAGCCACTTTTTCATAAAGTCAATCGTTTAAAAGATATAAGCTCCCAAATCAGTAAAATGTGTGTTCTCCCCTCTAACTTCTATAATAATGGAGTGAAAAATCTAAAAAAATATATGTTTGTAATCTTAGTGTAAACTTTAAACAAAAATTGGTTTGAACGAAATCGGGTCAGCAGTTTTTAGATACAGCATATTTTCTAAAACCGCAAATATAACTTTGTAATTCATACAAACACTATGAAAAACAAAGTTATTTAGCGTAGTTGTAAAAATGTAATTAAGCTAGTTTTAAGAAATTTTTAAGGTATTTTTTTATTCGTCAAATAAATATACATATTATATTATATTATTATAGTTACTACGGAACCCTTCATGGGCGAGTCTGCCTCGCACTTGGCCAATTTTTTTATCTACATTATAGTATACGTAACTATTAAAAATAATGCTCAGTTTTAAAGTTAGTGCCGCTTAGTAAATTTTTCCCTAAAAGTAGAAACGGGAAAAATTTACTAACCGACAAGCTTTGATTAAGGAAGGTACGGTAAAAATTTAATATATATCTTTTTTAGAATTTATCCTTACCAAATTACACCAAATTTGCCTTACCAAAATAAAAAAAAAAACATGTGGAAGTTGAGGCAAAATATTAATAAATATATATTATAAATATAATATTAATTTAATATAGGTAATTTTTTTTATATTACCTCAATGCATGTAGGAAAAAAACCAAATAACTCAAAATTACCTAAGCGCCTATCACAATATCGCCAGATACTGGAAAAGTTAACTAAGTGGAGTAATTACCGTACGAACAGAAATGTCAAACTTGACCAAAGGCAAATTTAGCATTTCACAATTACGACAACCACCAAATTTTCAAAAATGCTCGAAAATTTTGTCGTTTAGTAAGGAAAAGAAGTGAATTCTCGCGAACTTCAAAATGTCGAAGCGACATCAAAAGTCTTCGTAGAAGGACGTGAGTAAGATCAAACGACGCAGAAAAATCAGGCGATTCCAACAATGTATATAACACCAAATGGCCAAAAATGTCGCTTGGATAGTTTTTCCTTTCCAGCTAGAAAAAAAATAAAATATAGAAAGTAAAAAAAAAATGTTGAATCAAATATTATTAAAAATTATGTATTCTCGTCGTCACAATCAGTTTACGGTCTCTTTTTTAGTTTAAGCGTCTTTTTTCATTAAACAGTTCATATCGTATACTTACATTTTTCTAGCATTTCTGCGTAAAACGGTATATAATATACATAACGGTATATAATAAATAATAAATAAATAACAACAACTCGTAACAGAACCTAAAAGAGAATGCCAAGGCTTCCTTCAAGACTCGGCCAGAACCGACAAAGATGAAAATGATTATATAATTAGACTGTATAGTTAGTTTTCTATAAGAAGTACACCAAAAAAAGTTATAGTTCTTTGAAGTTGATCACTTAATACTTCTAATTTTAACGATAACATGAAATTAATATTAAAATTATTGAATAATGACTATTCAATTCGTTTTCAACAGCCAAGGTAGTCGTTAGTAATACAGAAATCGTAGTCCGGTAACAAAGCAATAAACAACAGAAAACTCAAAAAATTGGCCAAGTGCGAGTCAGACTCGCCCATGAAGGGTTCCGTAGTAACTACAATAATATAATATAATATGTATATTTATTTGACGAATAAAAAAAACCTTAAAAATTTCTTAAAACTAGCTTATTTACATTTTTACAACTACGCTAAATAACTTTGTTTTTCATAGTGTTTGTATGAATTACAAAGTTATATTTGCGGTTTTATAAAATATGCTGTATCTCAATAACTGCTGACCTGATTTCGTTCAAACTAATTTTGGTTGACAGTTTACATTAAGATCTAATAAATACCTCAGGTAAAGGTGAGGTCATCCTCAAGGTTGACGTTAAAAATGCTTTTAATTCTGTGAACAGGGACACTTTGTTGGCAGAAGTTAAAAAAGAATTACCTGAAATTTACGGTTTTATGTGGCAGTGCTACAGGCACCCCTCCAAATTGTTATATAAAGACCATGTTTTGGATTCAGCAGTTGGATGCCAACAAGGTGACCCTCTCGGTCCAGTCATTTTCAGCTTGGCTATCCATCCAATAATTCAACAACTAAATTCTAAATTTAACGTGTGGTATTTAGACGATGGAACTCTAGGAGGTGAAGTAGACACCGTAATCAAAGATTTTATTTTCCTGAAAGAGCAATTCCAATCCATCGGCCTTGACCTGAACCTCTCGAAATGTGAACTCTATATCTGTGAAAATACTGACAGACAAGCGACACTAAACAAATTCCTTACAATAGCCCCTGATATCAAAATCTTGCAAAAAAGTTCATTGCACCTCTTAGGCTCCCCAATTTTGGAAGAAAGTTTTCCCTCTTTTATTGATAGCAAAATTAACCATTTTGATGATATTTCAGAAAGATTTTTCCAAATTAGCATACATTCGGCTTACACCCTCATAAGATATTGTTGTTTTGGTCGAAATTTTATTTATTTCCTCCGTTCTTCTCCACTATGGAAGCAATCTCAGTTGTTGGACAAAATTGACCTTATTATAAAAAACACCCTTACTTCAATTTTAAATGTGGCTCTGGATGACCGAGCGTGGCTGCAAGCTACACTACCCATTCGTTTTGGTGGGCTCGGCATCCGCAAAATTTCCAGTTTAAGCCTACCGGCTTTTCTGTCTTCGGTCCGCAGCACTGAGACGTTAACCAAGAAAATTTTATCACAATATCAGGTTAACTACGAGGTGCCGTGTTCGACCGATGCAGTTAATGCCTGGAAAATGGCTTGCCCGAATACGGCATTGCCCGAGAACCCATCCTCCCAGAGACAATGGGACGAGCCGCTCTGCAGTTTGGTACGGAATAACCTTTTAAATACGTCAACCAATACTGCTGAGCGCTCGCGCCTGTTGGCTGTGGGTGAATGGGAGTCGGGCCTTTGGTTAAAAGCATTACCTTCTCTTAATATAGGCACTATGTTAAGTGATAACACTTTCCGGATCGCTACATGTCTTCGTCTGGGTGCTCCCAGCGGTGCTCCACATCGCTGTCAATGTGGTGCGGCAGTCGACCGCCTTGGACATCATGGCCTCTCCTGCAGCAGAAGCTCTGGTCGGATTGCACGGCATGCCAGCATAAATGACATCATCCGTCGGGCTCTTGTCACCGCTGGAGTACCATCTGTTTTAGAACCTAACGGCTTGGCACGCGACGATGGGAAGAGACCAGACGGGATGACTATAATGCCTTGGAAGTTGGGTAGGCCTTTGGTGTGGGATGCTACTTGTGTTGACACCCTTGCGCCATCCCATCTTCTCAGTACGGCGGGCTGTGCTGGGGCGGCAGCTGCAGGTGCGGAAAATCTCAAACGGCGCAAATACAACAACCTAATTGGGTGCTATATGTTTGAGCCGTTTGGGGTTGAAACGTTGGGACCATGGGGTCCGAGTGCGCATCGACTCTTTCGTGACATCAGCAAACGTTTAGTTGACTCTACAAGTGACCAGAGGGCTGGCCTTTTCTTTGGACAGAGAATCAGCATTGCCATTCAACGTGGCAATGCGGCCAGTGTTCTGGGCACTTTTCCCATTGATAGCGATGTTGATGAATTTTTCGATGCCCTATAATTTCTCTTTTATTTTCGCCTTTATTATATTTGTTTTTAATGTACATAATTAGGTTTAACAGTGTTTTACAAGATTAATCGAATAAATAAATTCTAAGTAGATCTAATAATATTTTTTTTTTTTTTTAGATTTTTCACTCCATTATTATAGAAGTTAGAGGGGGGGACGACACACATTTTACCACTTTGGAAGCTTATATCTTTTCAACGATTGACTTTATGAAAAACTGGTTTTAGAAACCCTTATATCATTTTTAAAGACCTGTCTATAGATACCACACACGCATAGGTTTCACGAAAAAAAAATAGTTTCAGTTCTAGTTCCATGTATTCTACACCCCTTTATTTTAAATTATTTTTATTTATTTTTTCTGAAAATCGGAAAGCGGTTTACAGAATACATCTACCTACTAAGTTTCACATGTATAGTCTTAATAGTTTCGGAATAAAATGGCTGTGACATACGGACGGATGGACAGACAGACAGACAGACAGACAGATAGACGGACAGACATATCGAAACTATAAAGGTTCCGTTTTTTGCCATTCAGCTACGGAACCCTAAAAACACATAAGACACTTCGGCGCTCGTCATAAAACGCGGGAAAAGTAAAACTTTTGACAATTATCAGTGACAACTACAAGATTAAGTGTTACCAGCACTGAATAACTATTCTAAACTGTATCGATCATTTAATTGAATTACTTTAAATTATTATAAGATATTAAAAAATATAACTAAACATTATTAATTATTATAAGAATTACGAGTTACGACTTTAGTAACTAATAAATTCACTTACGTAGGTTCATAATAATATTAATGTAATCGATTTGCAAGTGCAATTTTGTATCAATATTATTTTATTTTGGTATTGGCGGCATTTCTAATTGAAATAGTAGATAGTAAACGTGTTGATAAATTGAATAACTATTTAAAATGACTTTTAAATGGTGTACTTCTACAGATTTTATTTATACTGTATCATTGTTACAGTTTTATATAATGAATTATCATTAATTTAGAAAGTCTGTCGGACGCTACATGATTCGAACTGAAACTTGGTATTCACCTTTAAAACAATAACAATAACTTGTAGCAAAAACTGAACAAAAGCTATAAATTTCGTGCATGAAAGTGTAATCGGAAGCGAACGGGTGCGGGAGGCAAGGGTCGACTGACGCACCAATCGTGTGCAACGAAAAAATCAAGTTCAAATATCCAAAGAAATATAATCCTTAAAAATAAATATAGCGTACCAAAATACAATAATGTGTATGGAACTAGAGGAGATACTCAAGTCCCATAAATATTATATTGTACATATATTTTTTAAGATAATGCATACTCTGATGAGTAGACAATACAATACTATATTAACCAACGCTTGCTCTTGCAAACGCTCTACAAAACATGCGAAAACATGTAGGTACAAATATAAAAGTTTCTCTTTAAAAATTATTTAATTATGTATAGTAATAACGTCTTTTGTTTTTTTGTAATCTAATAAGGAAGAAATTACGACTCGCCAGTACACAGACAAGCCCTAAGAGGTTTTCGTGTTAAATAGAAAAACATTGTGTAATAAATTGTATAAAAAATAATTATAATCTAACTTATGATTACCCGTAACGTCGTTAAAAGATGTACAAATTACAACCTGGATTAAAAGGCTGACCTTGACAAGCATTGCTAAACCTAGAAAATCTAGGTCAATGCTTGCTAGTGCGACGTGCAACTGCTATCAATTACTCCTCCGATAATGATGTTGAGTTTTCAAGTGTAAAAAGTTTATATTGAACAATCTGATAACAATTTATTAGTTCAGACGGCTGCCTTCAACCTTTTTTAACTAGGGCTGATAAAAGCTTATAATCAAATATTGATGCACTCTGCAGATAGTCTGCATTAATTAAGGTAGGTTCAGAATATTTTCCAAGGTTCAATCACCATTTTCTTTTTTTTATATTTCTTTTTCACTTCTCCTTTCGCAGGTCTGCTGGAAGAAATTTCTTAAGAAATAAGCAGTACCTTTGTACTCAAATATTACAATTATGCTTATCCTAATGTATTTTACTGTGTGTATATTATGAATACATAAATAATAAAATAAATAAATAAACACATGCTAACAATGTTCTCATTCATACATTTTAAGTTTTTCAGTACTTATGTCGTTAACATAGAGCTAATTTAATTGAACGACTGATTGAAAAAAATAATTTATGTGTTTGACGAAAAATAAATAACATCTGTTAGAAAGAGAAGATACGGATCAAGATACTATACTTTAAATTTTTCAAATCACATCTGCTTAGTCTTTCCAGTCTAACCAGATGTAGCTAAGTATTAGTGTTTTACATGGAGCGACTGCCTATTTGACTTCCACAACCTTGTAGCTGGCAAGATGAGTGTCAGATTTTCTGACTTTTGACTACCTGCAACGACTGTCAAAGATGTCCAACGCGAACGGCTTAACGTGATTCCCGAGGCGTCAACCTCACCATAGTTTGCAAACGGCTAGGCAGACTATACTTAATTACAATAGCGCCTGGTTATGCGGTAAAGCTAAAGAATGCTAATTTAGATGTTTGGTTTGCACAAAGTTTGTAGGAATGCGACGCTTGGATTGGAACAAAAGATATAAGGGCCAGGCGCCGTATAGGATGTGGATGCACTAACTTTAATCGTCCCGGCTTGTTTCCTGGCACGATTGACCACTTTTTACACTACACAACACCAAACTTCTTCGATATCGATTTTTTCTTACAGAGGGCGTGTGCTTTCAACAGTGAGTTGTCAGCCATTAAGTTTGTTCGATTTCTAAGATTTGTGCGAAGGAGAAGGTAAAGCGGAAGGAGAAATGTGTCCACCAATTAGTTATTAGGCGTGTTGCCAATAATTAAATATAAACGAAAAAGAATCGTATATCAGCGCAACCAGCGTCAATATAAAAGATATGCAAACTTATGTAAATGACATAATAATTAAAAAATGCACAATTATTATAACTTTACATACTGTAGCGTAAAACCGCTACGGTTAAAACTTCCTCCAATTCTAATCCAAACTTTTCAATAAAATTTTTTCTTCATAGCTGTTATTCACATTTGAACAAGGAATCGTGAAAAAAATCCTCGGATGTTTTGCCTTTTGACGGCGTCATTACATTTTTGGGACCCGATATGTGATGGTCGACCTTATTTTTTGATTCATACCGAAATTATGAAGTGAAAGTTTTTTTCTGTTGGTGTAAAGCCAATAAAAAATATAAAGTGTCCTAGCAAAAGGATAGTCTGTGGGTGATTTTCTGGTTAATTTGGTATGTTTTGTCGCCTTTTTTCTTTTTGATCCATTTCGCACTAGTTTCATAATTAATCAAAGATTCAGCTTGCATCGGTGGTCTGAAGTTTCTTTTTGTTTAGATCCCGTTACAAGCCAATTTTTGGCTCCACCCTACGGGCAAGCGACGTCGGTTATCGACGACGGAGGTCGGGGGGCTCTCGCCCGATATCCGAGCACACCCTGTGCCTGAGACGTCCATCTCAAAGGCCTGAAGCGAGTACGAGGTAGATGCGGACCCCGCAGCGCAGTGGCTCCGTGATTTCTACGTTACTTCCCACTGTCGTGTCCAGCCGTCCAGGAATTACCGAGTTTTCGCAGCAGGAGTTTTATTTTAAATAGTGCACCTAGTTTGTATATTTCTAATCTAAAAATTATCACGTCAAAAACTCTTTCTAACCTAAGGCCTATCAAGACGCGTTGGATGCTCTTAGTGTTTTTGTAATTAAAATTACTAATAATGCGTATTCGCCTAGCTATAACCGATTGCAATCGATTTTTTGTTAGGTAAGTTAAAAATATTTTGCATAATACCTTCGATAATATTCTTTTCTTTCCGCTAAGTTAACCCACGCCATCACTGAAAGGTTCCCAATAATAACTAATATTTAACTTTTTTATATTTTTTAATTAAGTACTTGTTTTCTATCTTTTTCCTTTTAATCAAAATTAAACGTGTAAAGTAGCGGTTTGTGTTTTACTTGTGCACATAATCTTATTTACGCTACAATATGGCGCCCGAATTAAAGTAAGTTTGCATATTAATTATTACTAAAATACCTTTTTTTTTGTTATCTCGTGTGTGGTTGCTCTTGAGAGCAATCTTTAATTTTCATCTTTCTTGTTGTGAGTTTCAGGTTTTAGAATTGGTCAGATACCCGTATGGAAGTTAAAAGGATTACCTGTCTTGAATGTTTTCCCGATTCATACGACTGGACTACAGAATTGCTAACTGAATTTATGTTCTTTGCTAAATTGTGTGATGTTTGTGAAATTCAATTTTAAAGATTAACTTTGTAACTATACCCAATTTCCGATTCTTTTATTTTCTCCCAAAATATACTTATCTATCCCGAGTTTTATTTTATCCCAGTAGGTAGCGGTAGTTAGTTTCCCGTAGAGTGTGTTTGATGTGTGGATTGTTAGGCATCGTGACCAAAGGTAAGCTTTTTGAATGGTCGTGTGCTAGTGTCTACCTTTTTTATTTTTTAGCCCGACTGTTTGCTTTTCTGCTATTTGCTAGTATCTGTTTTTGTTGGATTCTTAGCCCAGCGGATTCCTTTGACGTTCATTTTGTTGTCTTCTTCCCGTATCGATATTACGGCACGATATCTAACGATTTCCTGCGAAGTCCCTCTCTCTATACATCCTGGAGTTTCAAAGACTTATTTTAAGCTCAAGGATAACTTTTACTGGCCAAATATGTTTCGAGATGTTTCTGAGACTTTAAGGCAATGTGAGGTTTGTAAAGCTTATAAGATCGCGAATTCCCAACCACGTGGTCATATGTGTTATCCAAAGGAAGTTTCTTTACCTCTACAAATGATTTCTATCGACGTTATTGGACCGCTTCCAATCGCTTATTATGGGTTCAAATACATTTTATCTATGGTCGATGTTTTTTCTAAATATGTTTGGTTAGTCCCCCTTAAAAGGATTGACGCCAATTCAGTTATAAAAGCTTTGGAATCTGAAATATTTTTTAACTTCGGAGTTCCACGGTCTATTCTCTGTGATAATGCTACCGTTTTTCGTAGTAATCAGTTTTTAAATTTTCTTAGATCGTTTCGCATTGAATCCCCTACGTATACCCCTTATTACACTCCACAAGCAAACACGGTTGAACGTTATAACCAAAGTGTCGTTACTTGTTTGAGCATATTGGTTGGCGAGAACCAAAGGAATTGGGCTAAATTGTTACCCAAGGTCAAACTTTACCTCAATTCATGTATTAATTTAGCCACAGGGTTTACGCCAAACTTTCTCATATTCGGTAGAGAAGTCTGTATGGATTCATCGCGTGCGAATAACCAGACTCTAAGCACTAATTTAGCTGAAAGTCGGGAACAACACGCGAGTAATCTGACTTCGCTCGCCGAGATTTACGCAAAAGTAGCGGACAATCTTTCTTCTGCTTTTCTCCGTAATTCACGAAATTACAATACGAACCGCACGGCTATTACACTCAATGCCGGCGACATTGTATGGAGGCGTAATTTTTCAAAATCGTCAGCTGCTGAATACTTTACAGGAAAGCTTGCTCCTCGTTTCATTAAATGTCGTGTGATCAGAGTCATCTCCATGACTACATATGTCCTACAAGACTGTGATTCTCATCATATTGGACAATATCATATAAAAGACATACTTAAATGAATTAATTTGTTCCATATTCTTAACTTAATCAGCATTACTTATGTTAGGCCATTAGTTTTCAATTAACGACACCTCTCTTATTATTTCGACCCTCATTCCTCCCTGGAGTTAATATTTATTCATAACCATTTCCTCTCATTAAGCGTCGTATTTTTGATTTTGATTTAACGTCCACCCTCTTCAACTTAACCCTCTCTCTTTAACTTAACCTTCTAACTTATCCCTCTATAACTTAAGCTCTTGACTTGGAGTCGTGTTAGACTTTGAGTCGTGTTTCACTTTGAGTCGTGTTTGACTTTGAGTCGTGTTTCACTTTGAGTCGTGTTGGACTTTGTGTCGTGTCTCACTTCGAGTTATTATCTGACTTCGAGCTTTTGTGTTCGACTTCGAGTTTTTGTTTGACTTCCTTTGAAGTTATTTTTAGGTTATTTCTTAATCTCAACTCTTATTTGTTTCGTCTTGAATATTGTTCTTTGTTCCTATATATTTAAGAATATTATTCTAGTTCTATCGTTTGTTTTTCTATTCTAATGTAGGTTTAGGAGACGCATCTGAAGCTCGCACTGTTAACGTCTAAACTGGAGGCCGGCTTTCAATTTTATTCAGTATCAGCTGCACTTCGATGTCGTTGATTTGATGTATTTAGTTTAAAGTTAGTTAGGCTAGTTTATGTAATTTGTACATATTATGGTTTTCACTCTTGGTTGATGCTATCCCTTTTGTGTTGTCAATCTGTTATTGTGTTTTCAATCTGTTATTGTGTTTTCAATCTGTTGTTGTGTTTTCAATCTGTTGTTGTGATGTCAATCTGTTATAGCGTTGTCACCCTCTCACTGGGTTGATACATTCACTTGGGTTGATCTCTCACCTTTCTTTTAGGGTTGTCAACCACTTTTCTTTTAGGGTTGTCAACCACCTTTCTTTTAGGGTTGTCAACCACCTTTCTTTTAGGGTTGTCAACCACCTTTTTTTTAGGGTTGTCAACCACCTTTCTTTTAGGGTTGTCACTCACCTTTCCTTTAGGGATGCCACTCACCTTTAGGGTTGCTACTCTCATTTTTTTTTTTTTTACTGGAAATGGGGTACTGTAGCGTAAAACCGCTACGGTTAAAACTTCCTCCAATTCTAATCCAAACTTTTCAATAAAATTTTTTCTTCATAGCTGTTATTCACATTTGAACAAGGAATCGTGAAAAAAATCCTCGGATGTTTTGCCTTTTGACGGCGTCATTACATTTTTGGGACCCGATATGTGATGGTCGACCTTATTTTTTGATTCATACCGAAATTATGAAGTGAAAGTTTTTTTCTGTTGGTGTAAAGCCAATAAAAAATATAAAGTGTCCTAGCAAAAGGATAGTCTGTGGGTGATTTTCTGGTTAATTTGGTATGTTTTGTCGCCTTTTTTCTTTTTGATCCATTTCGCACTAGTTTCATAATTAATCAAAGATTCAGCTTGCATCGGTGGTCTGAAGTTTCTTTTTGTTTAGATCCCGTTACAAGCCAATTTTTGGCTCCACCCTACGGGCAAGCGACGTCGGTTATCGACGACGGAGGTCGGGGGGCTCTCGCCCGATATCCGAGCACACCCTGTGCCTGAGACGTCCATCTCAAAGGCCTGAAGCGAGTACGAGGTAGATGCGGACCCCGCAGCGCAGTGGCTCCGTGATTTCTACGTTACTTCCCACTGTCGTGTCCAGCCGTCCAGGAATTACCGAGTTTTCGCAGCAGGAGTTTTATTTTAAATAGTGCACCTAGTTTGTATATTTCTAATCTAAAAATTATCACGTCAAAAACTCTTTCTAACCTAAGGCCTATCAAGACGCGTTGGATGCTCTTAGTGTTTTTGTAATTAAAATTACTAATAATGCGTATTCGCCTAGCTATAACCGATTGCAATCGATTTTTTGTTAGGTAAGTTAAAAATATTTTGCATAATACCTTCGATAATATTCTTTTCTTTCCGCTAAGTTAACCCACGCCATCACTGAAAGGTTCCCAATAATAACTAATATTTAACTTTTTTATATTTTTTAATTAAGTACTTGTTTTCTATCTTTTTCCTTTTAATCAAAATTAAACGTGTAAAGTAGCGGTTTGTGTTTTACTTGTGCACTTAATTTTATTTACGCTACAATACATTGAAGTACACAGTCATTTGATGTTACCTACATTTTCTTTTTATACACACTAGCACATAATTTTGTCGTAAGTACCAAATATAATAAAGTAAATAAGTTAAACAGTAATATACTTAAAGACAGCATACAAATTATATTCAGGACCCAACGTATTTTTTTGTTTTTCAGCCTAATGAGCTGAAAAAAGTTTTAAACTTTTGATCATGTATTTAAGTTCTACGAAATCTCATTTACTTTCTGACGTTAATGGCAATTTGCTCAATAAATTAAAATAGTTATTTGTTTTACCATCCAAAAGTAAACATAGATAAGTTTTCATAGACTATTTGATTGATTTCATATTCGTAAACCTGCTCAATATGAAAACTGAAGGTTTGTTTTTCGACCGCCAGACTTCAAAGAGCTCCATCTTATGTAAATATGAACTTAACTCTATGTTATTATATATAGTGAATTAATATATGGGAATGTAGTAGCGTCCCCAAACATAAATATTATAATGACCAGATAATATATCGGATAGACGGAATCGGTAAACATAAAGTACGATTTTTTCCAGCTAAAAAGATGCACAAAAGCGGGGTTCTCCTGTCCTCTCTCGTTATGTGAAAATACGTAAGGAAAGCTTTGTCCAGCAATGAATGTTCTGGTTGAAGAACTGTATCAAAAGCGAGGAGAAAACAAAACCTATTGCTTTGCAATAGTGACAAAGTTTAATTTATAATTAATATAGCTAGAGCTTTGAATAAAAACCTACTTCTTTTTCTTAGCGTGTCAATGGCAAATTGCTAAATTAAGTCTGCCCAGAAGTGGGCAACAAATTTGGCACCGTCGAAAGCTTCCATCAAGCCTTGCAGTGAACAGTTGACAGGACACGCATAGATTAAATATAGTCTAACGGTGCCAGGGCAATGGCCCTGGAAGAGGGAAACAGTTAAATGAACACTGCATTCGATGGATATACAACAATAAATACCACAGAAATACTCGTGTTACTTCTACCAAAAGCTGTGTTTGCTGTTCGCATAGTTGGAAGAGCATTTTAAAGCTCGTGGGTTCCACACAGTACTCCCTTGTGGCATGTGTGGCAGAATAAAGTTTTATTTTTTATTTTCTTTCGTGTGCTATAGGTATGTTTTTTTTAACTCTTATTAATCTTTGTTTGTATATACAACCCAGAAAGGATTGAAGTAAAATATGTTTTGTCCACCCGCAGTTTGTTTAATAAAAATTAATGTAGCCAGTGTAGCTTTTAATTAAAAAATAAAATAACGACATCCACATGCTCAGTTTCAATATTGAATATCGGATTCTAGATTAAAATTCTCTACATAAAATTGAGCATGAGAATTTAACGAAAGAATGTACTAAAAATATTCCTTTTTATTTTATTATTTATTTACAGTGCCTGATAATAAATTAACGTCCGAAAGCCTGTCAACCAACCAACAAAATAGCGGGTTTACAGCATTTTCAAATACAATATTTTTATCGGGTTCAGTATGTTGAAGGAGCTATGTTTCAAAATATAGAAGCAAACGTCGATGCCATAATGTAATCAGACATTAATTGCTATCTGTACTCTGCAAAGCGCGGGCACCTTCATTTATAGACCAAAGAAAGTTAGCATAGATATTGTTCTGAGATATCCAGCGTTTGATAAATTGAAAGAGATGTATGTAATATGGAACAAGTCTAGTACACATAAATAAGCGTAACAGAGGAATAAGTTATCTTATTTGTTTACTGACCCACATGGATACCCATATGGGTAGTACTAATTGTCTGAAATAAACACTATTTCGTTCAAAACATATGATTGTAAATTATGTTTTCACTAGAGTAACATTCGTCTTTGTTGAGAGGAAACATCGCTTTATGGGCTCGCAAGTTGAGCTGTTCTATAAAGCAATGCAATCACACATTACCCATTATTATAACACGCATTGGAATTCACATTCGCACCCGTTGCTCTGGATAGCGTGGCAAGCGAATGAGGGGAAAGCGGTGTTGTCAGTCAATAAGAGACTAACATACCCTCCCATGGACCCCACGGCGGAGGAAATCCATAAGTAGGTAACGTCTAAGTAACTATAAACATCAATAGTCTAATGGTTAAGGTGTCGAACTTGTGATCGATAGGTCGCGGCTTCGAATTCCACTCATTACATTATTGTCGTAAACCCACTCCAGATACAAGCATATTTAGCTTAATTGAAGGAATTAACAAGATTGCTAGTAATGTGAATTCTACTCACGTTGCTGGTTCTTTATTTTTCAGACTTAATGACTATACATTTTACAGATTTAGTATTTTATTTCTTATTTATTTATTTATCTTACTTCATAAAAAAGATTACATAAATCAAAACTATGCACTGAACCCCACACTAGGATACCCTGTGTTGTGAGGTCCAGCCTCCTTCGTCATATTTTGCTCTAATTATGCAAGATAAATACAGTTTATTGTTTACAGATTTTTTGTAGGTGATTGTGTGTGTGTGTATATGACGTGTTGAAGAGTGTGCGTGTGTGAGAGAGTGAAGTGTTTAGTGTAAAAGTGTAGTTCTTTAGGGATACATTGTGTGCCAGTGTTTTGTATGTTAGTGCGTATAGTTTAGATACTAATAAAAGCTTCAGTTTTAGTGTTGTCCAAATCCAAAAGACAAGCTGTTACATTGGTTTTACAAACTCATCTAGTCATGCGTATAATATTTCGGTCCCCATTAATTTTGGAGTACATTACATTTATTGTCAAACACAAGCTGACTTCAGATTCGTCATGTCAACTAACAAAATATCATTTCTTGGAGGATTAAGAGGGCTCAAAAAATCAAAGTTCCTTTTTCGACTCTTGTCGTTAGGTAGAAATAAATCCAAATAATCTAACCATCTTCAATATTACTTTCTACGAAGGGAACAGAATTGAGGATATAGAATAACCCAGTTTGCCCACTTTACGTTTTTTTCTGAACGGCGCGGTGATGCCGAAGGTTAATAAAAGTAAACGTTATTTCCTTTGGCAACATATTGCAGTATTTTCTTTCAGGCTACAGAAATATCTGCCTTATTTTAGTCTGTCAACTCAGACAAACAGAAGTGATATTGTTAAATTGGCTATATTTTTTTAACGAGTTTTATATATGTGACTAGCTTGATTAGCAGTAATTATTGTGTTACTTTCTCAAAATCGCACATTCTAAATTAAAAGTAAAATTATAAATTATTATAATTATGCTTATCTTAATGTATTTTACTGTATGTACATAAATAATAAAATAAATAAATAAAAGTCTGGTGCACAACGAACTAAGATGAGGCACGATTGAAAACGAATTGGCGAGCAGCGAGTTTCAATCTACTTGTTGGTCTCTCGGTGTGATTTCTAACCGCTAAACGATCATCACTGAGCATCTTTCTATGATAGCTGTTCTCGCTCAGCGACAAAGTAGTGGAGCGAGTCTTCGCTGGAAGTGTAAACAGTCAGCGATCGACTATTCATATATGCATCTCTTTTGTTTACACGAAATGTATATCTACTGTACGCTTCTTGAGCGAGAAAATAGCTGATAGACGGTTCCTCGCCAGTGGTAAGATAACTGCTTGACACACATGTGTCACTAAACAACAGTAGACATTTTGTAGCCATAAATATGTTCCCTAAGTAACAAAATCTTTGAAATTTAAAAATGTCATAGCTTCTGCCAATTGAGTTGAAAGATGTTTCGATTTTCACATAAATTCTTATTCTAGTAAATAAAACGCACTAAATTATTTTTAAGGCTGTTTGAAAGATAAAGTTTTAATTTCATAATTCATAATCGAAGTGTGCAAACTTGTAAGTCAAAATACTGGCTCCTTTCGCCCCGTTATTTTCTCGCAGTGAAATTACAATACTATTTTAATTTTTACATTTTAAGTTAGTTAAGGTTGGTCGACTCCAAAGTTCAAAGACTTATATTGAACTCACAAATACACAAAAAGCATGCTTCCCTATTATTGTATTACTTTTAATCTACCTCCTTTCAGTACTTGGAGCTCTTAGGCTGTATTTTTAGTACCTGAGTGTAATTAAATTTTCAATTTTACAGGGTGTTAGCTTGGAGAACTGTTATACATAGTTCCCAAACCCAGTAGACTTCCAGCTCTCATAAAGGTCGAATAGTAGCTATGACTTAAATTCTTATAAAAATGGGTCCGCGAACCATTTCTCATAAAATATTGCTGCGGCGCAGCAATGGAAGAGTCAACTTCTGATGATACGCCATGGAGAGGCGAACCATGTGTGTGTGGTTTGCTTACATGTAGCATCTGGTCTTTATAGCATCTGGTCTGCATATGCATATAATTTGCGGGTGGGGTGGAGGGTGTTGCATACTGCATGCAAGACTGCATAGTAACGCCTGGTTTTGTTGATGTTTTTCGACTGTATAACACAGTTTACTGACTGTAGAACAATGGTTATCAAAATTTGTGATTCTTTTCAAAATGCCGTACATTTAACGATCAGTAATAGTTCCAATTCGATACATGCGTTCGGCGATTCACGAATTCGCTACAAACTTTAATTTTTTTTTTATCGAACTTTTTCAAAAACTCTCTTGATTAAAATTTGAAGACTGGACTACAATTTGGGACTTATAAAACAAAATATAGCAGTGATTTAGAAATAAGACGTTAACGTACACTAGCAGTTCATTTAATAAAAGAAGAAAAACGGCCCAGTTCATCAAGTGAAATTTAAAAATAAGACGTTTAATTTTCTCAACACAAAGTAACTTGAAGCTAAAAATTACAGTTAACTAAAGTAGGGGTTTGACTTTGTGAGAGACTGGTGCCTGAAGTGGGTTTCAACGAGAACCTGTATTACAGGTCACCAGTTCCCTCCCGCGGCCCGAGACCCGCTGTAACTTAAATAATGGATAGAGAATTGAATACAAGAATGAAGCAATATTACTTAAAGACTAAAAAGATGAAAATTATTGTTTACATACATGAGAAGACGTGGAACCAGTTTGTTAAGTGTATCAGTGTATGAGATTGTTATGCAGTTTGAAGAGTGTAAATGTATGAAAAAAGAGCTGTATGAGTATGCGTGATGACAGTAAGTACAAAACAAGAAATACAGTATTATTTCAGCGGGACCAACAAATCCTCAGTTTCCTTGTAGTCAAGGCTTTTAAGAAATTTAAATAGTTGATCTTTACATTTTAATTTAGTGAGGGGGTATATATTGAGTTTATTATTAAGTTTGTTATATAAGAACGGCCCCAGAAAGAAGAAGAAATTGTGAGAGTGTGCAGTTTTAGTGGATTGTGTTAGACACACCCTACCTTTTCGGCGTTTATCTATGTGGAGTTTTGTATCGAAAGGCAAAGATGAATGTTGCTTTAGCACCGTACGGAGTATGAATATTTGCCTAACAGTCAGAACGTCCCATTCCTTAAAAAGATCGACGGTTGGATAAAAAAAGGGGAGACCGGCTGCAACTTTGAGTATGGCACGCTGTGCCCTCTCTACTTCAATCAAGTGACTCTTGCCGGTACCACCCCAGGAAGTAATACAATACTCGATTAGGGATTGGCACAGAGCATCATAGACCATCTTAATAACCCGCCTGTCAGCTGCATATCTCAAAGTTTTAAATATATAAATTAATTTCCGCAATCGGGATACCAGGAGATTTGTGTGTAATTTAAATGTCAGACATTGATCTATGATGACTCCTAGGTATTTAATATCACCAACTCTCTGAAGAATAGGACAGGAGCACGGTGAGGTTTCAGTAACACAATCATGACAAGAAACTGAAAAACACGATGAAGGTAGAAGATTAGACCTATGAGCAAAGGTAACGTATTTAGTTTTATTAACATTCAAAGTCAGAATGTTCGTGCGCAACCATTTATACACTACGCTAAAGCCATTTTGGGCAGAGTTAAAAACCTCGTCCCAGCTCCGTCCACTAAAAAAGAGGGCAGTATCATCTGCGAAAGTAATAATTTGTCCATTGTGTAGCTGGAGGCGGCAGAGGTCGTTGATATACACCAGAAACAATGTAGGACCAAGTATGCTGCCTTGAGGGACACCAAAATCAACACAAACCTCATCGCTGAGTACTTCGCCTATCCTGACCCTTTGCTTCCTGTCAGTAAGGTAGTCTTGCAATAGTTTTAAAGGAATACCTCGCACTCCAATGCCATCCAACTTTTGAAGTAGGTGCGGGATAGAGACTGTGTCGAAGGCTTTTGCAAGATCAATAAAAACCGCGAGACATTTATTCCCTTGGTCGAGGTTCGTAATGATAGAGTGTATTAGTTCGTGTACTGAATCATTGGTTGATCTATTACGTCGAAAACCATATTGGGCTGGCGATAGTAGATTATTGGTTTCAAATTGGCCAAGTGTGAGTCAGACTCGCCCACGAAGGGTTCCGTAGTAACTATAATAATATAATATGTATATGTATTTGACGAAAAAAAAACTTACAAAGTTCTTAAAACTAGCTTATTTACATTTTTTTACAACTACGCCAAATAACTTTGTTTTTCATAGTGTTTGTATGAATTACAAAGTTATGTTTGCGGTTTTATAAAATATGCTGTGTCACAAAAACTGCTAACCTGATCTCATTCAAACTAGTTTTGGTTGAAAGTTTACATTAAGACCTACAGACATATATTTTTTTTAGATTTTTCACTCCATTATTATAGAAGTTAGAGGGGGGACACACATTTTACCACTTTGGAAGCGTATATCTTTTAGACAATTGACTTTATGAAAAAGTGATTTTAGAAACCTCTATGTCATTTTTAAAGACCTATCTATAGATACTACACACGCATAGGTTTAATGAAAAAAATATTTTCAGTTTATTTAGCCCCCCTTTATTTTAAATTTTTTTTTTCCTTAAAATCGGAAAGCGGTTCACAGAATACATCTACTTACCAAGTTTTACATGTATAGTCTTAATAGTTTCGGAATAAAATGGCTGTGACATACGGACGGACAGACAGACAGACAGACAGACAGACAGACAGACGGACAGACATGTCGAAACTATAAGGGTTCCGTTTTTTGCCATTCGGCTACGGAACCATAAAAATGCGGTCCAAATTATTCCTTAGCGAACCAGGATAAATTGGAGCCAGAAAGCCATTTGTAATGGGGTCTCTGTATTAAGGGTTGTCAACCGCAGGGAAACGGTAATTGAATTCCAGTCTAATAGATAATAATACCTACCCACCTTCATGGATTACTAAGGTTATTTATTTGACAATCAATCAATTGCCCAGCCGTTTTGGTCGGTGCAGATTCGAGACGGTCGAAGTTATTTGAAAATTAATTAATTAAACGGAATATTTAATCTCTCAGTCTAGACAATCTTTTGCGTTTTAATTAAAGCAGCAACCTGCTTCGAAGAAAGCATTATATCCTATAGTTTTCGAAAGTCATAAGAGGTAGTCGGAACCTTAAAAAATCTAACAGTCTAAACAATCTCAATCTTACTTTTAGGTAAGCGTGCTCCATCTTCGATCACATCATCACATAACATCAGGTGAGATGGTGGTCAAACGCAAACCTATTCTCAATAAAAAAAAGTCTTAAGGTATTACCTACTCAATCCAAGCCTTCCATCCATCTCTGTAATGTATAGTTAGTGGTTTTCAATACACCAGTCCAGAGAGGAACTTGAGGCTAAGTACTAAACTCTGCACAGGTCAATCTTAAAAATTAAGCATCACATACCGAGGACTGTGGATGAGTGACCATCTTAACATATCGAATTTCCTTCGTGCCTCGAAAAGCACGTTCTGCCGTTGGACCCAGCTGTCACATCTTTACTGTAACGACTGTCAAAGATGGACCAACGGCAGAATGTGCTTTCACAAAGAAGCCAGAAAATCTAACACTGATCTTGTTGCTGGGTATCGTGTTACCCAGCTACTGGGACGTGGAAATCAAATAGGTAGTCATTCAATGAAAAAGTTTAGTAAGAAGGTTAGACTGGAAACCGACCCTAGCCAGATATAATTCGGGCACGCCGCAATTGCGGTGGTAAGACCCCTCTTTGAGGAGTGGCTAGATCGGCATCACGGCGTCCTGACCTACCGCATGACGCAGGTCCTCACCGAACACGGAAGTTTCGGGAGGTACCTGTGTCTGATGGGGTAGGAAGAAACGCCTGGGTGTCACCACTGCGAGGATCGCCCTGAGGACACAGTAGAGCATACGGTGCAAGACTGCCCCGCTTGGGCAGAGCACCGACGTGTCCTCACGGCGGCGATAGGTGGAGACCTCTCGCGCCCGGCACTGGTCGAGGCCATGCTGCGGGGCGAGACGGAGTGGGAAGCGGTCGCCTCCTTCTGCGAAGCAGTCATGCTATCGAAGGAGGAGGCGGGCCGCGTAAAGGAGAGGATGGCGTCCTCCCTCCAGCCCAGCCGCAGTTGTAGACGCCCACGGCGTCGGACGTCGGCCGACGATCTCCGGCCACCGTAGGCGCGGGCATGCGGACAGCGAGTAAAGGGCAACTCGCTGTCCGACCATGGACCATGCCCGGGTCGACGGCGCGTTGTGTTCCACGCGCGCCTCAAAGAGCGTCAGCAATATGACGAGGCTCCACCTGTAGAGGGCTGAAGCCTGCCGGGGTCGTGGGACTTATCCAATTACCGGGACCCCGGAACGTAAAGGGCTATTGAAGGAACACCGTGGATTTTAGTCAGTACAAGTCTGACAGTCCCTCCGGCCCTGCCCGGGGTGGGAGGACTCATCTGGTGATTTTACCACGTAAAAAAAAAAGCCAGATATAATTATCAAACCTAACATATAGTTACGAGCTGGGGTTCGGGATAGAAGTAATTAACGCCAATTAGACCAAAATTAACACTTTAATTAAGTAAACACGAAATAAAAGTTGACACAGCTATTCACACTACAAAACTTGTCATTTAACACTTAAATTGCACTGAACTGCCAAGAATATTCCACAAGTTTCGCCAGCCGCCAGATGGCGTTAGTGTCTAGAATATTCTAGATGTTGGTTAAAGTTTCTCGACGTACTTAGCTAAGTACACATAAGTGTAAAAGCGCGAAGAATAAAACTGAAACTGCCGATAAAAATGTAAACATATGTTATCATCTGAATAAATCTCCGTATCTTGTCGCTAATATTACTTAACAAAGTATTGGAATTGGCGCTATAGTAACGTAATTTGCTTGTCATTATAATACCAAGGCCATCTCGTATTATTAGACACAAGTAATTTTCCATTGATATTGAAGGAGGGGATAACTCTTTTTTATTTAACATGGCCCACACTTACCCACCATCTCACCTGATGGTAAGCGCAATGTAATCGAAAATGAAGCACACTTACCTAGAAGTAAGTAACTTATTCACTCTTGACTTAAAGACTCTGGTTATACAGGCTGGGAATTCCACTCCATAGCCGTACGAACAATGAAAACAATCAGTGGGATGTCCACACAGATGTCCATCATATTATATTAAAATAAAAAATAATCTTAAATCAATACGCCAAGTAGAGGCCAAACAACATTCTTGAAGATTTGATAACATTAAAACACAATAAAATATTTCTTAAAAATACAAATTACAGATAAAAATACTTACAAAATCATGGTCTGAACAATTATCATCGACTTATCTACCTTTTCCCAACTATTTTGGGGTTGACTTCCAGTCCATCTATGTATTGGTGTTTCACATGGAGCGACTGCCTATCTGACTTCCACAACCCAGTAACTGAGTAACAGGATACCCCTTGGTTAGACCAGTGTCAGATTTACTGACTTCTTTCTGACTACCCGTAGAGACTGTCAAAGATGTTCAAATGACAACCAGGATCAACGGCTTAACGTGCTTTCCGAGGCACGAGGGTATCACACCGCTAACTTCCAAACTCGAGGTATTCCTCGAAGCGCTACCATTTTGAAGCGCACCTAATGAAGCGCTCCTTTTTTATTCCTCGGAGCGCTCCTTCTCCGATAACATGGTATCGGGAGCGCTACTAAAAGGAGCGGTCCGAGGAATAAAAAAGGAGCGCTTCATTAGGTGCGCTTCAAAATGGTAGCGCTTCGAGGAATACCTCCCAAACTCCGGGCTACTAATAAGAAATTCCTTACAGAAAAACCCAATGAACAATTTTATGCCTGACCCGGGAATTGAACCCGAGATCTCGTACTCAGCTGTCGCGCTTGCAACCATTCGATCAACAAGACAGTCTGGTTGTCTAAAAATCAATTTTACAAAAAAAACGTTTGGTACCTCTTGAATATAAATCTATTAAGAAGTTTAGCGGAAGGTGCTAATACATGTGAATACCAAACTAAAAAAATAATATACCTCCATATATAATATACTGTTTAAATCAAAACCCTACTGAAGGCTTTATCATAGTCGGGTATAAATAGCGGCATGATAGCTTTTGTATGGAATAAATCAAATGGCAATATTTATTCATGAGATAGAGATTATCTGACTATCAAAAACTTGCCTTTTTTAAATTAAGTAGGCAGAAATTTTATCATATATATTTTTAATTTTTTTAATTTATTTGGTTCTTTATTTATGTTTCTAAAAAAATGAATTTAAAAGATCGTGACAACAGTATTCATATAAATGTTGTTAAAACATAATCGTGCTAAACTGAGCATGGTGTTAAATTGTTCCACTCCTAAAGTGTTTCAAAGAATTGTATCATATCTGCGAGTCTATGATCAGTTTAATAATAAGTAATTAGTAATTATTAATAATCAAGGCCTTGGTAAACTTCTAAGATATTTAATTTATTCAGTTTGTTTACTATAGTGAAATGAAATACTTCATTATCTTCTTTTTATGTAATATAATAATAATAATAATTCCGTCTATTCCGTTCCGACTGCCACAAAAGCCTTCTCCCTATGATAGGGAGGGAAGAGGAAGTAATCAACCACGCGGGCTCAGTGCGCTTTGGTGGATGTTACATGTCTCCAGATTTTCTGTCTTAAAACATACCGGTTTCCTCACGATTTTTTACTTAACCGATTTGAGAGCAGTGGTGATATAAATTACACAACGTAATGTACCTGACTTTGTTCGCAGCCATGAACTTCAACTCGCAAGTCTCACACTGCTCTTGCATATAATAATAAATGTTTTACTAATAACAAATGTAAGGGTCAACTTTCCAAGGGTGATCATATGTGTATGTTCCCCGATTACTCGAAGACGGCTGGACCAATATGTTTTTTTTTTTAATAGTATAATTTTTAGTTGGTCCCATTGACACGAGGTCAGCATCTGATGACGGAATTCTGGAGAAATCGAGGGAACTCTTCAAATATTATAGCACACCTATACCGATTTGGGTATTTTTTATAGTTACTTGTGTAGCTCCCAAAAAGCACCATTTGGTGAAGTAAAAGTGATGATGAAGACCACAGATGGCTACCGGAACTACTCAATAATAAGTATTTGCTAAGCATTTTACGGTCATCACATGGTGAAATGGCGCTGATGGTGAAGTACCAGGAGAACTCCTCAACAATTAACGGCTCTGAATCGGCAAAAGCAATATTTTGTAAAACGTGATAAGTACTTGACATTTAGGCTTTTGTAACTTGATAAATTACAAAATAACCGACCCACTCGTAAGCGTGAAAAAAAAAACTTATTAACAAAAAATAAAACTGAATAGCATCTCAAATACTGCAAAGCCAAAAATAACTTTAATTTTGGACACCGGTGTCTGTTATTTTTGGCTTTGCAGTTTTATGAGACAGAAGTCGGTTTTTTTTTTGTTAAAAGTTTTTAACATATCGAGTTTTAACCTTGCTGACATTTGTACATCTTCGACAACCATTAAGATGGTCAGATGCCAGAAATCTGATATTCATACAAAGGGCATTTCCCAGTAACTGGGTAGTGGTGATCAGATAAGCTTATTGCGTTCCACGTAAGCTTAGGGTACTCGGTTACTGTATAATCCAGTAGTAGGGAAAAGGTATCGAAATAATCACTGTATTACGATGATCATTTAGCGAGTGTTGCGTGAAATTATTGTGTGCCCCGCAGTTTCACCCGCGTATAATCTTACTACGGTTATTAACTCGATGATTTCTGAATCTTAATGATTTAAAAAAAAAATTAAGTATATCTATCTAATTCGCACTGGATAGAGAATCGCGAAGTAAAGATAGTTGTTAATTATATTGTTAAGAATTGATTTATAGTATTTCGGTATATTTACAATATTTTAGTCCTATTTTCTTGTGGTATAAGTGTGTTTTGGTTTTCCCTGCGTCCGTAACTACATAGATAAAGTAACATATAATTAGACATGTTAAAAAAAATTGGCCAAGTGCGAGTCAGACTCGCCCATGACGCGTACCGTAGTGGCTACGCCAAATAACTTTGTTTATTCATAGTGTTTGTATGAATATCAAAGTTCAAACGATCCATATTTTCAAAAAACTGGTCAGAGAACACTACTTCTCCATCATCTCGTAATTTTATATTTTATTTGTATATACTTTTACAGTATTAATATTAATACATATAAATATGTATTTTACCTCTATGTATGTTTATGTTTGTTTATTGTATCTTTATAATTTATTTTATTTGTTAAGTATGTATTTTTCGTAATTTACGTAATTAATATTTGTTCACACTATGTCTATCATCTCTTATTCAACTCTCCTCTCGCAGGTCTGCGGGATGAAGTTTCTTATGAAGTAAGCAGCACCTTTGTGCTCTTTTGTTGGTATTTGTTTTTCTCTTTTAAGTGTTATGTGTTTATATTAAGAAATAAATATATTTGCGGTTTCTGAAAATGTGATTCTCAAAAACTATTGACTGTATCTTGTTCGAACCAATTTTAGTTAAAATATTTTATTAAAATATACAATGTATTATGTACTTTTTATTTTAGACTTTATTATTTTAAAAGTTACAGAGGACACATTTTACTACTTTGGAAGTGTACAGTATAGTATGTTCCAAATGACTGGATTTCAAGAAAAAATATTTTAGCAAACTTAATTTCACTTTTAAAGATTAATCTATAGCCGTACGTATAGGTTTGATGAACCAAATATTTTTAGTCCCAGTTCCATGTTTTTTATTTAAATCGGAGAGCGGTTTGTAGATTAAATCTATATGCCAAGTTTCACCTCGGTATTCTTAATAATTTTGGACAGACAGACATGACGGATCTGTAGGTACCATGAAGATTCGAGGTATTAGTGCAGTTTGTCTAACCGCTGGTCCAGTGAAAACTATAGCAACTATGACATTGCTTCGAAGGTATTTAAATAAAAGTAACGACTTAGTTAGACCCTATATATTAACTACAATAAATAGGAATTTAATCCCTATTATAGGTGCATACGAAATTAAGAATCGTAAAATATAGACTACTAAAATGCATTTTTAAACTGTACACATCAATGGAACTAAAATAAAACAAAATAAATAAACTAACTACAAACTTTAAATTAAACGATGACATAAAAATGGGATAAACGAAACGACAACCTATGAAAATGACTTATTCAACTAAACAGAAAGTATAATAAAAATATTCAAATGTATAGATATAAAAATACAGCTCTGACGTACAAAAACTGAAACAATTTTACATAGAAAGTCTCTTAGCATAGATTTCGAAATGAAACCAACTATAGGTACACTATCAGTGCGATATCTATCGCAGAGTGGTAGGTACGCGAGTTAGGCTCGACGCACCGTGCATCCCATTGTTGAATAATTTTAATTTTACATTTTCACCTTAACTATAAGTCCAAATTACATACTGTAAAAGGCAAAGTTTATCTTCATAAAATTGTCTTGAATTTTTGTTCTTTGTTCTTTGTTGAATTGTTCAATATGGCCGCATAATAATAATACTATAAAGTCATGCCTTATTTTTTGAATATTTTCTTTACATAATTTGCCTTATTGTGGATTATTTTTAAAAGTTAGATATGTAGTACTGCGGACTTCTTTTAGATCTACATAAACCCTACATTTTTGTAGTACATGATCTTTACGTATATCTCAGTATTTTGCCAGCGCAAGCGATTATAGTATTTTAGCGGCGTATTTTCTTCCGTCTTACTTCACTAATACCCTTATTTTAGGAAAACCGAGAGTAGTAGCGTAATGTTATATAACTTATAGCCTTCCTCATGAAACTGTCTGTCATAATCAGAAGAATTTTTGAAATCCACCCAGTACTTTCGAAGATTAGCGCGTTCAAACAAACAAAAAAACTTTGCCGCTTTATAATATTATTATTTTCTATATTTCTAATTATACACATATAAATTACATTTTTAAATATTTCTATAAAACACAAAAAAACATTTAAAAATATAAAAAATAGTAGCCCACCGGTATCGGGAACAGGGTCCAAGCTACCGGTAGTCAGGGCTCTAGAGAGAGGAACCTCCTAACGATACGCGCCGTGTCCAGGAGTACCGCTTTCTGAAGCAAGCCCTTGATCCAGCCGCCTAACGAGAGCCTCCTAAGGTGTTGGTCGAGGCTCTTGGCTATTAAGCCATTGGCTGAGATGACTATCGGTACAATGACTGCCGAGTTCACATCCCACATGTCGACAATCTCATGCGCCAAGTCAAGATATTTGATTTGCTTATCTTTCTCGGCTTTCACGAGGTTCTCGTTATGCGGGATGGTTATGTCGACAATCATGGCACGCCTCTCGTTTCGGTCCACCACCACTATATCAGGCTTATTGGCTACAATAGTCCTGTCAGTGATGATGGACCGATCCCAGTATAATGTGATAAGGCCATTATCGAGAACTGGGTCGGGCACATACCTATAGTACGGCACTTCCGATTCCACAAGAGAATATTTCAGAGCAAGTTGCTGATGAATAATCTTGGCTGCAAGGTTGTGCCTATGCAAGTATTCTCCATTAGCAAGACGAGAACAACCAGAGATAATGTGACGGATTGATTCACCCGGACGGTGACATGCCCGACACATGTCAGCCGTGCCATCCTTCACAATAAATTTCCGGTAGTTGTTCGTCATGATAACTTCGTCCATAATTGCACAGACAAAACCTTCGGTTTCCCCAAAGAGGTCACCGAAGCGCAACCAAGCTACGGACGCTAAACGGTCTACATCGGGCCCATGAAGGGCCCGGAAAAAACGTCCGTGTAGCTCCTTACTCTGCCATATCCCCCTTCGATCGTTAGTGTCCAGCACTGCAGGTTTGCGCCAGTTCTCATTAGCCAAGGAAAGCGGGGTGAGTCCCTTGTCCACTGCTACTACATCTCGATGCATACCCACTTCAGAAGCAAGGAAATGTTCCCTGAGACTGTATACCTCGCGGTTGTGGAGAGTTTTAGCATTCAAAAAGCCTCGACCTCCACATTTCCGCGGGATATACAGCCTCATCACTGACGAGCGTGGGTGATGCATTCGATATGCAGTCAGCAATGTACGAACTCGCCTATCCAGGGCGTCAAGTTCAGTTTGAGTCCATTTGAGTACGCCGAAAGAGTATATTAACACTGGCATGACCCAACCGTTGAAGGCACGCACCTTATTTCCGCCCGATAGAAGGCTTTTAAATACCTTCTTTAGGCGTCCAAAGAAGCGCTCCTTCAGCGATTGCTTCATGTCAACTTCATTGATACCTAACGCTTCCGACATTCCCAAATACTTATAGGTTTCGGTTGGAGAGAGGCTTCTCAGGTTTATGGAATTCGAGGGTTGAGATCCCACGGATTCCACAATCTCCCCTCGCTTTACATGCATAATCGCACATTTGTCGACACCAAACTCCATCCTAATGGCACTACTGAAAGTTTCAGTTACCTTCAATAGTTCCGTCAGTTGTAGACTAGTGGCGCCAAAAAGTTTTAAATCATCCATGTAAAGGAGGTGAGAAATAACCTGACCACCTCTTTTCAACCTATAGCCTAGGCCTGAATTCTCCAGCAGTGTGCTTAGAGGATTCAAGGCTAAGGAAAACCAAAGCGGACTCAAACTATCGCCCTGAAATATACCTCGCTCGATCCTTACCGGTTCGCTGTACCTTGGGATATATCGACATCCTGGATAGCGAAGAACTGTCCTCCATTGTCCCATACATGATGTCAGAAAGGTGCGTAAAGTTGCATTAATTTTATACAATTCCAGCACCCTCATGAGCCATGTATGGGGCACTGAGTCATAGGCCTTCTTGTAATCTATCCAACATGTCGACAGATCTTTTTTGGAACGTCGAACCTGTTGGCTAATGGCCATATCAATGAGGAGTAGCTCCTTAGTACCGCGGGATCCATTCTTACATCCATTTTGAGAGGTAGACATGATGTGATTGTCTTCAATGTGTTTGTTAATTTTAACCCTCAAAATGGATGTCAGAACCTTATAGACCGTTGGTAGACACGTGATTGGTCTATAATTTTTGGGTTCCGCGGTGCTACCAGATTTGTGGAGCAGGTGGGTAACTCCAGTGGTAAAGAACTCAGGTAGCGAGCCAGATTCTAGGGCAGATTGGTACTGAGACGCCAAGCGGGCGTGCGATCTTGTTAGCCACTTGATCCAAAAGTTATGCAGTCCATCCGGCCCTGGAGACTTCCAATTAGGCAGCGGACGGACTGTATGGGCTACATCTTGGGGGCTGATAGTGATTGCCCCCATTTCTGGTATTGGATCGCACACTCGCTCGACCTCTCGAGTCCAATCGCCTTCGGTGTGACTGACAGGTACCGACCAGATGTTGCGCCAGAATGTACATAAGGCGTCATCATCAGGTAGGCACATATCAGTCGCACCTTACTCCGGTCGCTCCCAAGCCCTATATACCCACCTTTCGTTACTTCGGAATGTGCGATTCTGGACGAATCGCTCCACACGCCGTCCATACCTCCGAATACGGTTTGCCCATGCATACACCTTCTGCTTTAGGAAGTCGATGCGCTCTGTGACACAGGACATATAATTTTGTGGGTGAATATTGGTTCCCAAAAACGCCCGTCTCACAAAGCGCATCACTCTCGGGCGAGTGTTGCCCCCCCTAAAGCAAAGAAGTTTTCCGATGAGTGCCCTGGCCTCACCAATACGGCGCTCGATCCTACACTGCCAAGCTGGCACAGCGGGTTTAGGTCGTGTAGCTATGTCATTAGGAATTTTAACATTAGCTACACGACATGCCGCGACAGCTGCGCAGTATAAGACAGAGTGGGTATCGGCGAGGTCTTCGCAGTTATCAAAATAGTCTGACAACTGCGAATCCAGAGCAGCCACCAGTGCCCTATTCCTATTATGCATGGGCAAACGAGGTAAGCGTGGTCTTATTTCAGGCGGCATGTTGCGATATTATATATATATATATATATATATATTATTATTATTATTTTTTTTTTTTTTTTAATTATTTTTTTTTTTAAAAGATGACTAGCAATGTGGGTACAATTCACATTACTAGCAATCTTGTTAACCCCTCCAACTAAGCTATTAGTATAGATATATAGATGTTGTACATAATGTGTATTCTTTTTTTATGGGCCAATAAATATAATATTCTTTCTTCATTCTTATAAAGTTTTTTTATATGCTATTCCAGAACATGAACTATCCGTTTGCCTAAAATCCAGATCACAATTCTACCTTGGCTTTGCAAGAGTCTTTTTCATGGCAAATAATAACTCCGTTTAAACTATTTAGAAACACAAAGGATAATCAAATGTCTCCGCACTGGGTGGAGAAAATAGTGTCAGTCTGCTACTGACAAAAACCCACACAGTTCCTTCAATTGCTCTTATATTACGGGTCCGCGGTATCTCGTTAGCACATTATGGGCCCCGTCAATAGACCTTAATAACTCCCATTTAAAATAAAACAATCGTGAAATATTTTTAAATTATCAAAAAGAAAGGCTTAAAATCAAATAAAACTAAGAAAACACTCATCTTAAGTTGCTCAAATAAATTCTTTGTTGCCGCAAAATCTTGTTTCATTACGTTAACAAGATTATTTTATAGTAAACACAAGGATTTAACTGTATTATATTTCGATTATAACATCAAAGAGAGTTAAAAGAATCTTTATATTTCAAAAAGAACATTGCACAGTTTACTTGTATGAGATTTAAAGTTTTAACAACAATTTCATTCCATTCATTTCATTGTTAGCAAATAATATTATTATAAATTCAAATAATAAGTTGAGCTGTTGTATGAGGGATATAAATTCAGAACTCAGAACCTTTTTACGACCATTTTACGACAGAAAAATAAAAACGTCCTAAGGTAAGAAATTAATGCCTGAAGGTTGGTGAGATGTCTGGGTTCACTCTAAGATAATGATAAAATACAAATGATTAAATATTAAAATTCAAACTATTCATTATTTGAGTTATTGAGAGACGTAGTAGGTACTTAAGTCAGATTAAATACTTAAGCAGATTAAATTACACGTTTGATTTGGATAAAAGTGCACAGTTTTCTAAGTAACATCACTCAAAATCCAATATAGCGAATTTAAAGATACTGCCTTATTAGATTGCGGCTAATAATTTTTAAACTTATCTTTCTCTCAATCTTTTCAGACGTCTAGTCATCGCATCGCGTAACCCTAGGGTATTCGGTGGAGTTTAAACATTGCTATACATCTTGGCAATGTCAACAGTCTTTTGACTGATTATTAGTGAACAGGGATGCGTATAAATTGATGACATATTTTAGGTTATTTTTAGTTTTAGTAAGAGTCTGCTGAGAGGACTAAGTTTTCTTTAATTTAATCTTTATTTTACCATGAATCTTCAATAGACGGCATCGCATCATTTATTTCCTTTTCATATACAATTCCGTTACACAGTTTTGATGAAAATTTAACTCGGCGGTTTATCATTTCATCGAGAAAAATGGGAGAACTTGAACACTTTGACATGTTTTTCATACTACTTTTTTTAACGTTTTTACTCAGTTACTTTTTTACTCAGTTAATACTTCGCAAAGCAACTAGTTAGTAACAAAGTGTTACTTGTAACTTGTCACTTTAAAAATGAAAACGAATTATCTCACATATTTTATTTAAACCGCACAGTGATTAACATTTTCGTGCTCCCAAAATTAAATAAGAATAAGAATAAATTTATTGGACCAGAGTTACAGTAATTTTCTTAAAATAAAATTTTAAATAAATTAATTTATTTAAATTAAAATTACGAGTATAAAATCTTGTCTGTAACTAAACTTTGTTTTATTAAAAAGAATGTCAGTGGCCTCCAAACTAGGCGGCGGCGCCTGTATCTTGGAGACCAGAGTTGCGTTAACAAAAGATAAAAATAACTATTCTGAACAGATACATGAATGCAATGGTCACAAAGTATAAAAAAATGCTTAATTTAATAATAAAGCAATATCTAAAAATAAAACAAAATATTAAACAAATCGTAAAACAAAACAATTGTGTGCACTTTATATAAAACTAGTACTAACGCGGGGTTTCGCTCCCGTGGATTCTATCACGGTAAAAACATAACTCTCCTTTTTTTGCAGTCGCGTAAAAAGTAACCTATAACCTTCCTCAAGCTTCGAGCTACTTCCATACCAAATTGCATCCAAATCCACCCAGTACTTTCGAAGATTAGCGCGTTCAAGCAAACAAACAAACTTTTCCGCTTTATAATATTAGTATAGATTATTAACTTAAATACAAGTTGAACATGAATTTATTTTATGGTTTATGAATAAGTATGTAATATTGATATGTGTTAGAGTGGTGTGCGTTTATAGAAGGCAGAATGCGTGAATGTATGTGAGTTAGCATGTATGTGTGTCTGTACTAGATAATTTCCTCTGTTTCATTGTACGATAAGGAAAGGAGTAATTTTTGGATTATATTCTTGCATGAGTGAATGTTTTGTCTTTGATGTTAATGCCTTTGATGTTAGAGTATTTACTGATTTGATTATAAATATGGGTGTGAGAGTAATATGGACAGCGTCTTGCCGGTAGACTCGTAGCGTTTAGTAGAGGGATGTGTAGAAGGCGTCTGGATAAGAGATGTTGATGGTCAGATCTACTTTTGAAGGATTTATGAGCATATAGTGTGGCACTTAAAATGAATTACTGCCGCACTCTGAGAACAGGAAATTCATTATATAGCAGGTCTGTTGGGAACTTAAAAGGCTTTTTTAGCATTACTTTGATGACAGCTCTCTGAGCCCTTTCTATTTCAATAAATGTGGACTTACCAGCACTGCCCCAGATGGAAATTCCATACTGCAGCACTGATTGACAAAGAGCAATATATACCATTCGGAGAATTTTAGTGGGTGTGCAGTCACGTAACTTTTTCATAATGTAAATAAGTTTTCTGACACGAGCCGAAAGAAGATGAATATGGGGTTTAAAGGAGAGATTTTCATCTATTGTAATACCGAGGTATTTGAGAGAGTGAGTGCGGTCTATGCTAGTGCATGTACAGTCTATAAGTGGATTATAATGATGGCTACTGCATGTATGGTGTTTAAGTTTTAAATTCTTTGGAGGACTGGATGCTGTAGTTTTGAAAAACGTTATAAGCTTTGTTTTTTTTCACATTAAGCGTAAGAAGATTTTTGTTAAGTACCTCCATGATCATAATCAAACCACTCTCAGCAGAATGATATACCTCTTCCCAGGTTTAGGTAGGCGTGGAAAATAATAGCTGTGTCATCTGCGTATGATATGATTTCTGCATTATTTACTAAAGCATTAAGAATATCGTTCATGTAGAAGGCAAAGAGCGTTGGGCCAACGGTACTTCCTTGAGGAATACCGAAGTTAATCGGAAGTAAACTACTTGAATGGTCACCTACTTTTACCAACTGTTGGCGAGCCGAGAGGTAGGACTTAAACCAGTCATGCGCGACACCTCTTATTTCTATACCATCTAACTTCGCTAAGAGTAGGTCAACGGAAATTGTGTCGAACGCTTTGGCAAGGTCTAAGAAAACTCCCATGGCATGTTCTCCGTTTTCTATGAAAGAAGCCACAGAGTTTGTTAAACAAATTGCTGCGTCTTCGGTAGACTTGCTTCTCCTAAAGCCGAACTGTCTGTGAGATATGAGATTAAATAAATAAATAAATTACTAGGCGGTTATTGACGATTTTTTCAAGAATTTTAGATACAATACTCAAGAGTGCAATTGGACGGTAATTTTCGGGTAAGTCTGTTGGGCCATTTTTGTAAGTAGGACGAACACACGCAATCTACCAGCGATCGGGAAAGACACCATTCTCGAGACTTAGGTTAAATATGTGAGTGAGTGGTTTTAGTAGACATCCTGCTTCCGACGCTCGCCCGCGACAGTCGTGCCGCTACGCGCTCTCGATCGTTCCGTGCCTGAGTCATCGCTCCGTTCGTCACGCCCGCCGTGACGTCACTCGTAGTCGCCGACTACGACGCCTGGTCCGGATCCGCCTTTTTCGAGGCGGTGAAGGATATCGTGCTTCTCTAACAGAGATTGTCAAAACAATTTGGTTTGGCCCCTTCAGGGTAAAACCACAGTTTCGTGGTCCTTGGTTGGAAACCTCACGGTGTCAACAATACCAAGGGGGTGCTGACCCGACGCACCCGCTGATCCCCTTCAGGGTGAAGCAGTCAATTGGAGTCGAGTGCTAGGTTTTGGCCTTGGGGGATCTCCTAGTCAAACCTAGTCACTGAGTTCTCTTCACAGCATACACACCTAGTGTCGGTTGGGTGTATCTACCCCTTCGCACTAGACCCAATAGGGCCCGGTACGCACATTGAGATTGGCGACCGGATTACAAGCTTAGGGCACACCATTAGGCACACACCTCCCTGCTATCCCCGCAGGGAGCGAACTCACCTCCGGGTCATTCCCACCCGGAGGGTTAGGCAAATAGGGCCCCTCAGGCCACATCAGACGGTAACACAGCTACCGAGTTTGTCTGGGTTTCTCTTCTCGGTAGCGAAGTGTTAGGAGAAACTCCGGGGCAGGGCTCTTTGGGGACCGTCTGCTCGGGGAGCTCACGTTTGACGTGTCTCCTCGAGGCGCTTATGTTAGGGTTAGGAGACTAGGATGCCCACCCTTGTCGCCTCCAATATGGAGGACAGGATTGAGGACCTCTTGTCCAAAGTAGAATCCCTATCGGCTCGGTTAAATAGAACAACCGATATATTAGGAAAGATCCTTTTTGAAAACCCCGCCCTACAAAGGGAGTATGGGAAGGAGATTGACTCCTTACCCCCCGCGGTGTTTCCCTCCCCACAGCCAGATTTAGGTCCCACCCCCGCGCCCATCGCAGATAGGTCCCCCTCCCCCCCAGACGTCGAAATGGACTCTGAGGAGGAGGAACAAGAAAAAGAGGGCTCGGACGGCGAGCGCTCGGAGCGCGCAGAGAGCATACACTCTGAGCGCTCGGAGCGAGCGGAGTCCGAGCACTCCTCCGACCAAACCTCTTCCTCCGATGATTTTATCCTCGTCGAGGGAAAGAGGAAGAAGAGGTCGCAGGCCTCGTCCTCCACTCAGGCCCCTAAGGCCAAGAAACCCTCCCCTCCCGAGCCAGCACGCTTAGTGCAGAGCCAGCCCTCCACTTCCTCGGCCACTAGGCCCAGCCCTACCCAAACCCCAGTCGTCAGCGCCTCAGTGCGCAAGACCATCCCTCCCCCACCCATATTCATCCACGATAAGGGGGCTTGGACAAACGTGTCCAAAGCGTGTGGCGAGCAACGTATCGCCTACACGAATGCCCGCGCCGTTCAGAACGGCATAAAAGTAGGGTTAGCGACAGCTAACGACCACCGCGCGCTTTCGAAGCTTCTCAAGGCTCGAAATATCCCCCACCACACTTATACGCTCCATGAGAGCAAGCCCGTTCGGGTGGTCCTCTGCCGGATCCCCAGTGAGATCCCCACCACCGAGATCGTCTGCGACTTAGAGTCACAGAACATCCCGGTGATTGAGGTGCACCGTATGCACGGCAGAGGTGGCAGGGCGTCTAACAACGTCCTCGTCATCTGCCACCCCGTCTCCGAAGGTCCCCACCCCATCTTTGCGCTGAAGACTGTATGCAGTCTCTCAGGAATACTCATTGAGAAGCCACACAAAAGTGGCACAGTAGGCCAATGCCACCGTTGCCAGTTGTATGGGCACGCGCAACGGAATTGCTTCGGCAAACCCCGGTGCGTAAAGTGCCTGGGCGATCACGGCACTGCGGAGTGCAGTCGCCCAAAAGATAGGTCCCAATGCCCAGACCCGCCCAGCTGCGTGCTGTGCGGGCAATCGGGCCACCCCGCCAATTACCGAGGCTGTCCGAAAGCCCCGAAAACCTCCGCCCCTAAACTGGCAACGCGCGCTAGCGCACGCCAGGGACGAGAGTGTCCTACACTCTCGTCTGAGCTCCCCCAGACCCTCAGTCCCCAGCGTCCAACTCCTTGGACGGCGGCGAATCACGCCCAAAACTTCCCGGCACTAAGGCCGAAAGTCCCTGGGCTGATGGATCAACCCATCATGCCCTCCGCCCCGGTTGTTGTGGCTTCTCAGCCCCCACCCCCTCCCCAGTCACTCCCTCGCTCGGATGAGCCGGAACTCGATGCGTTCCTCATCCTTGGGAATACTTTCAGTTTCTTTCAGTCCCCCCGCGCCATCCAAATGGCAAAGGAGGTCGTGGCCTGCAGAAGTGTTGAATCCCTGATTCAGGTATACTATAAGTATCCTGATGTAAAAAGCCATTTTAACAACCTTTTTAAACAGCCATAATGTATAACACGGCTAGTAAGAGATTAAAGCCCCGATCCCTAAAGCTAGGTTACTTCAATGCCAATGGCATCACTAATCAACGGGACGAGATCGCGACTTTCCTTCGCGATCATAGTCTCGACATCCTTCTGGTCCAAGAGACCTTCCTCAAACCCCACCTTAGGGATCCCAAGGTAGCCAACTACCGGCTAGTTAGGAACGATAGGACTAGATGCCACAGAGGTGGCACTCTAATATATTATAGGAACTCCCTGCACTGCATCCCTATGGATCCGCCGCCCCTTGCCCACTTAGAGGTATCCGTTTGCCGGCTAGGCATGACGGGCCATCCCTCTATCACAATAGTATCCGCGTATCTCCCACCGCACAGCGACGTAGATTCAAATTCTTCGATAAACGCCTCACTACGAAGCGACCTTACAGCCCTTCTTGACATGAGTGACTCCGTCCTTATAGCGGGGGATCTCAATGCCAAACATCCCGCATGGTGTAGTCGTATTACCAACCCCCGTGGGAAGGTACTATACGACCTTTGCACACCTCTCCACATAGATATCATAGGTCCTATGCGGCCTACTCATTATCCGTTCGAGCCATCCCACTTGCCCGACGTACTCGACATTGCCCTCCTGAAGAATGTGAACTTACGTTTGCACTCTTTAGAGACGGTAGACGAACTTGACTCTGACCATAGACCGGTGATCTTGGAGTTAACTCCGAGATCGGGTCCCTATGACCCTAACCGCCCCCCTCCCACACAGGTGATCACTGACTGGAGGAAAGTAGGCGAATTGCTGAAATCCAACACGTCTCCTCACCTGGACAAGATCCCCGACCACATCCAGTCCGCCGCCGACACGACGGCTGCGATCGACTCACTCACGGAGCACGTACAATCTGTCTTGAACGACTGTTCAAAGGAGATTCCGGTGTCAGAGCACTGGCGCCGGAAACTCCCGGACGATGTACGGGCCCTGCTGACTGAGAAGAACGCAGCAGTCCGTGCCTACAGATCTTTCCCCTGCCAGAATAACAAAACTTTCATGCGGTACTTACAGCGCAAAGTAAGTAACAGCATCAGAGAGTGGCGTGAAGCCGGCTGGGACAAGACCCTGAGCGAACTGGAACCCACCCACCATGCCTTCTGGCAACTTCAGCGGAATATGCGCGCCACTGAGGTTGCCTCAATGCCTCCCCTTATCCGCCCGGACAAAAGCATTGCCTTCGACGACGAAGACAAAGCCGAATGCCTAGCCGACAGCCTGGAGGCACAGTGCTCTCCCAGCTCCCAACCAGTCGACCCAGCCCACCTTGCCCACGTGGATGCTGAGGTCGAACGTAGATCTGCCCTACCCCCTGTCGAGGACCCTGATGCTCCCCTCCCCCCCGTCACGGAGGACGAGGTGGAGGAGATCATCAAGAAACTCAAACCTAGGAAAGCTCCCGGGACTGACAGACTGACCACTAGGGCACTTAAACTCCTCCCACGTACGATCTTAGTCCTACTGACTGCCATCTTCAATGGCGCCTTGTCCAACAACTTGTTTCCACAAGCTTGGAAAGAGGCTATAGTGATAGGTATCCCAAAACCCAAAAAGCCCAAGAACCTCCCGACTAGCTATAGACCCATTAGTCTGCTCAGCGCCCTCGGCAAGGTCTACGAGCGGATTATTCTTAATCGGCTCAAGGACTTTGTCGAGGCCAAGAGCCTAATCCCTAACGAACAGTTTGGCTTTAGAGCCCATCATTCCAGTGTCCACCAAGCCCACCGCATCGTAGAGCACATTAGCGGCCGTTTTCAACGCGGTCTGGTGACGGGGGCCCTATTCTTTGATATAGCAAAGGCTTTCGACAAAGTCTGGCACAATGGCTTAATTTATAAGCTTTACCAACTAGGTGTGCCGGACCGTCTCGTGCTCATCATTCGAGACTTCCTGTCAAACCGCTCCTTCAGATATCGTATCGAAGGAGCGCTTTCCACTCCCCGCCCTATCAGAGCCGGCGTCCCTCAGGGCGCCGTGCTCTCCCCCCCACTCTTCACGCTATTCACTAGCGATATCCCCAAAAAGCCCCCAGTAGAGTTATCCCTGTTTGCCGACGACACGGCCATCTACTACTCGGGACATAATCCCGTTAGCATCGCTCATACCCTCCAGACCTCAGCCAACGCACTAGGCGATTGGTTTAGGAAATGGAGGATTGAGGTAAATCCCGACAAAAGTCAAGCAGTCCTGTTTCGCAGGGCTCGCCAGCATAAAAAGTTCACCCCCCCACGCCCGATCACTATGTTCGGCAAGCCAATCCCTTGGGAGAAGCGAGCCAAATACTTAGGTGTGATCCTCGACCAGTTCCTGAATTTCAGTGAGCACATAAAGTCGGTTCGCTCGCGAGCCGCTTTCGCTCTCGGTAGGCTCCACGCCCTGCTGAATAAACACAGCAAGCTCTCCCTTAAATGTAAAATCCGAATATACACGACATGCATACGTCCTATCATGACGTATGCCTGTCCGGTGTTTGCTCATGCCAGTCCCAATCAGATCCATAGGATGCAAGTCGTTCAGAACCGTTTTCTCCGAAAGGCCACGGGCGCGCCCTGGTTCTGTAGGAACGAGGATCTCCACGTAGACCTCAAACTCCCGACCATAAAGCAAGTGTTGAAACGCATGTCAGTGCGTTACTTCACCTCTGCTGAGACCCACACTAACCCCCTGATCGTATCGGCCGCCCGATACAGACCCTCCAAGATTTCTCGGGTTCGTCGCCCGCGTAACATCCTAGACGAGCCTGACGACCCCACCACCATCCGACAAGAGAGCAGTAGGGAAACCAGCACTCTTAGAAGACACAGATACAGAACGCGTTCCTTATTCCGGCCTCGCCGACGAGGCCCATCGCGACGTCCGCGTACTGGTAATGAAAATCCTCCCCGACCTTTGCCAAACGAGCCAGCCCGCGATGCTGAGCCAGTAGCAATAAATACTCCCGTAAATAATATGACCCAGCCTGTCCCTTTGCTGCCCTCCCGAAATGACCCCGCTATGCCGAGGCCCGTACTCCACAGGGAGTGCCCTTAGCGTGCGGTCATTAGTTTTTAAGTATATTTTAGTTTGTAAGCCCTGGCTGGGGGCCTTTAAGTTATTAGAGGTCACCACAGGAAAGTCCGGTTAAGTAGACTCACAGCCTTAGTGTGCTGATCTACAAGTGGCCCTACCTAAAAAAAAAAAAAAAAAAAAAAAAAAAAAAAAAAAAAGTTTTAGTAGAGATTTTTTTAACATTATGATAAGGCGGGTACTAATCCCATCTATCCCAGGAGCGCTATCAATTTTAAGTTGATCAATTATTTTTTCAATTTCGGCTTCATCAGTTGGTTGGAAAAAGAAAGAGTGTAAAGGAGTTTCACATGGCCTGTAATTGCAGGCCAGAGATGCTTGTGTTTCAGAAAGACGCGATAGTATGATGTCTGAGAGATTTTTGCCTAGTGAGGTAAAGTAGGCATTACACTTATTGAGTGATTCATGTGGGTTCGGGGTGTGTGTTAATAGTCTTGAGGAGTATTCTTTTGGTTCGTTTGGATTGTAAATACATTTAATGCTTTGCTAAAAAGCTTTTTTGGATTGTTTTGTTTTTTTTTGAATAAGCTGGCTATTGTAATCTTTTTTAAGTTTGCGTAGAAAATCATTACAAAAGTTTTTATATCTAGAGTATATTAATCGGCGCATATCATCTTTTGGATGAGATTTTAAGTCTATTTAGTTATTATGAATGTCAATATTAATATCACCGGTTAAGATTATTGTAGGAAATTTTGTTAATCATGTTAAAGTGGTGTCTAGAGACGTTGTAAAATTGTCAATATTCGGAGATGATGGAGAACGGTAGATTCCTATAATAGCAACTTTATTGTCAAGTATAACAAGAAGACTGTGTGCGTCTACAATTTCAGATTCTGAGGTGGAAACATTCCACATGGATTTGGTATAGATAACCACACTTCCGTTTTTGTTAAGTTGAGAAAATGAGCGAGATGCATTATATCCAGGTAGTGGCTCTATTAATGTAGCAGCACTTAACCAGCATTCCGTCAAAATAATAGCATCGAAATCGGTATCGGTATTCTTCACGTTTTTCCAATGTTTTGATTCTAGAGTCGTATTCATTAAGACATGTATAGCATTGTGTGAGGTGCTCGGTCAGGGATGTGATATGTGACTTTATATCTACTACATCACCTCGAAGTAATCTTATTTCGGAGCTGAGTGTACGTAGGATCTCCGAGTCAGTAAGTGCAGTGGAGGATGAGTCGAGTGACGGTGTAGAGTGGTAACAATCCGCAGAGTTAGGCGATGTGACGTCCGTCGGCTTCGGCACCTCGGGTGCCGGAGTGCGAGAGGGGGTAGTGATTCTTTTCAATGCCTTGCTTTGGCAGAATGCACAAATCCAGCTCGACTTCATTTCTCCTGTTAGCTTGATCTGGTTACCAGCATTCGCACATATTACATGAAACAGTACGTCGCATTTGGAGCATTTTACATTCGAAGAACGCAGTACCTTATGACAAGATGCACACTTGCACAGTTATTAGCCATTGTTATTATTTGTTTTAATCTATTTTTTGTTTTGATATCCGATGACAAATATCGGTAGCACAAAATCCGTGAAATTTAAGCGTGCGCACCTGCGGCACACCTGCGTCGTTCGCGGCGAATTCTTCCCAGAAGCGCGAAAGTGTTGTTAAATGTATTTATTGATACTTGCACTGAACTTTAGCACTAGTTTCGGTACAGATAAAGTTGAGTGTGGTGTGACTATTATTCTTTTATATTTTATTTATTTTAAAAATGTTTTTTTCTAATTTTAATATCCAAGAAATTACGACCGCACTCCACAAGACTTACGACGTAACTCCAAATACCTAATATAAGATAACAATCATGAAGAAGTCATGTTCGAAGAGGACACACTTATTAACATTACATTAATTAAGTGTTAATAGAGATGGGTTGTACTAGGTAAATTTGGGACTAGGTGCACCTATTCTTAGTATTTAAAAATACGTGATCCAGATACCTATTCCACCTAGTCCACTTAGTCCACCTAGTCCCTAGTCCACCTAGTATCAAATATTACTTATCGAATGTGGTCATGGTGCACGTACTTAGTCCAAGTAATTTTTTTATAGTGGCTACTAATTTTGCAGGAAACTGCTAAACAACAAATGAACACGGTATTTTGATTAAATTTTACGATGACGGTCTTTAAGCTTCACAGACTCACCTCGTTGCCACTTCTCCTGTACTTGATATTTATATTGAACTTAGGGTGTTAGCACTAGCAATCAGTGATAAGACTAGGTTGGTACCTAGTAATTGGACTTTATACTCGAGACTAGTCAGTAATCATTCGATCCGAGAATACTCGATCCGAATGAGTACCACCTAGTCTCGACAAGACTAAGTATTACGAAGTATCTATTTACTTAGTCTTTTCGAGACTAGTTGGTACTCATTCGGATCGAGTATTCTCGGATCGAATGATTACTGACTAGTCTCGAGTATTGAAAGATAATGATGGGAAGACTACGGAATAGCGTAGTTAAAAAAAGACAGAATATATATTCTTGCACAACACGCGTGCGCGTTGCGTTACTTTTATGTACTTTGAATTAGGGTTTAAATTCAAGTGACTGACAAACGAATGATTTTGACAAACATGAATGAGCGGTAAAGCAGGTTTATAACGTGTTGAGTGAATGGAATGCAATTACGCGTTAGTGCTATGAAGCCTAAGAGCAGTTGGATTTCGCAATACTTCATGATACTCTGTTATGTAATGCGCGAAATATTTTAAATCCTCCTACTTTTCCATAGGATCACCCGATTAATTTATGTATCCTAAGTATTTTGGTACCAGTTAGGTAGGTACCAATGTTTCTTTTAAAAAAAAATATAGATCCTTTTCATTGAAAACTTTTTTCTGAATGCGGTTAAAAATAGAAGTTGTCGGGTAGGTAATTGGTGGTCTATTGATAAAATCGTCACGTCTCTACCGTGACAAGATGCAGAAGATTTTATAATAAATTGGCCGCTTTATTTACCTTGTAGCCGTTCAACACTGCATTCTCGCATTTTATACTTAAAATCACTAAATCGCTTTTATAAGTTTTAGTAAATAAACGTAAATGGCTTCAAAATTTTCTTTCCTGCTATTTTACTGAACAAAGTAAATATTGGCAAAGCAGTTGCCTATTACCTAGCAATCCAGTCTATAAAATATAAAGGATTCTAAATTGTTCATAGTCGATTCTTTGAAAACCTTGGGGCCAATTTTAAGAGGCACTCGTAAGACGTAAATGTAATTTTCTGAAAACTTTGTAGAATTTCAGTATTGGAGCATATTCTGGGATGTTTTTTGAGTCAACCGATCGAGATAAATTTCGATACTAGGCGGCACCTATTCTCACTTTGACAACACCTTCAAAGTGAGAATAGGTGCCGCCTAGTATCGAAATTTACCTATTCTTCGGATCTGTTCTAGTAGATACGAGTCATCTCTAGTGTTATAGTTGCCTATCCACAAGATACGATGTCATTTCGATATTGTATTTTTTTCTATTATAAAAATTAGAGCTTCATCAATGTCCAACTGCTATCTTGTCGTGTTATGAAGTAGCATTAATTGAGTGTTAATAATTACGTTTTTTTAATAAGATTATTTGATTATTTTTGATCCAACTTTAATTGGCGAACAATTAAAGTTGGATCAAAAATAATCAATTAATCTTGGTTGATATACCGTCTTGTCTTTTCTTGTCTTGTACGGCCAAGTTGTGGAATTCTCTGCAGGATTCTGTGTTCCCTGCCACTTATGACCTTTTAGCCTTTAAAGCAAGAATAAATAGGTATCTTCTGGGCTCGCTCGTCACATCGTAGACCTCATCTATCGCTTACCATCAGGCGAGATCGAGGTCTAGAGCGGGCTCATCCGTGATAAATAAAAATAAGACGTAGTAGGAAAGCTCCCTGGTGGAAAGCAAATTTTAATCATTAATTTTTGAAGTTTATTTATTTATACTATTTACGTTTAATATCTCTAATTTTTATTTAAGAAAATCACTACATACACATTTCATTCATATTATTTGATTTACTCTCATTCGTGTGTCACTGTGGGGTGCCACTGCCAACTGAAAACAAACGCTGGGTGTCTTTCGCCCAACAAATGCTGAGTTGGTACCCCTTTCGGTCGGACATGGTCAACGAAATTTTTGTTGTTATCTTGTTGTTGTTAAGTTTCTACTGTAGTTCTTGTGTCTGCCGGGGTTGCGGGAATATTCTAACGAAATACCGCGGCCTCACAATGCAAAGGCAGCTGAAGGAACAGAGTGGGTTTTAGTCAGTAGAAGTATGACACTCACTTTCTCTCTACTCAGAGCATGAGAAGTCATTCAATGACTTTCTCACCCCAAAAAAAGTTGTTTGTCATGGTTCAAATAAATATATTTCTATTATATCTATTCTATCCTATTCTAAAATTTATTTATAATATTAAAATTTCCCCATATTATGGTTGTTCACGATGAACCTCCATTTCATATACAAAGAAACTCGATCGGTTGACTCAAAAAACATCCCAGAATATGCTCCAATACTGAAATTCTACAAAGTTTTCAGAAAATTACATTTACGTCTTACGAGTGCCTCTTAAAATTGGCCCCAAGGTTTTCAAAGAATCGACTATGAACAATTTAGAATCCTTTATATTTTATAGACTGGATTGCTAGGTAATAGGCAACTGCTTTGCCAATATTTACTTTGTTCAGTAAAATAGCTGGAAAGAAAATTTTGAAGCCATTTACGTTTATTTACTAGATCTTATAAAAGTGATTTAGTGATTTTAGGTATAAAATGCGAGAACGCGGTTTTGAACGGCTACACGGTAAATAAAGCGGCCAATTTATTATAAAATCTTCTGCATCTCGTCACGGTAGAGACGTGACGATTTTATCAATAGACCACCAATTACCTACCCGACAACTTCTATTTTTAACCGCATTCAGAAAAAAGTTTTCAATGAAAAGGATCTATATTTTTTTTAAAAAGAAACATTGATACCTACCTAACTGGTACCAAAATACTTAGGATACATAAATTAATCGGGTGATGCTATGGAAAAGTAGGAGGTTTTAGAATATTTCGCGCATTACATAACACATAACATTGAATTATATGCCCCATTCTCCCCAAGTTGTTAAAGCTTGTGCTTGTAGATATAAGTAAAAGCCACCGAGATAAGGAGAAGCATGTCCAACTGACTTCATATATACATAAATAGAACCTATTACAAGATTTTTGTGACAATAATATTTTTGTGAATCTTTTATGGTCCTAACAGGTAGGCTTTCATTGTGCGTACGGCCACGGTAATATTATCTATACAGTATTCCAACTTCATACAAACGGACGAAGCGCGAGCTATGCCTACGCGCCTCGACCTCGGTATGCGCTCGGTATGATGACAGTCGCTACTGTGCCGCAGTGACGAACGGACGGTGTGTTGTTTCTTTAACAATAACCGCGCGATTTTTTCACTAAGTTCAAGTACATATTTAATATGACGAGTAGGATATATTGTGCTATTTTTGGTTTCATGAATTCTTCAATAACGCATCCAGAGATAACTTTTTTAGATTACCTGGAAACTCGGAAAGGTACCTAAGACTATAAAATAATTTTAATTACTAGTAGGTAGGTACCTAATGTGTTTCTTTTTAATGGATAAGTATTTCCTTTTATCTCTCGAAAAGAAAGATGTCTGGATTAATAAATAAAGTAAATAGAGTAAATGAAAGTGACTGACACGAGCGAAATAGGTAGTTTGGTTCATGAATACGGTACGCTTGTGTTAAAACCTCGGGGCATGTGTGTTTTGTTTTATTAGTTTGTATAATTCAAAGTAAAGACGTGGTATTTTATTATTAATAATAGTTGTTTATTGTACTGTGTGTATGAATAATACTAGAAAAAATATAAATATGTTTTTTTTATTAAATCTACCAATCAAAAAACAACACGCATTTTTATTGAACACTTCCTATTCAATTCACAAAGTATTGTATTTGTTTATATAAAAAAGTATATTTACAATCACAAAACTAAATGGAAACACAAAGTAGGCAAATGTAATTAAAATGCTGGAGGCAGGCAGCCCTATCGCATGTTTACGTACCGCGCGGCTGTAGGCGTTTATTTCTAAGATACGGCCGAGTTACAATACTCTATATATAATATTACCGTGGTACGGCTAAGGAGTGTCTGTGTTTCCTGATAGTTATAACTTGGGGGTATTTAAGTCAAGTGTGAATAGGCTACTTGTAAGCGTGCTTCATGTCCGACCACATCATCGCTTACCATCAGGAGGTGGTCAAACGCGTGCCAATTAAAAAAAAAACATACCAATTATAAAAACAATTTACTAAAGATTTTTAATTTGTAATATTGTTTATTGAAGCAATATAATATAATACGTACCGTAAAATAGTGACCGTGAAAATGAATTAATGTATGTATAGGTCAAACTAAGACTACCTCGGTGAGGTAATTGACTATGTATTTTTTTTTCAACATTGCAATTGTACCGTGACTGCATTTTTACAAATACCCAGACACGGAATATTTGGGTCTCACGACTGTGACTGACAGGGCTGCGGAAACACTTAAGTATTCTTGTCTATGTCATATAAAAGGTATTTTAATAGGTAGGTAGCTAAACTAATATTTTTTAAATAAAATAAAATTAAATAGCTGTCTGCCTGTTTATTTTTTAGTGTGCATTTTCTAAACCACGCAATGGATTTTTATTTTTTATTTATTGTTATTAATATATATATCGGCGCAAATACAATAATTTGTCTATTAAAATAATTGAAATGATTAAAGTTTAATAATTTGATTGTTTTACAAACTTTTAATCGATTTTTAAGATGTAAAATTAACGTTTAACATGTTTCAACTTAAAGCATTGTAATTTAAGTAGTTTAATATTTAACTAGAAAATGTGGGTGCATGTGTGACAATCCCTCTATATAAGGCCGCACTGTGAGCGCTAGATTCACATTCAGATTCATTCTTGTTCGAGCCGCTGGACAGTGTGGACCTCTCTGTAAAGTCGTTACGCTGTCAGTTGAATAAACGAATCTCCGGTAACATTAACAAGTGCTTTTATTTGAAAATCAAACATGAGTGAACATCAAGACAACATGCTGACGTCACACTTTTGGAAAAACACATACGAGGCTGTCTCTCCGTCATATATGTTACATTAGAATCTCAAAAATAATACAATGCCCCAAAAAACCGCTTACACGGTTGACTGTGAATATAGATATTAACCTTCGGTATGGCTGGTAGGGTCTGTCAGACCCACCTGTACAAATAAACTGTTGCATATCCTTCAAATTCGAATTTTGCGCCTAACCGCACTTAGTAGCTGGCCGTTATGAATTGCTAGACACCCACCGCCCGCCACCTCTTTCCGGGACGCCCTCGTGGTAGTAGGACATGCGTACTGTAGGCACACGACGCGACGTTTCTATGTAAGTATATCTTGTTAGTGTTTTTGGAAATTGATGTTATTTTTGTGCTAAAATATAATATCTTTAACATTATTTTAGTTTCAAAATGGGGAGCCATCTTTGCGATGATGATATTAGTAATTTATTACTCGAAGCGGCTGAAGAAGGCGTAATTTTCAACTCAAGTGGAGAAGAGTCCGATTACGTGAGTCAGGGAAGTAAGGCATCTGATTCAGAGGCACAAAACAATGATATTGGTGGGGCTGTTGCGGAAGAAAGTTCATCAGATTCAGAAATGGGCGTGCCGTTGTCTACGCTAGCTTCATTGCCGTCAGGGAGAGCGTTCATTGACCAGTGTCAATGAACGCTCTCCCTGACGGCAATTCTTCTGGATGCTCAATACTGCTGGCATCAATGGCAAAAATATTCAAATGCTCAACTGTCCAGAAAACAAGTATAGTCGGAGAAGTTTCATAAAAGACTTGGGCCTTGCACTGATTGAACAACATTTGCAGTCAAGAAACAACAACAATCGACTATCTACAGATCTTCGCAAACTAATAGGTAGTCATTTGGGTACCCAAGATGACACGCCATTGAAAAAATCGACTCCTGGTATAAAACGTAGATGCTACGTATGCTCAGTCAAGAAAGATCGCAAAACGCAATATATTTGTGAGACCTATAAGAGTCACTTATGTCTGGATCGTGCAATTTTCCAATGTGCAATTTGCTTCCGAACCAGAGCCCTGGAAAATGTTGATAGAAATGATGAAGACTGAATATTTTTTTAGTTATTAATAATAAGTACATAGAAGTGCCTTATATTTTTATATAGTCTGATTGAGATCTCTTTAGGTTTTAATAAGTAATGTGTGTTATAAGAGTAACAAAGTATTTTTTTTTGTTAAAAACACCACCTAAGTTTAATTGGAAAATTAATTATTAAAAGTTTAAAAAAATAAAAATATTTTATTTTGTAACATACACGCCTAGTAACAATATTAATACATTTTAATAACTTATTTATCAATAATTATTTGAGAAATTACAATTTAAAAATCCGGGTCTGATAAACCTACCAGGCATACCGTGTAACTTTTTGCCACCAGGCAAAAATATAATTTTCTCATGACATTATATCGGAAACCATTAAAGTACATCATCATTATATAAACATACATCATGTTATGTAATGTTATTTATATAACATAAAAGAAAAAGAGAGGGTTACGTTACATTAATTACAGTTTAAAAAGGTACATAATTATATACATATGTATTCTCACACAAACTGTGGAGTCTGACGAGTAAAAAATAATTGTAGAAAATAAAAGAAAATACTGCAAAATAAAGAATAAAAAGAAATTAAAAAATTTTAAATTACTTCGATATACAAGGAAGTTACCTATACTATCATATATTATATATTCGCCTTGTTTTTTATAATGATTGTAATTATGTATTGTATGTTGTTGTCTGTGGTTTTTATCCGGATAAATGTATTTCAATTTCAATCAATATTAATATTAGAAAGCGGAAACATTTTTGTTTGTCTATACGCGCTGATCTTTAAAAAAAGTGGGTGGATCTGGATGAAATTTGATATGGAAGTAGCTTGAAGTTTCAAGAAGCATATCGTGATAGAATTCCACGGGAGCAAAGCCCCGCGGCACTGCCAGTATGTATACAACGTGTAACGGAAACCCCATATCTATCTACAAGGACTGAAGACAACATCTGGTATGGAGTCTCTATGCAAAGTTTCAGCTCAAAATAAGTGACTCACAGAATTGACCCCAAATTATTGGTTTCATGTTTCTTGAATATCAGTAATAACACACGTGTCAAAGCACTATGAGGGTTATCACTTTCCACGTCACTTGCCAATAAAACGATAATTCACTTCATTCTTCTTAATTTAATTAATTAATAATTAATTTGAAAAATTCGGCCTCTGGTATCAATGTATTGAAATTTTTAATATGCTCCACACATGTAGACATAGGATTAGAAAACCCTTGCCATATCGTTTGTTATCATCCAAAGAAGCCGTGCACTCGGTATGTATATGTCGATGGTTTTTCATAAAATTAGGTTTTTGATAAAAAACCTAGGTTTATGATGAAAAGCCGGAAGATGACACATTTTAATCTCAATTTCATCATAAACCTGTAACAATCCAGATTTTTGATCAAAAACCTGAACTAGTTTGGGTTTATGGTACAGTTCTTGTCAAATTCACGGGTTTGCTTTGTTTTATGACAAATAAATCAGTTTAAAAGAGCATATAAAGTCGGTTCACTTGCGAGCCGCTTTCGCTCTCGGTAGGGTTACAGTGCATGCTGAATGCACACAGCAAACTCTCCCTAAAATACAAACTACACATTTTTACCACGTGCATACGCCCTATTCTGACATACGCCTGTCCGGTGTTTGCTCATGCTAGTCCGGCTCAGATCCATAGAATGCAAGTTATCCAAAACCGATTTCTCCGTAAGCCCACGGGCCAAACGAGCCAGCCTGCGATGCTCAGCCAGTAGCAATAAATAACCCCATTAATAATAATATGACCCAGCCTGACCCTTTGCTGCCCTCCACCAACGACCTCACTCCACACCGTTCATTTTCTTCTGATAATATCTTACTGCAAATTTGATGAACTGGGTTGTTGAAGGGTATGGATCAAAGATTCTGTGTGATTTATGTCAAAAAGAACAAAACATACTTATCGAAAGGGAACATGCTGTGGAAAATTTAAAAATGTCAGCAAAAAAAATTAAAGCAGCTTCTTCGGAAAAATTTGGAGAAATCAATATTGGTGCTACAATTTTAGTTGATGTGCCGAAAATAGATAGAGGGCCACTGGATGCAAGTAACATTATAGGAAAGATAATTGATAAGAAGAACGATTTATTCAAAATTGGTACTTCAGCTGGGGTTCTAAAAGACTGGCTGCCTCGAAACATCTATTCAAATATCAACTACTGCCTTTAACGAACCTGTATCGACAAATGAACAGAGTTTGCGTGAAATTGCATCAAAGATGTCTTTTTTTGGAGGCCAAGGTTTTAAGAAATGCTCGTGCGAAAAATCTAAAGTGCGCTGCAAGACAAATCGATGTGCATGCAAAAAAAAATGTTTTATGCAACTCTAGATGTCACAAGTCAACAAACTGTCATAATAAATAAAGCATACTAGCAGATTTACAAAAATACCAGCACGTGGTAAACGTTTCTTTATTACATTTTTATTCTTTTTTAATTTTGACTGAGTTTAGACACAGGTTTAGTCGTATTTAATAGTTACGATGTTTCATTTTCGCGGCTTATCAAAATCAGATTAATATAGGTACGTGAAATTGAAACATTTCATTTCATAATTGGATTGAAGGAGGAGAATATTGATTGGATCATGGATGTAAAATTTTGATAAATAAATAATTGTTTTCTTTCTATTAAGTTGCAAATGATCGGTAAGACCCCTCTTTGAGGAGTGGCTAGATCGGCGTCACGGCGTCCTGACCTACCGCATGACGCAGGTCCTCACCGGACACGGAAGTTTCGGGAGGTACCTGTGTCTGATGGGTAAGGAAGAGACGCCTGGGTGTCACCACTGCGAGGGTCCCCTGAGGACACAGTCAAGCACACGGTGCAGGACTGCCCAGCTTGGGCAGAGCACCGACGTGTCCTCACGGCGACAATAGGCGGAGACCTCTCGCGCCCGGCCTTGGTCGAGGCCATGCTGCGGGGCGAGAGGGAGTGGGAAGCGGTCGCCTCCTTCTGCGAAGCAGTCATGCTTTCGAAGGAGGAGGCGGGCCGCGTGAGGGAGAGGATGGCGTCCTCCCTCCAGCCCAGCCGCAGTGGTAGACGCCCACGGCGTCGGACGTCGGCCGACGATCTCCGGCCACCGTAGGCGCGGGCATGCGGACAGCGAGTAAAGGGCAACTCGCTGTCCGACCATGGACCATGCCCGGGTCGACGGCGCGTCGTGTTCCACGCGCGCCTCAAAGAGCGTCAGCAACATGACGAGGCCCCCTCTGCAGAGGGCCGAAGCCTGCCGGGGTCGTGGGACTCATCCCGTTACCGTGACCCCGGTATGTAAAGGGTTATTGAAGGAACACCGTGGATTTTAGTCAGTAAAAGTCTGACAGTCCCTCCCACCCTGCCCGGGGTGGGAGGACTTATTTGATAATTTTACCACGTTAAAAAAAAAAAAAAAAAAAAGTTGCAAATGATGATGGATTGTTTTATTTATTTCATTTAAATTGTTTTTTTATTTTTTATTTATTTAAAATAGGTTCGCGTTTGACCACCATCTCACCTGATGGTAAGTGATGATGTGGTCGAAGATGGAGCACGCTTACCTAAAAGTAACCTATTCACTCTTGACTTAAAGACTCCTAGGTTATAGCTATCGGGAAACACAGACTCCGGCAGGGAATTCCACTCCTTAGCCGTACGCACAATGAAGGTATTCCCAAAACGTTTTGTGCGTATGGGTGGGATGTCCACCATGTAACGATGGCGCTTCGCCGTTTGTCTCGTAGTCCGATGATGGAATGGGCTTGGTGGAATTAGATTGAGTAATTCCATCGCACACTCCCCGAAATGTCATAAAACAAAGCAAACCCGTGGTTTTAACAAGAACTTTATCATAAACCCAGACTAGTTCAGGTTTTTGATAAAAAATCTGGATTGTTACAGGTTTATGATGAAATTGAGTTTAAAATGTGTCATCTTCCGGTTTTTCATCAAAAACCTAATTTTATGAAAAACCTGCGACATATATACCCCTAAATTACACTTTGTATAATTTGCAAATATTTCCTACGAAATGGCTGAACTATGTCGGTACCTATTATTAATTAATTATTCCCATGTAAAGCGAGGGTTGGGTCACCAGAAGATTAACAAATTTTACTGTTGGGACAATCCAGATTTCGAGGTTAATACTATAGTTAAAGTTGTTCAAAAAGATGAGTAAAAGGTTTGCGGGTTTCGCATTATTTCGAAAGACCGAAATATGTAAAGAAGAATGGACCGAGTAAAAAATAAGCATAGAAAGCTTGTATCATTGACAACTGCAATATTGCTGTAATGTCACATGTAATGATACATTAATATCTGTCAACGTTTAATATTATATTGCACCAAATAAGTTGAAGTAAGGGCCTGGACACATCACCTAGGTGGGACGCCGCGGCACCGCCGCCGCCACCGTGTAACGGTATGGTGCACCGGGCCGGCTCACGGTCTGTGTCCTCCATCATGTTTCTTTAAAGAAAGGTATGGGCTCAGTCAATATTTTCTTTAGTTCTGCTTTTTTATTCATTCTGTTAGCAATAATAGAGGGAAAATATGTCTTTCGCGGTCCGTATCTAGTAAAAACTCCCAGTGAACATGTTTGTATGTTGCTGGCGTGAACCGACGGCGGCAGGACGCACCGTACCGCGGTATGACATGGTTTCTTCTCACGGTAAACGTTCCGTGGTAATGTACCCTGACCCTAAAGGTAGGCAAATGATACCATTTCAAATAACTAGTCATAAATTAATAAGTGGATTACCTGTGGAAGACTACATAGAAGTGCGATGATCCATGCAAGGGACAGCATAATCTTGCTTCTCTTTCTTGCTATAGGTAGCCTCAGTGGGTAGAGGATGGCGAAGAATCTGGAAGAAAACAAAAGTTTTTAGTAAATTATTTAAAGGAGACTCCTACTACCTGCCGTCGTCACAAGTACTTTTAGCAAATAGTGTAGGAAAAATGATATTTCCTTTTTCTATACCAATCATGTCAACAACTTTAATATGTACCTTACAATTAACAGATATTAGTACTCATTGTACTACCATAATTTATTTAGCATTTTCACAACAATGTTGGGATTGGCTTCCAACAGATGCGGATATGGAGATATGGAGCGATTACCAATTTTTTTTGTATGGCATCTCGCAGGGCAACCTCTGAGGTTGTCGGCTGCTTAACTGCCTGTGGACTTGCCTGTGGTTACCTTAATTAATTAAAGCCTCCAGCCAGAGTTTATTAAAAAACTAACAAACTAGGCGACTACACGCTAAAGGCACCCCCTGTGGGGTATGGACCTCGGCTTAGGGCGTCGCAGGGGGAGAGTAGCTAGGGACAGGGTGGATCATATCAATATTATTATTAATAAGGGAATTTAACGCTATTGGCTCAACGTTGCGGGCTGGCTCTGACAAGGGTCGGTACGGACAATTACGGGGACGTCGCGGCGGGCCTCGGCGGCGAGGACGGAAGGACGGTCGGTTTTTGTTTCTAGCGATTACCTATCTAACCTCACAAACCATTATAACCCCAGCTAATATCAGCCAGCTATGGCTGTTATTATTTAGCCATGAGCAAGTCATTATTATATGATACTAACAGTTAGTAACAAAGTATATTTCTAAGAAAAATCCCCAAAAGGCGTTAAATATGTAAATAAGTACTTAAAAAGTAATCTTCCGGCCGCATTTTGGAAAACAAACGCAACGGAGATTAGACAAGTACAGACGCCAGCACATCAAGCTACAACAATCTGTCCTTTAATAGATTTTCAACTTTATTGTTAAAGAAATTAGTTTCAAGGTTAATTGGGAAAATTTGACAGATTTCGGGTAGCTTCATGTGCTGGCGTCTGTACATACATAGTAGTCACCGTTCCGTTACCCTCATAATTGTATACAATAAAGTATACAACGTGTAATTTAAAGGGTATATACATACCAAGTGCACAGCTTCTTTGGATGATAACAAATGATATGGCAAGGGTTTTCTAATCCTATGTCTAGATGTGTGGAGCATATTTGAAATTTCAATACATTGATACCAGAGGCCGAATTGTTCAAATTAAGAAGAACGAAGGGAATTATCGTTTTATTGGCAAGTGACGTGGAAACTGATGACCCTCATAGTGCTGTGACACGTTTGTTATTACTGGTATTCAAGAAACATATGAAACCGATAATTTGGGGTCAATTCTGTGAGTCACTTATTTTGAGCTTAAACTTTGCATAGAGACTCCATACCAGATGTTGTCTTCAGTCCTTTTTTTCCGTTACACTTTGTATAATAAATAAATAAATAATCCGATCGAAGAGACGTCAATCTGACACGACCTAAAAGAGATCAGTCGCAGGAGCAAATGGCTCTACGATCTTTAGGGATCTCTCACTCATCACCTGCTTACCCTTTTCCCAACCATGTTGGGCTCAGCTTCCAGTGTAACCAGATGCAGCTGAGTATTAGTGTTTGACATGGAGCGACACTCAGTGAAACCATAGACATTAGGGATGAGTGTGGTAATCGATTCTAGTTTAATCGACTACCACGCTACAGTTTTTTTTTTTTTTTACAGGTTTACAGCATTTATTTGATAGAGGGGTGGGTTCGTTCACTAAGGGTTCCTCCACTGGTTGTTGGTATGTGGATGGTACTGCCCTGGGCTCAAGCCGCGACGCACGCAGACCAGCGGGCCGACCCCGAAGCCGGCAGCGACCACGTGTCAGACGCAGAGGTTATGCAGGGCAGGCCACGCGAGAGGATGTCTCTCCGGCGGTTAGCCGCGGAGGCAGCGGTGACACCCAACTCGCACGTGGCAGGCGCAGGGGTTATGCAGGCAGGCCACGCGACAGGGCGCCTCTCTAGCGGTTATACGCAGAGGCAGCGGTAACACCCGTCGCGCGGCAGACGTTGAGGTAGTTGATATTAGAGTTGAGAGTGTAGAAGAAGAAAAGAAACCCCTTGGGCACAGAGGGGTTTCAATATTAGTTACTTATAGCAGAAGGCGGTGTGAAAAGAAGCCAACAGACCGGGAATTAGAATTTATAGCCGGCACCGCATAAGTGTTGTCACTCAGTGAAACCATAGACATTAGGGTTGAGTGTGGTAATCGATTCTAGTTTAATCGACTACCACGTGGCCTACCTGCATAACCTCTGCGCCTGCCACGTGCGAGTTGGGTGTCACCGCTGCCTCCGCGGCTAACCGCCGGAGAGACATCCTCTCGCGTGGCCTGCCCTGCATAACCTCTGCGTCTGACACGTGGTCGCTGCCGGCTTCGGGGTCGGCCCGCTGGTCTGCGTGCGTCGCGGCTTGAGCCCAGGGCAGTACCATCCACATACCAACAACCAGTGGAGGAACCCTTAGTGAACGAACCCACCCGTCTATCAAATAAATGCTGTAAACCTGTAAAAAAAAAAAAACTGTAGCGTGGTAGTCGATTAAACTAGAATCGATTACCACACTCATCCCTAATGTCTATGGTTTCACTGAGTGACAACACTTATGCGGTGCCAGCTATAAATTCTAATCCCCGGTCCGCGGAGTTATTTTCACACCGCCTACTATTACAAGTAACTAATAGTGAAATCCCTCTGTGCCCAAGGGGTTTTTTTCTACTACTGCTTTCATCTCGAATATCAACTACGGCAACATCTGCCGCGCGACGGGTATCACCGCTGCCTCCGCGTATAACCGCTGGAGAGACATCCTGTCGCGGGGTCTGCCCGCATAACCTCTGCGTCTGACACGTGGTCGCTGCCGGCTTCGGGGTCGGCCCGCCGGTCTGCGTGCGTCGCGACTTGAGCCCAGGGCAGTACCATCCACATACCAACAACCAGTGGAGGAACCCTTAGTGAACGAACCCACCCCTCTATAAAATAAATGCTGTAAACCTGTAAAAAAAAAAAAACTGTAGCGTGGTAGTCGATTAAACTAGAATCGATTACCACACTCATCCCTAATGTCTATGGTTTCACTGAGTGACAACACTTATGCGGTGCCAGCTATAAATTCTAATCCCCGGTCCGCGGAGTTATTTTCACACCGCCTACTATTACAAGTAACTAATATTGAAATCCCTCTGTGCCCAAGGGGTTTTTTTCTACTACTGCTTTCATCTCGAATATCAACTACGGCAACATCTGCCGCGCGACGGGTATCACCGCTGCCTCCGCGTATAACCGCTGGAGAGACATCCTGTCGCGGGGTCTGCCCGCATAACCTCTGCGTCTGACACGTGGTCGCTGCCGGCTTCGGGGTCGGCCCGCCGGTCTGCGTGCGTCGCGGCCTGAGCTCAGGGCAGTACCATCCACATACCTTCGACCAGTGGAAAAAGCCCTTGTGAACTGAATCCACCCCGCTACGAAATAAATGCTGTAAACACTGTGGTCTTATTTTAATTCTACCACCTAAACCCCTACGCCACAACCGGCCCGGTGTAGGTACGCGCACTCAAACCCCGCCCTAAATAGAAACCGACGCCTCCACCACGGCCTGCGCGATTGCATGTCGGCCGCGGCGAGTGGCGTAGACGATAGCTTTATAGATAGCCAGATAAATGAAACCCTCTTTCTCTTGGTCACAGTGAACACGCGTGAACGGTTGGACCGATTTCGATCATTATTATTATTCATCATCTTCATTATTTGTTATAAAAAAATCAAAGAAATGGCTCGGAAAATTTAATAACACTTTACGACCATAATAATTATTTACTTTCCTAATGTAGCGGTTTAGACAGTACACAATTTTCACAGTTGGTGTGATTGACAAAATGCAAATATCTTTTAAATACCAATTCAAATTCAATATTAATCGTTGAGACATGACAGTCTGTTAGACCAGCTAATAGGTGATAAAGAGGCAATTTTAATAAAATTTTAGGAAACTTAAAGAAGTGAAGTTAATAGGATTTATAGTTCAATAAAAGACATAAACGGTTCAAATGTCAAACAAATGACATAGGGGAATAAAAACATCAATTAATTTCTTACGTTATGTCACCGTGTTTAATAAAAAATGACATTTATAATTAGAATCTTAATACTAGATTAACATTCTAATTATATCAGTACCAAATTTTATTTGAAGCGTAAAAATAACTTTCTTTCGGATTCCTATTAGCCCAAATTACTTGGTGTTTCGCATACCCACGTAAAGTCTCCCGCTAATAATAGCAGTCTTAATGCCGCAGTCACAGATGTTCTACTTAATGGCCCGTGAACTTGTAAATTTGCTTAATAGGCACTAAAGTCAAGCCAAAATCACAATAATTGTTATTTTGGATTAGTAACTATTTACCTGACATTACATTAAAAAAATACAAGCAGGTAAACTCCATGTACTTAAAACTTATAGCAAACGTTGTCTTGCCATAATTTATTAGATTAATAGCTTCTCCCCGCGATCTCGTTGGCGTGGGAGGGTTTTCCCGCATAAATCTCGATCCCGTGAGTATTCCGGGACAAAAAGCCTATGCGCTATTTCAGGATGTCAATTATCAACTTACCAAATTTCATTCAGGTCCGTTTCGTAGTTTTGCCCAAAAGAGTAACAAACACCCATACATCAATCCATCCACCCTTTCTTTATATTGCATGCTGACTAACTCGCATCTACACTAATATTAAAGTAGAAAACATAGTTTATTTAAACGCGCTAATCTTCGAAAAAACTGGCTGGATTTGGATGTAATTTGGTATAGAAGCAACTTAATGCTTGAGGAAACTTAAAGGCTAAAAAACTTTTTACCCAACTGTAAAAAAGAGGGTTATATTTTTACAGTGGAAAAGGCCACGGGAACGAAACCTAGTTTACTTCTATACCAAAATGGTATAGAGGTTGCTCCCGAATAGTATCAAAAAGCTAATTAAATACCGGGGAATGGCTGGTGACCCACACAACCTAGTTAAAAAAAAACATTTTGCAAAAAATAATAATAATAATAATAATATTCCACAACTTTCACACAACGCCATCTAGTCCCAAACTAAGCAGAGCTTGTGGTATGAGTACTAGACAACTGATAAACATACATATATATTTTTAAATACATACATGTTATAGATAAATTACACCCAGACAAAGAACAAATGATCGTGCTCATCACACAAACATTTGTCCAGGCTGGGAATCGAACCCAAATAGAACCGACTTCCATATCAAAACACTACAAAGCCAAAAATAACTTTAATTTCGGTAGTCAGTGTTATTGGTTTTGGATTTTCTTTTTTTTTCACACCGCCTTCCAAATTAAAGTTATTTTTGGCTTTGTAGTGTTTTGATATGGAAGTCAGTTTATAGCAAAAAAAAAAATTTTTACATTTTTTAGTGGGTTGGTTTGTAATTTATCTAGTTACAAAAGCCATAATGTCAACAATTTATCACCTTTTACAAAATATTCCTTTTCCCGATGCATAGCCTTTAATTTTTGATGAGTTCTCCTGGTATTTGACCATCAGCTCTACATCACCATATGTATTGTGACGACCATGAAGTGTTTAACATCCGTACTCAAGTAATCGAATCGCTATCCACGAAATACTTATTATTGAGTAGTTTCAGTGGTCATCTGTGGTATTCATCATCAGTTCAACTTCCCCAAATGGTACTTTTCGAAAGCAACTGCTCAAGGTACTATAAAAATTCCCAAAACGCTATAGGTGTGCCTATAATATTTGAAGAGTTCCCTCGATTTCTCCAGGATCCCATCATCAGATCCTGATTTCGTAACAATGGGACCAACTAGAAAGTATACCCTTTCAAATGCAAAAAGAATTTTTCAAATCGGTCCAGCCGTCTCCGAGTTATGAATACATAAAAAAAAAGTTCAAGACGAATTGAGAACCTCCTTTTTTTGAAGTCGGTTAATAATAATTGTTCGTCAACGTTAAAAAGAACTGTGATTGCGTCCCTATGGTAACACAGCATAAAAGGTTCTCTCCAAACGAGTTTCTAAGCTTTAATGTACCTATACTGTACTCTGGTTAACATCAAACGCTAAGAAAGTACTTACTAAAGCCATATTATTGGAGAGAATACAACCAGAACATTTTATAATTTTACTGAGAAAACACTTTTGTACTTTCTTAATTGATAAATTAAACAATTGAACATGAGTTAGGTATCTATATATTATGTAAAAAATAATTTATGTTCGTTAGACACAAGGCACAAGATAAAAATACATTAATTAAAAACAATACCAAAAAAATGACTCAACCAACTTATACAACGAAAAAAGTATGTATACTTAGCTCGTAACAAAAACTCAATATCTAAAATACTGCACAAAATATATTAGTACAAGAACAAGATGAAATATGTCACTATCTAACACCGTGAGTAGGAATAGAACAACTTCTCAATGGTATTGAGTCAAAACTATCAGACTTCACAATGGAAGACTATTGCATAATACTAATTGGACCAGAAGACTTTAAAGTAACAAATGACTACAATAAAACAATAATCTGCATAAGAGATGTGCTTAGTAGAATAGAACATACAAACATAATTTTATGCTTCCCTACCTATGCATATGGAAATCATAATAGCATATACAACTGGAGGGTTGAAACATTTAATAACCTACTATACATGGATCTATTGACCTATGAATATGCTTATTACCTGGAGTCAAATCGAAATCTGAAGTGTGACTTTAGCATGTTTCGCAAAAAGTCAGGCTTAATAAACAACACTGCAATGAGAACAATTTTTGAAGATATAAAAGCTCTAATCACTGACATTGAATACTCTCGCATGAATAACTTTAGTGATACTAACTGCAATGCATTTGCTACTTGTGACGAAGTTTCTGCGGTTAATAATAAAGACGACACTTTCAATGTGCAATCAACAAGCTTTTTTCGTAACTAAGTATTTACACATAATGCATCAAAATATTGCAGGATTGTTAACAAAATCAGATGCAATTACAGTTTGCCTAGAAGAGTTAGCAGATACAAAATCATGTGTGGACATTCTATGCATGACAGAACATTTTATTATGGAGGGCTATGAACAGTATCTAAATATACCTAATTATCAGCTTGCGGCGTGCTACACAAGAAAAGAAAGTAAAAGAGGTGGAGCATGCATACTAGTTAGAAACGGACTTCAATATAAGGAAATGAAACGAATTACAAAAATGGCAGAATCCGGTGTTTTTGAATGTTGTGCCATAGAATTGATTAACTATAAAATTGTAATAGCTTGTATTTATAGAGTTCCAAACGCCAAAAACTTTAATGTATTTATGGAAAAACTACATATATTTTTACAAGAACTTAACAATAAATCTTTTCATAATATTATTATACATAGCAGGAGATTTCAATGAAAATATTAAAAAAAAATCTTACCAAACTTTAAATTTTCAATGTCTCCTACTGAATTATAATTTAAGATTATCTGTTAATCAGCCCACTAGAATAAAGAGTCAAACATGTATGGATAATATTGTACATAACTTTATAAGAGCCTGTATAGTAGAAGTACTTGAATTCGCGCTATCTGACCACACAGCGCAATTCTTAAAAATACCCGTCAAAAACTGTTGCACTCTAAGATACTGGCGTATGAAAAGACGTGATTATAATTCAGAAAATATTTCAAAATTCCTGAAAAAGTCTGCGTAGATTATCATCCTCTGAAATATACGAAATAAGTGATCCTAACATAGCCTACAAGACATTTATAGAATCATTTTCTCGTTTCTACCATTTATGCTTTCCTGAAGTGTCGCTAACCATACATGCGGTAAATAAATCAAAGTGGGTATCAAGAGGTATTAGAATGTGCAGCAAAAAGAAGCGACAACTTTTATGGCAATACAGACGTAACCCAAATGAAACTAATAAATATAATTTGACTAAATACTCTAAATTATTTAAGAAAATTATGCAACTAACGCAATATGCACAGAATAAATATAAAATAAAACAATCGAATAATAAATCTAAAACCAGTTGGAAAATTATCAATAACTCAAAGCATAACATATCACGAAATCTAATCTAATAAAAATAAAAGTAACAGTGGTAATTCAATAACAGATCCCCAGAAAAAAGCCAGCGAATTTAATCACTACTTTATTGAAAAAGTTGTCCCACTTGTTGATTCGGGAAATCAAGTCACTTCAAAAATCCCAAATAGAGAAAAAACATTTTTTATGCCTCCGTGTCTACTGCAGAACGTGTTTAGATTAATCAAACTATTGAAAAATACAAATAGCGTGGGTCATTATGGAATATCCACGAAAATAGTTAAATTGGTGGCTCCGGAAATTTGTACTCATTTAAGCCATCTGATTAATTTAAGTATAAGTACTGGAATATTCCCTGATGATGTAAAAAAAAACAATAGTTAAACCTATATTTAAAAAGAAAATAGAGAATCCATGGAATGTTACAGACCTATTTCGATTATTAGTGTTTTCTCCAAAATTTTTGAAAAGTATATATGTAAAGAAATAAGTGCTTATTTAGAAAAATGTAAAATACTAGTTAATGAAAAAAAAGGATTCAGAGAAAATTGAACTATAAATATGGCTGTTTACGATTTTCTACATAAAGTCATGATAAATGTCGATAGAACCAATCCCGTCTGCACCATATTCTGTGATATGACGCAGGCGTTTGATTACGTCAGGTATGACATTTTAATAAATAAATTGGAAGCATATGGTATAAGAGGCAATGTTCTAAAATTAATAAAATCATATCTTGATAACAGAAAACAGGTCACGGAAATATCTAGGATAAACATGAAAACCAAGCGCGAAGAAATATTTCATTCACACGAACAAGTAGTCAAGTATGGAAATGTGGAATAGTGGAAAATGGAATATTGGAGGACCCATCACGGTACCTTGGAGGACCCAAGGTACCGTGATGGGTCCTCCACTATTCATAGTATATATAAATGACTTACCTAAACATGTAGACAAACCAGTTACACTCTTTGCTAATGATAGCACTATCACAATTCAATGCAATACCAAAGATAGCTATAATAATGACATTAATAATTCTCTGACATCAATAATAAATTGGATGAATAATAATAATTTAAAAATTAATCTTAACAAAACTTACCTTATACATTTCAGTCAACGTTTATTAACTATGACTGATCTTAACGTCCAATACAATAATAGAAGTATTACAGAAGTTGACAACACTAAATTCCTTGGAGTGACAATTGACAAAAAGCTAAACTGGAAAGCACACATAGAAGAACTCAGCAAGAAAATTAGTAATTCTTGTTACGCGCTGTTCAAACTGCTTCCAGTGCTTAACACTGAATCATTACTCACGGCTTATCACGGTTTGGTTTCATCACACCTAAGATATGGGATCATTTTCTGGGGCAACTCAACTGACAAGGACATACCCTTTAAAGCCTAAAAAAGGTGCATCAGGACTATGTTTAGATTACAGTCAACCGAAAGTTGCAAGCCATACTTTAAAAAATATAAAATATTAACTCTGCCTTGCCTTTACATTTTGGACGTTGTCATCTTTGTAAAATCTAATCGACACTTATTTCCACGTCAATCAGACGTGGTTGATCGCAACCATAGTAGACGTGATGACAGTATTCTCAGTTTACATAGATCAAAAACAGCATTGATGCACAAGAGTGTTTTCTGCATGGCCCCTAAAATTTTCAATAAGCTCCCAAATAGTTGGAAAGAACTTAATGTCCGTAAATTAAAACATAAGTTAAAGATACAGCTTGAAGGGAAAGCATACTACAATATTCTAGAATTCCTCAATGACAACTTTAAATACCATGTAGTAACAATACCAATCAAAATATCAATACATCTTTGACATATTTTGTAAAAAAATTGATGCGTAATAATTTTAATTGACATTTAATAATTGTTGCGTAATTATGACCATATATTTAATTTATTTGTTTTCAAAATTTACATTTTACTATTGTGTTCTTATTTAATCTAATATTATAATTATCCACTAACTTATGTCAGTGACATTTAAATATTTGTACGCCACTAAGGCCAAACATGACTGATCTATATAATGTGATTTTAATAACTTGCATGCTCTGTATGTGTACTCATGTTTCAACAAATAAAGAATCTTGAATCTTGAATTAGACTCGCTAAAACTCGAGAATGGCCGAACCGATTCAGCGAATTTTCGTTTTAAAATATTTTTTTTTGGAGATTATTACAGAAAAAGTAAAAAAAGGTGAGAAAACATGGAAAATAACAAAAAAATGGCGATAACAAGTTTTTCGAGATAGCTTGTCCTTAATCAATTCTCTAAAAAGTTACTTTCTGATAAACAAAATAATTTACGGCGGCGGTAGTCTTCTAATGAACACGAGTTCAGACATTAAGTTTTTAGTACTTTTCTATCTGTAAGCAGCTTGCTTACAAATTAAAGGCACGATCATGCGAATAATTAAATTATACTACCATAGCCCGCAAGTTAATGCGCATCCCAGCCTTAGAGCAAGACTGAAATTGGTATCTATGATTGCAAAGTGCTGCGGAAATTAATTTTCATGGTTTGAGATTCGCCGAAATGAGGAGCTCAGTTGGAATCAGTTGGACTTTTGATTATCTCGGAAGTTGCGATCTTCAGCAATTGAGTAAAGAGATTGGAAGAGAAATCTAAAAACAAAAAATCTTTTATTCTTCCTATTTCATTTCATCGTACGGCTAAGGAGTTGAATTCCCTGCCGGAATCTGTCTTTCCCGATAGCTATACCTGAGCTAGACCTAGGGGTCTTTAAGTCAAGAGCAAATAAGTTACTTCTATGTAAGCGTGCTTCATCTTCGACCACATCATCACTTACCATCAGGTGAGATGGTGGTCAAACGAGAGCCTATTATCAATAAAAAAAATCAGACACTGAAGATTGATTCGAACAATTTTCTCATTTCAAGCACAAATCAACAACTTTCATAACATTTTTTTATTGGAAAATTTGGGAGCAACATCTGGACACAGCGATGTTTCGGTTCTTTCATAAAACGCGTCGAAGCGGTCGACACAAATAATATTGTGAAATTGGAACTTTTTGTGGGAAATTTTCTTCTAGATTTGACCCTGACAGTCGGACACATGTGACAGATAACCAGAAAGTATACTGAACTGGTGAAGTAAATTATACAACGTGTTAGGTAAAGGCATAGATAGATACCTGTTTTTTTGTTTGGTGGGAAATTCATCAAAGTCTCCCGCTCTGGGTGGAAGGGAATGTTAGACTTCTAGTGAACGGAACGCAAGGGCGTTACGGGGTTGTGGTATCTCGTTAAAATATTCCCCCAACTCCAGCAGGCAATGGTCCTATCGGGACCCGTTATTGCTGCTGGTTGCTGTTTGAGGCGCGCATGGAACATGATACGCCGCTGGATCAGAACCTGGTCCTTACCGACGGTGAGCTATGCCTGCTCCTCGTCCGCAATCCCGAGCCTATGTTGACCGATAATCGGCTCGCGATGTTTGAAGCCTGGAGGCTGGAGACTGAGGAAAAAAGTTGCTGTTCCCTCACGCCTTCAGCCTCCTTTCTCGCTAGCATTTAACCGCTTCGCAGGAGGCAACTGCTTATCATTCCCCCTTGTCCCGCACCATATTCCGAACCAGGTCCGGGTGAAGGCATAATACCTGATCAACTAATGACTCGTTTGATTTCTATACATTATTTAATTTCAAAAACTAACTAAGTAAAGAGAGAATAGGGTACTTATAAATAAGCGTGCTCCATCTTCGACCACATTATCATTTAATATCAGGTGAGATGGATGTCAAAAGCGAGCGTATTATTAAAAAAATGTCTACAAAATATCTGTACCCTTTTTTGTGCCCTGCGCTTTAATAAACGTCACATGCCAACAATTCATTGAGCAATATCATATCGATAAGCCGATTTGCCGAACTCAATAACAATGTTTTGACCAACGCTTTTTACGGAACGTCTATACAATAAATGTCAAATTCCTATCATTGATAGGAAATCTACGAACAGATATGTACGATATTTGATTCAGTGTTCAAATATTGCGAACAGTGGCGAATAACTATGCAAGCCTAAAAATTACAACTTGTTTTATTGCAACTGATTCAGTAATTATTTCATAAAGAACAATGCATAGCTTGTATAATCCTCTAAGAAACAATATGTCTATCACCTCTAAATTTTGAGTTATCTGTTGACTTAAATCGTAGAATTTTATAGTTTTTGCTTATTTCAGAAACTTATACAAAATGAACCATTTCATTTTGTGCAGTCAAATATGCAATAGTTATTTTCACTTCAGTAGCTCAAACATGTAGGTTTTGCTGCCTGAAATCAGTGAGCAAAATGCGATTTTGCTCACTGAGTGAGACAATAGTTATTTGTGCAACAAGAGAGCAAAGTCGTTTTTTGCTGCGAGTGCTGATTTTGAATCCCGAGCAAGCGAAGGATTCAACGATTGAATCACGAGCGTAGCGAGTGATTCTAAAGTTGAATCTTAAGTGTGGCGAGGGATTCAAAGGCGCGAGATGCAAAAAACTTTGCTCTCGTGTAATAACTTTTCACTTCAGCAGCGAGAACATTTTAGGAGATAAAATAAACAGGAATTGATTGACATAAGTATTTCGTCACCGTAGAGCGAAAATTAACTAAGTCCAAAAATGACCAAAATGAGTTATCGCTATCATTAATATCACCCTTTTTTTCTCTATATATTGGTCTAACCGGTATTTTTGTAGCTGCCTTCGTTTTTATTTTACGAAATGCGAATAGTAAATAAGCCTACTCTTTGGATGCAACATCGTAATAGGAGAAATAACTAACTTAATTAGTTATTTATACATTTACCAAAAATTTGCATAACTCGAAATTAAGTCGACTTGGTTACTTTCCTATTAAATTATGAATGCATACATATACTTATAGGTAATTTAAAAATCACTACAATGATTTAGTGAATATTTAAAATCAATAGTTTGCTAAAACGCACGAAAGCGACAATTAACTAACTCGACGTAGTGAATACTCACTCTTGATTTTTAAATGATTTGTACTGCACTGCAAAAGCGAAAAATCATCAACCCATTTTAAACATATTTTTTCTTTTAAAAGGGAAACATGAGATCTATAGTGAATAATAATTAAAGTCTTTTAATTATTATTTATACAACTTCGACATACATTGTTACAATTAAGGTACATTTCGCTCGCGAGGGCCTCGAGTTAGTGATTTTTTCGCTATTATTATGACGACTTACGAACGCGTCGCGTGGGGAGATTCATTCGCGAGGTCGATGTCGACTGATATACATGCGATCCGCTTATGTTAAAATTAACGTAATCATTACGTACGTTCTGCGTAAAAATGAGCCGTGCTAAGTTTATTCTTGATTTGTCGAATCAAAACAATAAAACTAATTTAGAGGTAAGTATGATAACTTTATTATTTTAATTTATTTGTATAGATATATTTTATATGTTAAGGTATTGTATTTTAAACAGTTTTTTTTTTTTACTTTTGTTAATGTCCGTTATTTAGGAATGTACATAAATAGTAGGAAATATTATTTTATAGGAATCTCCTCAGTTGATGACTTCACAGGATCTATAGGGAAAGTAATTATACATTAAGATAGGTACGTATTATTTGGGTGATGCTTACCTGTACATTTAACGATTCGATTATTAACCTTGTTGTATGTGTTTTTTTTTAATAATGCTTGACTTAAACAGTATATGGATAATACACTCATTGGTATCGTACCTTGTAATAGAGGTAATTGTGGCACTTGGTACCTTTTGTGTTTATTAAGATACTTTGGGGTATTTGCTGGTGAAAAATAATTACGATCGACAGAGTTGATTTTTAACCGACTTCTGAAAAAGGAGGAGGTTCTCAATTCGGATGTTTGTTTGTTTTTTTTTATGTTTGTTCGGGCATAACTCCGGCTCTTGCTAATCGATTTGAAAAAATATTTTTTTGTTGGAAAGGGTATACTTTCCAAATGGTCCCATGAAAATTTTATCGAAATCGAACAAGCCGTTTCTGAAAAATCAACAAAAGTCTAAAAAAGATATTTACATTGATGATCTTTTCTGACTGAATCATTCAATCTGAGAATTAATCAAAAATACCTTGCGATAGCAATGACTTTTTTTTTTTTAACTTGGTAAAATTATCAAATAAGTCCTCCCACTCCGGGCAGGGTGGGAGGGACTGTCAGACTTTTACTGACTAAAATCCACGGTGTTCCTTCAATAACCCTTTACATACCGGGGCCACGGTAACGGGATGAGTCCCACGACCCCGGCGGGCTTCGGCCCTCTGCAGAGGGGGCCTCGTCATGTTGCTGACGCTCTTTGAGGCGCGCGTGGAACACGACGCACCGTCGACCCGGGCATGGTCCATGGTCGGACAGCGAGTTGCCCTTTACTCGCTGTCCGCATGCCCGCGCCTACGGTGGCCGGAGATCGTCGGCCGACGTCCGACGCCGTGGGCGTCTACCACTGCGGCTGGGCTGGAGGGAGGACGCCATCCTCTCCCTCACGCGGCCCGCCTCCTCCTTCGGAAGCATGACTGCTTCGCAGAAGGAGGCGACCGCTTCCCACTCCCTCTCGCCCCGCAGCATGGCCTCGACCAAGGCCGGGCGCGAGAGGTCTTCCCCTATTGTCGCCGTGAGGACACGTCGGTGCTCTGCCCAAGCTGGGCAGTCCTGCACCGTGTGCTCGACTGTGTCCTCAGGACGACCCTCGCAGTGGTGACACCCAGGCGTCTCTTCCTTACCCATCAGACACAGGTACCTCCCGAAACTTCCGTGTCCGGTGAGGACCTGCGTCATGCGGTAGGTCAGGACGCCGTGACGCCGATCTAGCCACTCCTCAAAGAGGGGTCTTACCGCCGCAATTGCGTATCTAGACGTACTGTGCAATATAGTTTAATTCTGACTAATCCACTAGTTCTATGTCCTGTCATTTTCTCACTGCTCCTTTTACCATTCATATTTTTCCAAATTATACAAAATGCTGCATGTAGTGGTGTGGTGGTGGTGTGGGACGTGTGAATAATGTTATGTTATATTGCTCGTATACCTAACAGCTCGAGCTAGATTGCATCCTTTTTAGTGCCTACCTAGTATTCAATATGCTTAACATTCTCGTTATTATTTCAGGAAACAGAACTGCTCGACGAGAGGAAATTGGATCGGTTCCAAAACAATAATTTATTGATAGATAGTTGTGTTGAATCTGCTCCTCCATCCGCGTCAACATTAACTTCGAAAAGAGATCCTCTACTAAATCCACCATATTCTGCTCCAATGTTAGATGACACCACTATTTATGTTATTTCCATTGAGAATTTGCTACAACGAAGAAAATATTTCATGTGAAATATATCAAAACAGCATTGAAGCCCAAAAGTCCCGTGAAAGTCCACACTCGGAGATAAGCGGTATTGAAGAGTTAAGTTCTTCTCCTCGTCAAGTATTCTCAGATTCAAGTATTTCATGGTTCCCAGACAGTGAAGAGGATAGACGTCGCAAAAATAAAAGACGAGTGTATGTTTCAAAATCTTCTAGTGACAGCGATAGTGAAGCAAGTACATCATATAGTAAGGGGCTATTTAAGGAAATGTTCTCAAAATATTCACATCAACAATGGAAATATTCAATCAAGGAATCGACAACATTCAGTACCTCAAAAAACAACTTCTCCATCTTTTAACTCAAATTCAACTGGTAATGTCACTGTAGACAGTCAAGATTCTACTGAACAGCCATTTCCAAAGGCTGTCACTTCAACCAATACCGTCGAACCTACGCGTAGTAAAAAAAAACGATCCTATCAAGTGGAAGAAAAACATCCCTGCTGCTGCAGCCGCTGAGAACCTCAAGTGGCGGAAATATAAAAATCTTGTTGGAGTTTATATTTTCGAGCCGTTTGGGGTGGAGACCTTGGGATCGTGGGGTACAGAAGGCAATAAAATTAAATGTTTGAAAATTAAGTGTCTACGTTTTGAGAGAAAATACCCTGGTAAGTTTTAATATCAGCACATTGAGGAACCATCGTGCTAATATCTAGAATTCAACATATTAGAATGCACAACTAAAACTTCATTTACTACTAGAAAGAGGAAAAAGCATGATACAAATGGAAGAGGTACAGAAGAACAGATCCAAGAGTTGAAAAATTATAAAATTCCACTAGGTTATCCCTCACCTCTGCCCATTTCAGAGGCAAAAAAGAAGGATCTTATGAGTTTATGTGCACAAGAGCTGCAGCAAAAAAGCTGGGAATCCTACACAAAGTGAGGCGGTACTTCACGCCTGGTCAGCTTCTGAATCTATATAAAGCACAGGTCCATTCCTCCGTGGAGTATTGCAGCCACTTGTGGGATGGCTCTGCAAAATACCAACTTACTGCACTGGGCTCGATCGAGCACAGGGCCAAAAGGCTTATAGGCGACGAGGTGCTATCGGGCAAGCTTCATAGTCTGGCTCATCGGTGAACCGTTGCTTGCCTGTCGGTTTTCTATAGATTGTACTCCGGGGAGTGTGCGCAGGAGCTCCATGATCTGATTCTTCCATCTCTATTTCACTACCAGTCTACCAGGGTACCATCCACACTTGGTTGATATTCCGTCCTGTCGAACCAAGCGCTTCTCCACCACATTTATTGGGCGCACAGCCATGTTATGGAATTCTCTGCCGGCTTCTGTGTTCCCTGCCACTTATGACCTTTCAGCCTTTAAAGCAAGAGTAAATAGGCATATTCTGGGCTAGCTCGTCACATCGTAGACCTCATCTATCGCTTACCATCAGGCGAGATCGAGGTCAAGAGCGGGCTCAAAAAAAAGAGCTCCACTTGTGGTATCAATCTTTACCAATAAATAAAGATGTAATTGATCGAATATTGGAGTCATACGTAGCCAGCTAGAGGCGGGAGAAGAAGAATTAGTGGACTAAATTCTAATTTCCTTCTTTTAATATTTTTTTTTTTAATATTTTTTCTGTTTGTGCGCATGAGATTGTTGTACTTTTTTGTTTTTGTTAAAAACTGATAGTGTTCTGTTGATTTTTTCGCATTATTTCCTTTAATAAACACTAAGTAAATTTATTACAATAGTTTGATTACATTATTCATGTCATATTTAAAACAAAACTTGCCACACAAGCTTCCAAACTTTAGATAGGTAATATTTAAAAAACACATTTGGTATATGTAACAGTTAGTTCCATTTTACTTAACTCGGGTTATTTTTCTTCATAATAATTTGAAACTAAGTGAAAAATCACTAACTGCGGTCGACAATTAACTAAGTCAAAACTAAGTCAGAGATTGTCTAAAGAATAATTAACTAGTTTGATGTTTTTAGTTTTTGCTTAATTATACAAAGATTTTTATGCATTATAGCTCTAATAATATAAACTTTATTTTTTTCCCTTCAAATAACAACTAAAAACATAAAGATATTTAATGGCTAGCCAAAGTTATAAGGAATCTTATTTTTAAAAACTTTAAAATTCATTATCTCAAAACATGATTTTTCGACTTGATGACTTTTCGCTCTACGGAGACGATTTATTGTGAATCAAAATAATTAACATTGTAGGTAGAGGTATTAATTCAATAAAATGGAACATTTTAAAAGTTAAAAGTAAAATTACTGCAATTCTGCAAATTAAAAGTAACAGATTTTTTTGGCAATGTTATAGTTGCATTGAGTTGACTTTGATTATCTGGGCTTTTTTTTTTTTTAACGTGGTAAAATTATCAAATAAGTCCTCCCACTTCGGGCAGGGTGGGAGGGACTGTCAGACTTTAACTGACTAAAATCCACGGTGTTCCTTCAATAGCCCTTTACGTACCGGGGCCACGGTAACGGGATGAGTCCCACGACCCCGGCAGGCTTCGGCCCTCTGTAGAGGGGGCCTCGTCATGTTGCAGACGCTCTTTGAGGCGCGCGTGGAACACGACGCGGGCATGGTCCATGGTCGGACAGCGAGTTGCCCTTTACTCGCTGTCCGCATGCCCGCGCCTACGGTGGCCGGAGATCGTCGGCCGACGTCCGACGCCGTGGGCGTCTACCACTGCGGCTGGGCTGGAGGGAGGACGCCATCCTCTCCCTCACGCGGCCCGCCTCCTCCTTCGGAAGCATGACTGCTTCGCAGAAGGAGGCGACCGCTTCCCACTCCCTCTCGCCCCGCAGCATGGCCTCGACCAAGGCCGGGCGCGAGAGGTCTCCGCCTATTGTCGCCGTGAGGACACGTCGGTGCTTTGCCCAAGCTGGGCAGTCCTGCACCGTGTTCTCGACTGTGTCCTCAGGGCGACCCTCGCAGTGGTGATTATCTGGGCTTAAGGTTTCTGTTTTGGTGGCGGATTGAGAAGGAACAACGGTGAACGTTGGTGACTCTGATCGGCTTTCTGTAATTTATCTGAATGCTTTTTGATATTATTTACTGTTAGCTGTTTACTGCTCGTTATTGCGACATGCTCCACTAATTCTTATGATCCGTACAACCTGTAATGAAAATATTACATAATTAATATGCATAATTTAACATTTACAGCATCTTTTACATACCGTAATAAATATTTTAACAGTATTGCTAAGCCAGACTAGGATTCATTGCGCCTCCAAAATTTAGTAGTAGGCAGTAAGTACCTTTATACATAACAGTTTACACATAAATTTTAATAACTAATAACATATTTTTATAGGTACCACTTACTTTAGCGGCAGGAAAATTGCAGTCCGGAGCTTCATTAACAAATTTTTCTACGTTAAGGGCCGTGAAAATTTTGGACTTTTTAGCCTTTGCCCAACTGACATTCTTTTTAGAAAAGATACAAGTTTTGCGTATGTTTCAATGTGCACGTTATGTTTTGTTTTTAAAGTAGCTTTCAACATTGAGTAAATACTCCACATGATCGCCTCGTCTGTGATAAATCTAAAAAATAAGATAGCAACACTGTCTCTAAAAACTGCTTGTGCCCTTTTCAACCGACGTCAAAAAAAAGAAGGAGGTTATCAATTCGACGCGTATATTTTTAGTTGTTGTTTTTTTTTTAATTTATGATCACCGATTACTCGAAGACGGCTGAACCGATTTGGAAAATTCTTTTTTTATTTGAAAGGGTATACTTCAAAATTGGTCCCATCGCCACCAAGTCAGGATCTGATGATCGGATCCTGAAGAAATCGAGGGAACTCTTCAAATATTATAGGCACACCTATAGTGATTTGAGTATTTTTTATAGTAACTTGTGTAGTTGCATTCGAAAAGCACCATTTGTGACGTGGACCTGATGATGAAGACCACAGATGGCCACTGGAATTACTCAATATACAACGTGTAACGGAAACCCTATATCTATCCAAAAGGGCTGAAGACAACATCTTGTATGGAGTCCATATGCACAGTTTCATCACAAAATAACTGACTCAAAGAATTGATACCAAATTATTGGTTTCATATATTTCTTGAATACCAATTATAACAAACGTGTCACAGTACTACGAGGGTCAATAACTTTCCACGTCACTTGCCAATAACACGATAATTCTTTTCGTACTTCTTAATTTAAAAAATTCGGTCCCTGGTTTCAGTGTATTGGAATTTGTAATAAGTTCTACACACGTAGACTTAGGATTACAAAACCCTTGCCATATCGTTTGTTATCATCCAAAGAAGCCATGCACTTGGTATGTATATACCCTTTAAATTACACGTTGTATAAGTAGGTAGGAATAATAAGCATTTCATGGGTTTCGCTTCGATTACTTGAATATGGTTATTAAGCACAATATGCTTGTCACAATGCATAGGGTGAAGTAAAGCTGATGGTGAAGCACCAGGAGAACTCCTCAACAATTAACGGCCCAGCTTTGGGAAAAGCATTATTTTGAAAAAGGTTATAAGTAGCTGAGGTTTAGGCTTTTGTAACTAGGTAAATTATAAATCGACCAACTAAAAAGAGTGAAATAAAGACTTTTTACCAAAAAATTAAACCGACTTCCAAAAAACACTGCAACGTGAAAAATAACTTTAATTTCGGAAGTCGGTACCAAAAACGAAAATACAAAATTAAAGACACCGACTACCGAAATTAAAGTTATTTTTCACTTTGCATTGTTTTTTGGAAGTCAGATTAATTTTTTGGTAAAAAGTTTTTTTAAGTCTCCATTCATTGAAGACATGGTATGCTTTCAGATATTTCTCGCGAGACTTCTCAGATAGGAAACTTAATTCTGCATTAATAACTTGTTGTTTTAACTCTTCCGGTGTTAAAATACTGTTCTCGTCGCTAGTTCCACTCATATTTTACGATTATTTTAATATTTTTTAACTTAAATTCAACTCATTACACCAGCCACGAAATTTTATTCCCGCTCTTTTATTTAAATTAAGGCGTGTTCGGAAATAGCATCTATGATATTTTATTATTCAAAATATATTACGTAACATTATTGAAACTAGAAATAAATATTTACATGTTAAATATCAGTTTTATTTGCAGTAAATACTTATTTTCGTTTAAATACCACAACAAGTAAAAAATTCAATAAATTACATTAAAAGACACAATTATCTTTTGCAAAATTTCTTTAGTTAGTACGAAATTCCGAACGTGTTTGTAATAAGGCTGAATAAGATATTCGTGGCTTTCTGAAAACAAAAATTTGAAAAGTTACTTTGTCTCACTCAGTGAGCAAAATCGCATTTTTCTCACTGATTTCAGGCAACAAAACCTACATGTTTGAGCTGCTGAAGTGAAAAGTAACTTTTTAATTTTTGTTTTCAGAAAGCCACGAATATCTTATTCAGCTTTGGGTTAATCATACAATTCAAAACATTCACACTCTATCTCTTTCCCGCCATTAGAAAGAGAGAGAGACAAAGACCAGCCCTTTCGAAGTTCCGATTTTGAATTCGACCTCAAAGACAAACACGTTCGGAATTTCGTACTTACTAAAGAAATTTTGCAAAAAGATAATTATATCTTAAAAGACATAATTATCTTTTTTTTTTAATTTTTAATTTTTTGTTGTATTTAAACGAAAATAAGTATTTACTGCAAATAAAACTGATATTTAACATGTAAATATTTATTTCTAGTTTTAATAATGTTACGTAATATATTTTGAATAATAAAATATCATAGGTGCTGTTTCCGAACACGCCTTAATTTAAATAAAAGTGCGGGAATAAAATTTCGTGGCTGATGTAAAGAATTAAATAAGTTTAAAAATATTAAAATAATCGTAAAATATGAGTGAAACTAGCGACGAGAACAGTATTTTAAAACCGGAAGAGTTAAAACAACAAGTTATTAATGCAGAATTAATTTTCCTATCTGAGAAGTCTCACGAGAAATATCTGAAAGCATACCATGTCTTCAATGAATGGAGACTTAAAAAGGGCGCAAGTAGTTTTTCAGAGACGGTGTTGCTATCTTATTTTTTAGATTTATCACAGACGAGGCGATCATCTACAATGTGGAGTATTTACTTAATGTTGAAAGCTACTTTAAAAACAAAACATAACGTGCATATTGAAACATACGCAAAACTTGTATATTTTCTAAAAAGAATGTCAGTTGGGCATAAGGCTAAAAAGTCCAAAATTTTTATGGCCCTTAACATAGAAAAATTTGATAATGGAGCTCTGGAATGCACTTTTCTTGCCGCTAACGTAAGTGGTACCTATAAATCTATGTTGTTATTAATTAAAATTTGTGTGTAGACTGTTATGTATAAAGGTACTTACTGCCTACTACAAATTTTTGGAGGTGCAATGAATCCTAGTCTGGCTTAACAATACTGTTAAAATATTCATTACAGGTTGTACTGATCACAGGAATTAGTGGAGCGTGTCGCAATAACGAGCTATTACAGCTAACAGTTAATAATATCGAAAAGCAATCAGATAAATTACTGAAAGCCGATCAGAGTCACCAAGGTTCGCTGAAACAGAAACCGTAATCCCAGATAATCAAACTCAACTCAATGCAACTATAACGTTGCCAAATAAATCTGTTACTTTTAATTTGCAGAATTACAGTAATTTTACTTTTAACTTTTAAAATGTTCCAGTTTATTGAATTGGTACCTCTACCTACAATGTTAATTATTTTGATTCACAATAAATACTTATTTCAATCAATTCCTGTTTATTATTTTATCTCCTAAAGTGTTCTCGCTGCTGAAGTGAAAAGTTATGTGTGTACACGAGAGCAAAGTTTTTCGCATCTCATGCCTTTGAATCCCTTGCCACACTCAGAATTCAAAATCAGCACTCGCAGCAAAAAACGACTTTGCTCTCTTGTTGCACAAAAAAAATTGTTTTGCTAACGAGGGGACACCTTCAAAAGGTGCTTGGTTTTTGAGAAAGTGGAGTGGAGTGAGTGCTAACTAGTTACTTCCCGTGAAATCATCTGCGTGGGAGGTTGTCTGTGTAACTCCCAATCCCGTGGGAATTTCGTGATAAAAAATAGCGAATGTGTGATTTCAGAATGACAACTATCTATTTACCAAACATTTTGATCCGTTCAGTAGTTTTTGCATGAAAGGGTAACAAACATGTATACATCTATCCTCACAAACTTACGCATTTATAATATTAGAAAGATATTTACACTATGAAGGAGATACATAATATCCAACGAAATCATTTCTACTTCGAATAATATTAACGGTTTCATGATTTAGTTCATAATATAAATAACTCGTCAAATTAATAGTTCACCAAAACTTAGTTTATTTCTTAAGAGGCTCAATTAACGTGTGCTGTGAACATTTCAAATAATCAATTACAACGTGTTGTTTGACCATACTCTGTTAGGTATAATATAAAACAACTACCCGGGCTTTGAATACTTATTTTTCATTCGCTTTCGAATATTTCGTACAGAATCAAAAAAAAAATGTAAACACGAAAAAAATAAAAAAGCAAGACTATTTGGCAGATTTGGAGAATTTGTAAATATGTACACTAATACAATCATATGGTCCAAAAATGCATGATTACAACAATTCATCATAAAGATTATTTTTTAATAAGAGTGCGAGAGCAGATTTTCATATTCTATAGAAAATTTAATATTTCTCTCCGTGTTTGTTTTAGTAGCGCGCCGTAAACGTTTTTACGTACAATACTTTTATTCTACTTTTTTTTTTTTTTTTTTTATTTAGAATAGGTTCGCGTTTGACCATCATCTCACCTGATGGTAAGTGATGATGTGGTAAAGAAATAAAGCGATTAAAGTAAAATTTCTAAACTTAAATAGATTCTTGATAAATTTTCAACGTACGATTCGTGACATAAAATTATACTCGTTCAATAAAAGACCTGTTTATCGAAAGTTGTTAACCATATGCTTACTTTGAATAGAGATTAGCAGACTATTTACTTAAACTTGCGATATGAAATCAGTATTTAAACCGCATAAGGTTAAAAGTTTTTATGAAATTGTTCTTGAAAACCTAGAACCTACTTATGGAGATTGATTAGACAACAACCGGCAAAGATTCACATTACTAGATCATGCTAGCTTCACACAGATTAAACAGACTCAAATCAAACAGATAATACACACACCATCACACAAATTTTCACCAGGCACCATCCGAATAGAACGCAATAATCGCCTGAATACGCGATGGTTACGTTTAATTGTTCGGCACATACGAATGCGTCCTCTTGACAGCAGCTTCCAGCTTTCAAATTAATGAACTTATTTTTATTATGCTGTGACGCCTCGAAGATAAGTAAATTTTAACTAAAGACTATAAAAACATTTGACCGCGCATACAGTGCCCCGACGCTCTAAACTAACTAAAATGGTACGTGTACCGTACCCAATATACAGACATTAACCTACATGGCTCTCATATGATTTGTTCACTACAGATTGTATGGACTTTAAAAGAGACGTTGACCTCCGAGTTTGTTTCAGTGTTTCTTCTCAGAGTAGTCAGTTTGGAAACACTGGCCTCATCTAGTTTAGATTTACGAAAAAAAAGAAGAAAGTGAAAGTGTTATTTATAACCTATTTGCAAAATAAACATCATTATTTCATTATCAAATCATTCCTTCCACTCTGGGTGGAGCGGAAGCGAGTGTCAGTCTTCTACTGACTAAAATACAACCCTATTCCTTCAGTTGCCCTTCTGGTCCAGCGTCGCGGTATCTCGTAAGAAGATTCCCGCAACCCAACATGATACCTCTTGGCCAGATCAGTGTCAGATTTTGTACTACTGCCAAAGATGTCCGAATGACAGCCGGTACCAATAGTTTCTAGTGAATTCTGAGACACGTACGAATCCCAATAAGATGTTACAATGGTCACCCATCCACAGTCCGACCCCGGAAAGCGTTGCTTAATCTTGAAGACCGACTCTTGCGGCTATTATTATTTAGCAACGAGCCTCACCGTGAATTTAAATACATATTTACATCTCTCATATTCTGTAAGTAGGTCCTTATTACCCCCAAATGGGGCTTGTAGGTAACCAATTAGCACTCAAGGGTAATAATGTCGCTAGAAAAGCCCTAGGGCGGTAAGTAATTTAAAAAAAAAATCTCTTCACTCTTTCAAAAAGTTCGCGTACATCTAACCAGACATCATGCATTCAGCCCAATGACAAAAGAGGTCGCTTCGCTATTCAGCCTTGTCTTCGTATGAGTATAATAGTCATCAATTTTAAATATCGAACAGCGAAGCTCAATTTTGTTCTTGAAAAAATAAAATTAAAAAACAAAGATGAAAAAGGCGCGAATAGAAAACTTTTACTTTAAAATGTTTTATTCTTGTAATGCCGGTTTTTTTCTACTTACCTCACAATCGAGATGTAGTAGAACGAACAGAGTAGTTAGCTCGGGTGTAAGCATCAATTGCAACAAAACAATTTTAAATATCTCGGGCTGCAATTGATGCCTTACAGCCCTTGGCTACTAATCTACTATTAACATAAATCAATAGAGTAATAAATATCGAGACCTCACAGAAAAAATACTACGACGGATTTCTAAAAGGTAAAGCTTTTTTTATTTTTAGATAAACTTTATCTAAGTTTACGATTGCAAGCGAAAAAAAAAATCCATATCAAACCGACCGAAAACAAAACGGCAATTTTATTTGTAACCAACCAACCCAATAAAATGGGACCTGAATTTAACTGTCGTCATGTTGAGGCGTTGAACTCCCCTACGCCCAATCACCCAAAAAAACGAACTAAAAATACTTTAGCAATCAAAATTTTAAATGTGATTGAAGTAGCAAGTATACTCGCATTTCAGTGAAATATAGGCTAACGCGATTCATCAACATGTTTTATACACATGATATCTCGTTTTTTAGCGTTTGACTTCCACTTCTCTTATTTTTAGATGAAAATACGAGCTAGCTTAGAAACATAAACCGGTTTCGTGAACTACTTTCCTGCTCAGTTATTTCAACTAAAGCCAAGTCTTTCATCTTTATTAACTACGTTAAGTTTAACTAAAAATCAATCATTCATCTATACCAATATTATAGATTAAATTTGTACGTAGGTAGTAATATTATCCGGAACTAATGAACAAATTAAAAAAAAACAATGCACAAAAATATAGAACAAAACATTTTCTCACAACCCAAAACTCGGTTATGTTATCTAGGAATATGCTTGGATAAACCAAACGAAATGAAATTAGACCAACAAAACTTTTTACCAAAAAATTAAACCGACTCCCAAAAACACTGCAAAGTGAAAAATAACTTTAATTTCGGTAGTGTGTGTGTGTGTAGCGGTGTCTTTAGTTTTGTATTTTCGTTTTTGGCACCGACTTCCGAAATTAAAGTTATTTTTCACTTTGCAGTGTTTTTGGGAGTCGGTTTAATTTTTTGATAAAAAGTTTTTATTTCATTCTTTTTAGTTGGTCGAATTTTAATTTACCTAGTTAAAAGAGCCTAAATGTCAACTACTTTTAACCTTTTACAAAATATTGCTTTTCCTAATGCTGGGCCGTTAATTGTTGAGGAGAACTCCTCAACAATTAACGGCCCAGCATTAGGAACTTCACCATCAGCTCTACATCACCATATGCATTGTGATGAACATAAAGTGCTTAGCATCCATATTCGAGTAATCGAATCGCAATCCACGAAATACTTATTATTGAGTAGGTTCGGTGGCCATCTGTGGTCTTCATCATCAGTTCTACTTCCCCAAATGGTATTTTTTGAGAGCAACTGCACAAGTTACTATAAGAAATACCCAAAACGCCATAGGTGTGCCTATAATATTTGAAGAGTTCCCTCGATTTCTCCAGGATCCCATCATCAGATCCTGACCTGATGACAATGGGAACAATTTCGAAGTATACCCTTTCAAAAAAAAAAAAAGAATTTTCCAAATCGGTTCAGCCGTCTTCGAGAAATCGGTGATCATACATTAAAAAAAAAAAAAAACGCGTCGAATTGATAACCTCCTCTTTTGGTCATCGGTTGAAAATAGAGAATGAGACAGCCATTTGTGGCATTTGCATAAAAGTCCGGACACGCAGCAAAAAACAAATGTGCTCATTTAAAATTGCAAACCAGTTTCCTCATTGGTCTATGTTAATGACAGTGGTGACAGAGCTCGTGATAGCAAATTACGAATTTAATTAACGTCGAGCTTCCATGTTTATTGGGTTCATTTTATCAGAATCAGAATTATTTATTTGTGAAACATAGGTGAGCAGGGGTAGCTCACCATCCGGTAAGGACCAGGCCCGAGTCAGCGGCGTGTCGTGTTCCGCGCACGCTTCAAAGAGCAGTCAGCAACATTGACGGGGCCTAATAGGGCCGCTGCCTCACGGGGTTGCGGGAATGTTCTAACGACACACCGCGGCTCCGGAACGCAAGGTCAACTTTTCAGTTGACCTCTTTCGAGCAGGGTGGGTTTTTAGTCAGTAGAAGTCTGACAGTCCCTTCCGCTCCACCGACAGTAGAAGGAATCATTTGATGATTTTCACACCCAGAATAAAAATGTGAATAGGTCTTATAATAACAAAAAATCCGCTATGTTTTGTTAATAAGACACGAAAATATTATTTTAAGGTAAGCCATGTCACAGTACTAAATTATAAATTAGAGAAGAAGAAAAAATCTACAAATTTAGAATAATCACAACAAAACATTATTTTTAAGAATGTCATTATATTATTGAACAATAACTAGTTTTTGAGAATTTAGTCATTTTATTTTGGTAATATTGAAACGTCATTGAATTTATGTATTGGACTTCAGAAAGCGATAATTAATGAGCATTCAATGAATAACTAAGATGATGCTAAAAATTCGTTCTTTTGTCGTCTATAAAGGAAAATGGGCTTTGAATGAGAATCCTTGCAGATGCCGATACATTTTTCGTTGTCGGTCTCAATTTCATGGTTTCAAGTTTGCTAAACGTATAAATGATGCATTTCTTAACATTTGATTGAGTCAATAAATTCTGAATTTATTTTATAATCTTACGGTGTTTGCAATAATTTAGTGACATTAAGTTTCGAGCCTAATAAAACCGATTGTCATCCCAAACTTTGAACAGAAATAAAATACAACCTAAATAAACAATATTCCAATTTTATTGGAATGCTGATCATATAGGTAATTAACATTATTACTGTGAGATTATAGATTATAAATAAAGGATTATATTGGAACATTATATTGTGTAGAAGTAATTACAATGGTTCATTAACATATTACACTCAATGCATATAAAGAGTGCCTCTCGCCATCAAACGTAAAAGTTTGGCGAGTTTAGATTTAAGTGATATCTCTTTATATAAATTAATTAACTAAATAAAAAAATTAAGAATATTTTTACCGTATATGAGAAACAGAAAATAGCTTTAAAATCATCATCTGTTACGCCTTTTCCCAACTTTGTTGGGGACAGTTGAAATGAAATAAAATGAAATGAAATGAAATGAAATGAAATGAAATATTTATTTTGTTAATTGGTTATAAATAACACTTTTACACGTCATGTTTTTTTGCGTGTTAAGTTTAGCTAGATGAGGCCGGTATTTCCTAACTGACTACTCTGAGAAGAAACACCGAAACAAACTCAGAGGTCTCTTTTAAAGTCCAGACAATTTGTATTTTTATATGAGAAGCATGTAGGTTACCTGTCTAACCGGATGCAACCAAGTACTAGTGTCTTACATGGAGCAACTGCCTATGTGACATCCACAACCCAATACACGGGTAACACGATACCCCTTGGCAAAACCGATGTCAGATATATTGCCATCAGACTACGCGTTCCGACAAATGGTAGCCAGGACCAACAGCTTAACGTTCTTTCCAAGAAAGAATCTCGATATTTTAAATTGGCTCGATATGAAAGCATTGCTTAACCTTGAAAATGGACCCGTGCGGCTGTTATAGTTAATTGAGCCAGGACTATCATCATCATCATGTCCCATCATCGCTTTTAAATGTTCTTCTTTCTTCTTCTTTTAAATAACTGCTTCCGTGGTCGAGTGGTTTAGGCATTTGCTTTGTGACCCGGTGGTCGTGGGTTCAATTCCCGAGGGAAGCATACTTTGTAAAGTTGTTTCCAGTTTGACTAGGACATTGCGAGCCTGAATCACCTAATTGTCTGATAAAAAAGATAGTTCCGTGCTTCGAAAGGCACGTATAAGCCGCCAAATGGCGGTCGTCAAAATAGACTACATCAGAGGCCCTTGAGGCGGTCTAGAAACTCTGACACTAGGGTGCATGTGGTCGTTAGACCTTACTACCCACACGATAAGAAGAAGATCGCTTTTAAATTGATATGACCACACAATTCTGAAACATACTAGGTTAATGGAATAATCTCGGATCATGTAGTCCTACGTGTCACTTAAACAACTTTTCATTATTACATTCCAAATATTTCACAACCATTTTATTTTAGAAGGAAGCGACCACTGAACCATGCATAATCCCGTAAAAGCCTGTCTGACACACATATTGCAAACCGCGGTCCCGTTTGGAATGGTCGTATATGTGTAAATTATTATTCGTTCCAAATGAGGATGGTGTGAAGGTCAACGATCCCGTGACTGGGCTTTGAAAATCAAATCAAGAGCTAAATAAATATCTTACACATATACATATTTTAATTACGTATTCTGGATAAACACGTGATAAATAAAATAAAGAAAAAGTGAACCAAATATTCAGTATAACACAATGATAAATAAGTAAAGTTTAAGTAGAAAATATTATTAAAATCAAATTCGCCACGACATTGTATTGGTCTGGATTAATAGATACATGGAAGAAACATTTTCGAATCTCTTTTAAATGTGGAGAATGATGAAAGTCAATGACCACGTGCCTTTTTTGGTGGTAAAATTAATGATTCCTCCGTCTCTCGGTGGAAGAATCATTAGATAATTGCACGAGACCATACGTAACAGATAAATTCGTATGTCAGCGCAGTACAGCTTATCCTTACGTAAAATACAAGCATGAAGCCATGTTATTTTTATTTGTAAAACATATTTCCTATTAAACATAATATGTGTTATTCTGCCAACGTGCAGTTTCACAATTCTTTAAGCTTCCAGCACTGGAAAACTGCACGTGTCTAATAGAGTAAATAATACTTCCATTCTCATTCGAGTACAACAGCACGCAAACTAATTAACTGCATTATTATTTTCTTCTTTGTAGAAGTTTTCATTTTATTTGATAAATGGAATAATAAAATAACTATGTTTATTTTATTTTGCAAATAGGTTATAAATAACACTTTCACACGTCTTTTTTTTTCGTAAATGTAAACTGGATGAGGCCAGTGTTTCCTGACTGACTACTCTGAGAAGAAACACTGAAACAAACTCAGAGGTCAACGTCTCTTTTAAAGTCCATACAATCTGTAGTGATCAAATCATATGAGAGTCATGTAGGTTTATGTCTGTGTCTAGAGGACAGAATCATACAGATTTGAACAGGCCCGTCCAAACAGTGCAAGAATCTGTCAAATATCGCGTAGCTCAACTTAGAATCATAAGGAGCTCGAACGATTTGACGAACAACACCAAAGTAAGGACATTTGGGTGGGACGTATAAAGCAGGGATGTTAGGGAGCTCCGTAACCGTAACCGAAACTTTCGGATATCCGATATAAAAAATTATTCGTAACCGAAACCGAATCCGAAATAAATGTTTCGGATAATATCGGATAGAGGCGGAGCCTAATTGAGACACGTTATCACAAGTTATTTTGATCAGCCGGGCGGCGGCGAAACACACAAGTAGACATGCGCAAAACAGTGCGTTAGAAAGTGATGTTATTTGACATTACATTTAGTACCGGGTAATGTTGCGTTACACCATGACTCCAAACGTGACGCGTAATGAAGCGCCACACGATGGTTATTGTAATGAAATTCTCGCGTTATTAAATGTAATACATCATTACATGAGATAGCGCGTTATGGTATGATGTATCTATTTGTATTTTACTTTTCTAATTCCTTAAAAATCTAATATTAGTAACCGAAATTATCCGAAACTAACGGATAATCCGAAATTATTTCATATCCGTATCCTTATCCGTATCCCGTATAATAATCATTCCTATATCCGTATCCAATCCGTATCCGAAATTTCATATCCATAACATCCCTGGTATAAAGCACACAAACTGCCAGTCAGTGCGGTAATCTATTCATAATAATTTTATGTTTTTAATGTTTTTAAAGACTGTTCATAAACCTTCCGGCCTTGTGATCGAGCAGTCACGGGCCCCACCCATTACACTATTGCCGTGAAGCCACTCCAGACACAAGCATATTTACCAGATACCAGGATCTTTTTAAATAAAATTGAGTCTTAAAATAAATGAATACTCTTTTAGCAGCTGTCTAGGTTTCTAGCCTATCATAAACATTTCAGCCAAATAAGGACCACTGTTGTGTATGAGTGATTTGTTATTAAACAAGATTGATTACAGTTAATAAGAGCTTCTTGCTACTGATATTTACCAGAATAATTAATAACTAGTGCTGTGTTGCTATGAAAGTCGCTTTTATAAAAATCGGTCTATTTATAAGATGATAACAGGTTATTTTAAAATAGTTTTATAGAACTCTCACTCACTGTTAAATACTTATTGAGAATTAATTTTTATTTAATTTTGGCAACGAACAGTCACATCATACAATTATATTTTTAACACAAAAAGGTTTCTTACAATATACATAATATATAGTGCCGACATTGTGGTGATATAATGGTAAAATAGGTACAATAAACTCCTTATAAGAAAAAAGAAGCGCTAGAAATAGTTACATATTAATTTTACTTACACTGAAACATTTTGTCATTATTAGTTCAATTAATCTATGTACTTTTATCTTTAGTTTCAGGCTACTAAGAGACGTGATTCTTCCTCTTTATATTTTTAACGGACATACATATGAAACAATATATTTTGTCTTACTTTATTAATATTTGGAACGTTTTCGCGTAATATTATTTTATGTAAAATATTTTCAGCACCTATATAACAAGTGTATTCTCAATTATACCCTTTTTTATCATGTAACATTTTTTTATAAAACTCTGTGCAATCAAGAGTGGTTGATAAAAACATGTGATCTCTGGCCATGACACACAAAACATTTCGCTTGACAGCCTCGGTATTTGCTAAGAAAAATAAAATAGTAGCCGCTCAGATTAAAACAGCTGAATAACTGCAGACACTTCGGGGTAGCCAATTATGCGTAGATCTGAATATACACTTCTCATCATAAAAATCGAAACTTTTCATTCCATAAAAATAATCACATGATTGTATAGCTAGCAGTTTGGCCATTACAGTGATAAGCGAAAATTCAAAATTAGAATTTAATTTGTTTATCCTATAAATGAAATGATTCACTGTTTTGAGACAAATGTGTGTTTAGAGTTGGAGTAAATTTCACCTTTGAAAACTAAAAAATTAGCGCGTATCTTAAAACATTTTGTTCTTTATTTGTTTACTGTGATTTTGTTCAATCCTAGAATTCCCTTTTACCTCAAAAAACGTTTTAAGTTCCTTCATGACACACGTACAGATCATCGGTAAATTTGACACTTTCAATGCCTGCACAATCCACATAATTTTACAACCAGTCGTTTACGGTGCAGGCTATTCGGTTGTGGAATGCATTGCTGGTGTCAGTTAGACAAGCACAGTCACTTGCTGCTTTTAAAAGCTCTGTTGTCAATAATTTCTATACACTCCTATGAATATACCGTATTTCTTTATGACATGTTTATATATACAAAACACATATATTTATTTATACTTATTTATGTATTGTATTCTATCATATATATATATTTATATTAACTACTTTAAGTAGTTACTTTTTGTGTATGTTATATACTTGAAGTAGGTACACTAACTTTCCCCTCTCCTCTTTGTTTTATGTTCTTAAAGTCCATCCAAAGGTTGTCTGGAAGATATCGCTATCAGCGATAAGACCGCCATTGTAACCATATTTTACAGTATTGTAAATCAAGTGTGTGTTTAAATTATTGGTGTACAATAAAGAGTATTCTATCTATCTATCTTTACAATTAAAATAAGGTTGAAGGAACGTGGACTGGTACCGCACAAGCCAGCAAATGGGCCGAAATTAACTGCAGACCATCGAAGAGCGCGCCTTAACTTTGCACGTGAGCATCTAAAAAAATCATCTAACAGTCCTCTTTTCTGATGAGTAAAATTATGCTGTATGGTAACGACGGAAGGAACAAGGTCTACAAAAGAGATGGAGAACGCTTTGCACAATGCTGCATTGAAGAAGATTACAAGACGTATACGACACTGGAGAACCCCTGGACGCCAACAGCGATTAAAATCCTGCCAGGAAGTCCATCCTTATAGTGGTGGAACCATCATGGTATGGGCGGGTATTTGGATCGGCGGAAGAACTGAGTTGATTTGGATCAGAGGCAACCTCAATGCTCAAATTTATGCTGAGACGATTGTATCTGACGTCATCGTTCCTCTACAAGTGCAAATCGGTCCCTTATTTCAGTTAATGCATGATAATGCACGACCGCACACCGCAAGAGTTGTAAGACAGACTCTCGCCGCAGCTAACATCAATGTCCTGCTCTGGCCTGCTCAGTCGCCAGACTTGAACCCGATTGAGCATGCATGGGATATGCTACAGAGAAGAGCTCTGCCGAATATGGAGGGTATCCAGTCGCAAGAAGACCTTTTTTTGTTGTTGCAACGAACATGGGCGGCCATTCCACAGCGTGATTTGGATGAACTCATTTTGAGTATGCCAAACCGATGTTCTTGTGTTGTTAGTGTTCGCGGTAGAAACACGGATTATTAGTTGTTTAAGTTACCCAATAAAATTTTAAAGAAAACTGTTATTTCAGTCTTTTTTTCGAACTTTAATGTTAGTGGTTCAAATGTCAAAAATCCCTTTATTAGGAAAATGGCAAATTTCTTTATTAATGCAAAGGTGAGTTGGTTTATCGTTACTGTGACAAACGAAAACACTTTATTTGATGAATCCTTAAAGAAAATTTTAATTAATATCAATCAGGAGAAAAGTTATTGCAAAAATATATGTTGATCCCTAGACACTTTTGATGTGTGTATTTATATGGACGTTGAGATACCTACTGAGTGTATAAAAATCAAAACCAAGAGACCTCTGAGATTGACACTGGCCTTGAAAGTGAAAGAGACAGTGTTACGTTCTTTTTATTTTTCTGTGTGGGAAAATCATCGAATGACTCCTCCCGCTGTGGGTGGAGCGGAAGGGAGTGTCAGACTTCTACTGACTAAAAACCCACCCTGCTCCTTCAGTTGCCCTTGCGTTCCGGGGCAGCGGTATCTCGTTACTATTTTTACTATTTTTTATATAACTCAGCTTTGTTGTTTTTATGTATATATATGTATATGTGTATTGAGTATGTAGGTTATTACTTATTTATTGTATATAAGTGAATAGTACACCATGGATTACCCGCGTATTTATTTTCTCCTGCTGTGTCAAATCCATCCAAAGGTTGTCTGTAAAAGATCGCTTTTAGCCATAAGACCGCCCATTGTAACACCCTTTGTAGTTTTTAAGTCCTATTTAATTATGTTATGGTGTACAATAAAGAGTAGGTATATCTATCTCGTTAGAACTTTCCCACAACCCCGTAAGGCAGTAGCCCTATCGGGTCCCGTCAATGCACAGTGTTACGTCCTACGTCAAAACTCTAAATAAATAAGACAGATCAATACAACAAAAATCATTCACAACTCATCAGTAATGTTTTTGATAAGGGAAGTATAGAATCTGGGTTACGAGTATTTGTTGACTTGAAACTGGAAAAACCAATTATGGTAAAACTTGATAAGCATGCACATAGATAATATCTAGACTGCCTCGTTAGTCTAGTAGTTGCAAGCGCACCTGCTGAGCAAGAGGGTTCGGGTTCAATTCTCAGACCGGGCAATAAGTGCTATTGCGTTTTTCTATTCGAAATTTCTCATTAGTAACCCAAAGTTTGGAAATTGGGTTGTGGTAACCCCATGCCTCGGGAAACACGTTAAGCTGAACTGAACTCTATTCGGAAGTATCGGATCGATATTTGCGCTCCATATTTGGTTAATAAGTAAAACTTAAAACAATTCTTAAAAAAGAAAGATAACAATACGCAAAGATAAACAAGACGCAAAGCGCTATCATTTTCAGACGGAGAAATTATTTAGAAACTTAACTATTATTAAAGATTTCCTTACCTGTCAAGTGATATGCAGACCAGGACGTTAGATGATAAATACAATCCGAAAGCCCTTAGTACCAGGAAGAATTTGCAAGCGAGGTTGCCTGCTAACCACGCGTTCGTAGTTCGCCAACCAATCTGTGAACAAAGACAAAAGTTAAAAAAAAATATCGATATCATCCCGGAAAGAATATAAGATAGGAATAGTCTTTATTGTACCCCATAACAGAATCAAATAAGGACTTAACAAATGACAATTATCAACACCAATTAACATTTCGTGTAGATATCGCTGAATATTGAAGTTTTCTTTGTCTTTAATTTGAAGTTGTCAATACAGGCAGGAGCACAAAATGATAATCACAGCAAATCTATTTATTTATTATTTATTTATATTTTAGACAAAATCCATACAAAATTTATTACTAAAACATCTTAGGTACATAATGTTAGTAAAATTATGAACTAAATACTAATTCCAATATATTTCTCTCGGCATCATCTTTATATCGGTATCGGAAATGCTGCCGCTGTCAATATTGCACAAACCATTTCGCATAGCACTACTCTCACTCTCATGTTCTTTTTATTATTTAATTGTACCTACGCCACCTGCTCTACGTCCGTAAGTACGGCTACTGGGATTCAGCAGAACACCAGCATCAGGCATATTTGCCTGGCACATGCTGAGCTGGACTCCCATTTGGTGCAATTTGGAGACACACACGCGCACCGACTTTCCATGTTACATTTTAAAGGTTTTTTTTTTCTTTTTTCGTTTATAATATTTTTGATTGTATGTATACGTTTGTTCTGTTCTTTTTTTTCTGTAATTTATGCGTTATATTTAATGTGCTTTTGTGTGTTGTGTCTTCTTTTGACCAATAAAAGTTTTATCTATCTATCTATCTAATATACATACATACAACCATAATGGCTGATAGGCAGTAGTCCCACTGCCAACAACGAACGAGTAGAGAGTAGAGCTGCATCTGCCGAGCTGGCGAGCATCGACTTGGTTAGCCTCTCAGTACCAGTTCTGACCGCCAAGCGAGCATCGCTGAGTAGTTAGCTTTGATAGCTTTTGTCGCTCAGCGACAAACTAGTGGAGCAGTGTAAACACTAAACAGTCAGCGATCGACTATTAATATGTGCATCTCTTTTTTGCATAGAAAGTATATTCTATTGTACGTTTCTTGGGCGAGAAAATAGTCGATATTTAGCCGTTTTCTCGCTGGTTTATCTCATCATCACTCATCAACATCTCCTTTCTTGTAAAAGTATTATACAAATACTTTTACAAGAAATCGATTTTAAAAGAAATTCGCGTATCCTAAATCTCATTTATTGAGAAGAACGGCAGATTAAAAAAAAAGAATTTTGCCTATAAAATAAAAAACGGCGGCTGCTTTTATTGTCTGAATATTTTTAACTCATTTATGCTTACATAAATAATTTAAAAATCAGTCATAAGATAAACTTACTCTTATTAAAACGGTCCATATTATTTACCTATTTAAAATCCTATGATTTCAGTAGGTATGCTGGGTTTGATCGACAACCTTGTTTTTTATTGCTAAAATTGTCACCCGAAGAAACCGTGGAACCTGAGTTGCATGTGTGAGTTAGTGATTTCGACCCAGCTTAGTGACCAGCATAAATAATGGACATTAATACTATCTGCGCACTGTACCAAATTGGTTCGAACAAAAAAAAAAACACTACTCTTAATTCTCAGATTAAGGACGATAGCACTTAACAAAACTCAACCTATTTTGTCACTTCGTGAAATAACATTTCTGATGTACCTACCTATCCTTTCATTTACCTTCTCTAAAGAATAATTAATAGTTTAATACAACATTTAGTGATAATGGCGCAAAAGCTTCAATCGGCAGGGGCCAAATCGAAAGAGCTCATTGTTAGCGTTTGAAATGGTTAAGATATTTATTTAAATAGTACTTATTAACTCAATATTTAGTAACTAATATTAATATGCGACCAACTAATATTGCTATGCCATTGATAAACAGTAGGTAATGTCTCATCTTCTATTCAGTCTGATTATTGACTGATATTCCTTTGATGAACTATGGAAATAATGGAACCGTCTGAAGTCTTGAATGCCATAATAGATTCCATTGAACACTGCCTTGATTGAGTTAGAATTTAACGGTATGTGATGGAATTATAACCCGGTCCATTATTAATTTGAAACCCAGGAAAATTAGGTCGTTAGCAGCATTGACGGGGAACAACAGGGCCATTGCCTGCCGGGGACGCGGGAATGTTCTAACGAGATACCGCGGCCCCGGAACGCAAGGGCAACTGAAGTAGCAGGGTGGGTTTTTAGTCAGTAAAAGTCTGACAATCTCTTCCGTTTAATTATCTATCACACAGAACATTCTTAAATGAGGAGAGATGTTCTTATCTATTAAGAATTATAAATGAGAAAGTTTGGATCAATAGCTGGATCTTTGATAGTCAATCACTATGCTATACAAGGCTGAACGGATCTGTATTAAAATTTATCCACGCGCTCGAAGTGTGGTGCAATAGCTTATTAGTTATGAATATCACATTCATACGTATTTTTTTGCGAACTTAAACTATATGACGTAGATGTGGATATGCGCGGGAAAGGCTTAACACCTTCGTCTGAAGTAACATGATGATCTATTCTTCATATATCACATTATAATAACAGACCTCTTGACCGATTTTGGTCCATGCGGCCAATCTCAGCGGAGGTTCCCCAGTGGCGCAGGAGATATGCGCACAAGCATGAAATTAAAATAGTAATAATAATAAACTGAATAATTACAATTAAATTTAAAAAAAAATATAATTAAATAATATAAATTCTATCGAATATTACGTAAGTATACATTTTATATGATAATATTGTAAATAATATAAGCGCATGTAATATAAATGATTTATATAAAGATTTAATAATAATAAGTAAAATTGTAGTATCAGAAATACAGGCTATTAGAATTAGAAATAGAATTTGAATGTGCGCAATTGCAAGTGCACTCTCTGCTCCTTTACTCTCATAGCCCGACGGGATGGCAATCAAAAACAGCCGGAGAGATCAGGCGCAGGACCAACAGCATAACAGGGAGTGATATGAAGATTCGAATGACGTTATTGCGAAGCACGCTATTTAGAAAAAAAATAAGAGTGGTACGCCAGTTCGAAAAAACATTAAGTCGAAAACCGCTATATCGAATGACGTTGTCGCGAACACGCTTCAATTCGAAAAACAATTTGAATGGTACGCTAGTACGAAAGTCTTGGTTTCAAAATCCAGTTCAATGCCCAGACAAATTCAGATTGGAATGTACTATTAGCAGCAAAGGATTTCGATGGCAAGAGTTTTGTACTAGCATACCATTCACTCAGTTTTTCGAATCAGCGTGTTCGCGACAACGTCATTCGATATAGCGGTTTTCGACTTAATGTGTTTTCGAACCGGCGTGGCGTACCACTCTTATTTTTTTTTTCTAAATAGCGTGCTTCGCAATAACGTCATTCGAATCTTCATAATGCTTTCCGAGGCCAGGGGATTTCACACCGCCAACTTCTAAACTCCGACCTTCTACAGGGAAGACCGAATGTTCCAATCCGGAAATCGAACCCGGGACCGCTCAGCAGCCCATCACTAGTTCAACGGGGCAGCAATGTCACATAATACGTACGGTATATGAAAATAGCAATACGAAACCCATGTCCGTTCTATAATTCAGCCAATATGCAAAAGCATTTAGGCCGTTCAAGCCGTTTAGGTCAAAAGCAGACATTTCATTAAGGATCAAAATATTATCAGCGCAAAAGCCCATTGTGTTTGGCCTATACCCAAAAATATATTCTCAAAGGAAAATAAAATGAATTTTACCAGAGCCTGTGTTGGATGTTTTTTGACACAAGAATAACGTACAACGTACGTATAACGTACCTACTTACGTTTGAAAATCAAACAATTTTAAGACGAGAAACATACGCACGGTTTGTCACTACGTATGTGAAACAAGATCCTGTAGCCGTACCTTACCTTACAGTTTTTCACATATTTTCACTCTCATCGTTGTTTTGTCCAAATGCATGTCTGCTAACTTGAGTTAAACGCCAATTTACATGTAAATAAGAGTTATGTTAAGGAGACGCCCCGGGCGTCGGGGATCGCGAGCCGATTTCCGGCCACCACAGGCGCGGGCCTGCGGACTGCGAGCAGGGGTCGCTCACCGTCCGGTAAGGACCAGGCCCGGGTCGGCGGCACGTCGTGTTCCACGCGCGCCTCAAAGAGCTGTCAACACCAGTAATGGGGCCTCATAGGGCAATTGCCTGCTTGGGTTTGCGGGAAAGTTTTATCGAGATACCGCGGCCCCGGAACTTTAGGGCAGCCGAAGGAACAGGGTGGGTTTTTAGTCAGTAGAAGTCTGACACACCCTTCTGCTTAACCCAGAGCGGAAGAAGTCATTAGATGATTTTCCCATCCAGAAAAAAAGGTAGTTACATATTTCTATAAAATTTTCATTCATCGCCGCAAACTCGGGTATCAATTTTAACGTTTTGTGTTTAAAGTGAAAATGTCCAAAACATAATTATGTAGTTTAAATTATATGTAGAATTTAAATTTAGTATAGAAAGTTTTTTGTTGATAAGACGTATCTCGCATACGAATTTTAATTATTCTTAGATAGCTAAACATATCTACACACAAATTATGGAGGCAGACTAAAGTTTATCGACAACGCTGGGAATAAGTTAAAAAAAAATTGGCCAAGTGCGAGTCATACTCGCCCATGAAGGGTTCCGTAGTAACTATAATAATATAATATAATATGTTTATTTATTTGACGAATAAAACAAAACCTTAAAAATTTCTTGAAACTAGTTTATTTACATTTTTACAACTACGCTAAATAACTTTGTTTTTCATAGTGTTTGTATGAATTACAAAGTTATATTTGCGGTTTTAGAAAATATGCTGTATCTCAAAAACTGCTGACCCGATTTCGTTCAAACTAATTTTGGTTGAAAATTTACATTAAGATCTACAGACATATTATTTTTAGACTTTTCACTCCATTATTATAGAAGTTAGAGGTAAAATGTTAAAATGGTAAAATGTGTGTCCCCCACACACATTTTACCACTTTGGAAGCTTATATCTTTTAAACGATTGACTTTGTGAAAAAATGGTTTTGGAAACCCTTATATCATTTTTAAAGACCTGTCAATGGATACCACACACGCATAGGTTTCATGAAAAAAAAATATATTTTCAGTTCTAGTTCCATGTATGGGGACCCCCCTTTATTTTAAATATTTTTTAATTTTTTTCTTAAAATCGGAAAGCGGTTCAGAGAATACATCTACCTACTAAGTTTCACATGTATAGTCTTAACAGTTTCGGAATAAAATGGCTGTGACATACGGACGGACGGACAGACAGACAGACAGACGGACAGACATATCGAAACCTAAAAAATTTATATATATTAAACATAAGGGTTCAATTTTTTTGCCATTTGGCTACGGAACCCTAAAAAAGATGTAAAAAAATCTAGAGCAACTACTAGTAAAAACAATTTTTCCATTAAAAACACACTACTCGTTCACCGAAAAACATTTTTGGTTGCTATATTCTAGGCAAAATCCTGATAAAGTAGGTATGCCATTGACCTAAATCTAGAACACTAAGAAACCTCCTACGCCAGCAAAACGATCTGCTATATGGATGTACTCAATTTCCATTGAGAAAAGTCGAAAGGATTTTTTTGCTTTTATCTATGAAAATATTCGAATATGTCACAAGTGGGTAGTATTAAAACGGATTCAACGTCGTTTTTGAGGCACACATTTTTGTTTACAATGTATGTTAACCTTTTACCTACGGGTGTCAACTATTGTTGATTTAGCGATGTCATTTCTGAATACGGGAGGCAACTATAGATGATTTGCGAAAGGGTCTGTTTTAAACCTTTATATTGACAAAACTAGACCGTATTTCCTTAAGGTAAAGATCACTATGTGGAGTCGATAAAATTATGATTCTGTTGAATAAGTTCCCATATATTTACATAGACGGCAATAAAAATAAATCATAAACAAAAAACTAGGTCTTTATTCTGGCCACCTTTGGTTATCGGAAAAACTAGTTTATTTTGAATAATTATGGTTAAGTTCAGTGTTTTTGTTAAGAAATGTGTTAAAAATACTATTAACCTCATATTGAATGTAAATAAAATAAAATTCTGATAAAAAACAAGTGATGTTTCGCCGAATACAGTGATTGATCAATTACGTAAAATTTTGTGAATAAACTATAAAATCTATAACATTTCTCAAAGGTAAGTGAAATAATAAATCAGTGTGTGAAATTTGAAGTACCTAGGTATTGTGCTTCAAAAAATGTAGACAAATAAAAACATAAATGACTGCGCAGTTGCGTGCCAAAAACCCGTATTGGGTGATGACATCGCTTTTGAAGTCCCGTAGGTAAAAGGTTAATAAAAAAAACTACATTATAACTATATAATCGCTACATCAATTAACATAATCACACACTTGCATCACCACACACATACACACATCATCACACACACACAACATTCTCACATACGTCTACAGAAAGATACTTTGTTATATGTATGTACTTATTTCATAATAACTTTTGTGTACAAAATCAACACAGTCTCACTTGTGCATAATACTGCTTTTAAAATTTAAATGGCTGAACCCTATCTCTACAGATACAGGCAGGTCTGACCTAGTTTAAGAGATAGAGTATAAAACTGTGCTCAAAGCGTAACAAATTGTTACATGCTATATGCTATACGTAATGTCAAATATAGAAAGTGCAATGTGTTATCCTGTTTTATGAAATAAATATTTTTATTATTATAATTATATATTATATAATCGATTGGACTGCCTCGTTGGTTGAGTGGTTGCAAGCGCGAATGACGAGCCCGAGGTCTCGGGTTCGATTCCGGTCGGGCAATACATGCGTTTGGGTTTTCTGTAAGGAATATATTTTTTATGTAGTAATTATAAATCAAACACGATTGTAGAAAATATTTGGATTTTAAGATCTTGTACTATTTTGTTAGATTCGCATGCACTTACAATCTAGATTTTGACAGTACCTTAGGAATGATCGCGCGCCGCCCGGGTTGATAACCTCTTAGCAATTACCCTACATTTTGGATAGTTTTAGAAAAAAAAAAGTCTTACAAAAGTTACCATCACACTTTTTTTCAGGCTTTGGACTGACATTATGTTATACTTTATACATTTTTTTCCGGGTGGGAAGATCATCGAATGACTTCTCCCGCTCTGGGTTAACCGAAAGCGAGTGTCAGACTTCTACGGACTAAAAACCCATACTGTTTCTTCAGCTGCCCTTAAGTTCCGGGGCCGCGGTATCTCGTTAGAACATTCCCAAAACCCCGGCACGCAATTGCACTATGGGGCCCCGACATTGGTGCTGACAGCTCTTTAAGGCGCGCGTGGAACAGGACACGCCACCGACCCGGGCCTGGTCCTTACCGGACGATGAGCTACCCCTGCTCGCCGTCCGCAATTCCGCGCCTACGGTGGCCGGAGATCGCTTCGCGGCACACCTCCACCGTATGCTCCACCGTGACCTCCGGGTGGTCCACACAATGAAAACACCCGGGCGTGTCCTCCCTCTAAATCCGAAACAGGTACCTTCCGAAACAGAGGAATCAAGTCATGGAACTCATGGGCACACTTCCCGAGTGATATTATAAAAACTTTTCAATCACTGAACGTTAAAAAGACTGCAGACCTATGGGGTAATTCAGGTGACGTTACCAACTTATAAACACCTACATTAGTTGTTATTTTTAATAAATGTTTGGTGAGTTGCCTGATCTAATGAAATATAGTAAAATAATAGCATTATTTATATCAGGTAGTACTTCAGACCCGACGAATTATAGACCTATATCAGTGCAATCTAATTTAAGTAAAATTATTGAAAAAATCTTAAATCAAATGCAGAGGTATTTTAATAAGCACAAGTCACTGCACCATAAACAAATTGTTTTTAGTAGGGGTCGTTCAAGAACTGATGAAGTGTTGGACTTTTAAGTCATATTTACAGTGCATGGGAAGATAGTGCGATGCTTTGGGCTTATTTTGCGATTTGTCGAAGGCATTCGATTGTGTTTTCCATGATACTTCACTTTTATTTAAATTTAAACGTCAGCAGATGGTTACTGACGATATTAATAGTGTCCTTGCAACGGTATTGAATTGGGTTAAAAAAATGGCAATGATCTTACTCTTGACGAGAAAAAAACTAAGTACCTACATAAAGTTTCATTACCGCATGTTAGACAAGTAAACACAAGTGTTTCAATAAAGGGCGAAAGCTTAAAACTTTCGAGTTTTAAGCTTTCGCCCTTTATTGAAACACTAAGATTTTAAGGATCATCTATGAAGAACACTGTGGTATCCGAAGATACCACAGTGTTCTTCATAGATGATACATATAAATACTGAGTGTTCTTAGGCATTACTTTAGATGCGAAGCTTCAGTGGGGCCCCCATATAGATAAATTGTCCAAAAAACTTAGCTCTGCAGCATTTGTCGTTCGAAAAATTCGTGGCTTAACTGATTTAGAGACGACCCGTTTAGTGTTACTTACTTTAGTTATTTTCATAGTGTGATATCATACGGCATTTTGCTATGGGGGAATGCAACCGATATAAATACAATATTTGTGTTACAAAACGAGCCATTCATGCTATTTATAAATTAAGTCCATGGCACTCCCCCAGAGATAAATTTAAAGAAATGGATATATTGACTGTGAGAATCTCTTACATGCACATTGTACGGTGCAACCGCACATTATTAATTGTTGCCTTCTCATCAAAAAATAAATGTATTAATTTCCACACATTTTATGATAGTTCAGTTCACGTTCAGATCGCGTCATAACAACACCTATTATTATCATTAGTTAAGGAGTGGACTCAATATACGTATCAAGTGAAAATCTATAGTTTTAATCAATATCAACTATCTGCAAAAGACGTTTGGGAAAAGCCCAACACACATAAAAATACAATTTTGTTTTAATACAGTGATATCTATAACGTAAATACTAGAAATAAACACAACTTTGTCGTTCCAAAAACAAGGCTCAAGAAAATAGGTGGTGAAAATGCCAGTACATATATATCAACAAACTAGTACTCACGCGGGGCTTCGCTCCCGTGGATTCTATCACGGTAAAAACATAACTCTCCTTTTTTGCAGTTGCGTAAAAAGTAGCCTATAACCTTCCTCAAGCTTCAAGCTACTTCCATACCAAATTTCATCCAAATCCACCCTGTACTTTCGAAGATTAGCGCGTTCAAGCAAACAAACAAAGAAACAAACTTTTCCGCTTTATAATATTAGTATAGATTGAAATTAGTCGGAAAACGTAAGCTTTGTTAGAAAGCTTTTTACAGAGTTAAAGACTATATTGAGGATAAAAAGGCTTGGGATTGAGCTGCTTCAATGATATATAGGGAGCATTAGTATTCTTAACAATCATATTTTCTAGTATTTTATTTTTATACAATTTGACATTACACATTTTTTTAATTTATTTTGACATGGTTAAACATGTGAGGTAGACTCCCAAATAGTATACTTTTGGCATACAAGCATTCCGTTATAAATCACGTGAGTAAAACTAATACGTAAGTGACTAAAATGATGAATGTAATAAAATCTAATATTATAAATATTATTATTAAAATATTATATTAATTTTATTACAATATTTTTATAAGTTTTTTGGTTAACGACACTTGTTGCGACATCTCTTACTCTTCCAGACACATAAAAACGATAAGATACACACTAGTTACGAAAGTTTTAGAACTAGGTAGAGGTAGGTATGTACTTTCTGAAATTCGCACATTCGGGTACAATGGTGGGTGAAAGTTTGTATATCTTAAATTGAATAATGGCTAGTCTAGTAGGTAACATATAAGTCATCATTCTCCAATTTGTTATTAAGAAACAGACATATTATGATTTATGCCTGTTTACACGTAGTTTGTGGAACAGTGAATCGCAAAATTAATGGGCATTTGTAGTGTTTCAAGGCCGAAAACGGTTGTGAGTTTTGCGCGAATGAATTACTAACGTACCAATTGTTTGCTCGTGGACTATGTATAAGTTGAAAGTTTGCTAGCTGGTGATGGAGCGCAGAGTACTCAATATTAAACTATCTGGCCGTATACAAAACACTACGCTGCGCTAAAAACGCAAATTGTCGAGGCAGTTAAAAAGATGTAGGACTGAAGTGGAACTAGGCAGGCCATATCTGTAGAATGCAATGAAAACTGGGTGTATATAATATATCGAGAGACGAAGGAGCCCTGATACAGATTGTTGGTATCGCGATAAACCGTAAAGATAAATAGGGCGGATTAGATAGCTTCTCAATTAATTGGCGTGAAGATGCTTTAAGACTCCACTGATTTCCAATTCAGGCAGAATTGGAAATGTGGGGATATTATTGTATCAGTACCCATCTACATTTTAATGTACACGTTATTTACACAATCCTATACAACATTCACACGTACACATCACATTCACCCTTCGCACCTATATTCCTGGACACATAGGTATGTATTATATCCATTATAGCGGCAGAAAACTCTGAAAATTGTTTGTAACTAGATTTAGATTAATCACTATTGTTTTTGTTCCTTTATATTTACCTTTTATTTATATTTTTAAGAATGTTTAAAATAATGAGTATTTTATGTAGCTCTGTTACCTAAAACGTACGTAAAAACAATCTTATTAGATTTCAGCGTTCGCTTAGTTTAGTTTACGTGAGTTTACCTATATGTACAAAAGTTATGTTTTCTATATATTATGTAATGTAAGCTATATTAATTCAATACCTATTCTATGCATGATAATTATATTTTATACTACTTTGCTCCGCAGAAGGAATTTTGCAGTCATGTCTTATGTACTATCTATTGTGATTTAAACATCTAAATATATCGATAAATATATCGTTGTTGCGAAGTCATTTCACGCCTATTTAAGAGTCTAGACTAGACTCACATTATATTTTGACGCCTCGACACTACTCAGGTACGTGCAAACATCTTGAATTACCTAACTAAATTCGTTCTAGAAACCCCTCTTCAGTAACGCGATGAAACAATTAGTGTTCAGTAGATAAAGAGAATTTAATTACTGTATAATATGGCATACAGATGTTGATTTGGGTGTAATAAACGGTATCACGATTCTGTACAATCTTAAAGCTGTATTGCATAATACCTTACGACAGTGATTTCAATTTCGTTTAATAATAATACATAGTACGCACATTACATTGCGATCTATCATCACCTATCCATGCCTATAAATCCGAGTTATCGAAAACCAAAAAGGCGCAATAGATGTTATTGGACTAACGAAATGGAAACCATGAATACAAGGAGCATGTCGTCCTATGTTAGTAACTAATAAAAATAAATTGGAACATGGTCATAATATTCCCCCGTTGTTCCAATTTATTTGGTGGCGACACTGCCGCTGTCCGCTCAAGACTAAAGTGTAATAACCACACATTTCAAAATTCGAGATTAAGCAAAACACGGAGGCGAGTTCGTGTTGCAGTGTGATACATCTGAGTATAAGTGTTTTACATGGAGAGACTGCCTATCTGACCTCTACAACCCAGTAACCGGGTAACACGATTCCCCATGGCTAGTCCAGTGTCAGATTTACTGGCTTCTGACTAATAATGACTCAAAGATGTTGAAATGACATCTGGGACCGACTTAACGTGGTTTCCGAGGAACGGGAGTATCTCACTGCACACTTCCAAACTCTGGGCTACTACTGAGAAATTCCTTACAGAAAACCCAATAGCATTTTTGACAGTTTTTAGCAGTTTTGACTACTTTAATATGTCACATTATTATGTATAGATAACGTGTTTCATAAGTAAAGATATCCTTATATTCTGGACAACGTGTACGTACTACATTTTGAACGTGCTCCCAACATGAAAAGTAGGTACTAAGTCCTTCGCTTTTGTTCAATATATCTCTATACCCGTATCCATCAAATTTAGTTCGGCAATTTAGGCGTAAAAAAGAAACAATTTAAATGCTAAACCGTGGGATATTGCTTTCGCATTTAATAATAATACCTATTACTATATACTTTAATTTTTTATTTAATATAAAAATAACTCAATTACATTGATATTCTACCGGAATTTCCAAAGAGAATTAAAACTGTGTTTTAAATAAAGATATTTATAAATTATCTATTAGAAATTAGAAATAATTTATTTATTTGTTAACATATCTATATATCTATCTAGAATTAGTTAACATAATAAATAAAATATAGGTATCGGAATCATGTTATAACATTCAGTGCAATTTCTCTCTTAATTTATATGAAAGTTTCTGCTAACGTGATTCGGCATTGTGTTCGGCACTCAGTTTACGCCATAACGACCTACATGAATGTGTGATAATTACGAAGGTAGAATTACAATGTAGAATGAGAAGTTAATTATATCTTACAGAAAGCTCAAATACGTCTCTGTCACGGTATCTGTGGTCACGGAAGCTACTAGGTACTTACTATAGCATCCCGGGTCGATGGACGGTGTTTGTAACGACATGTCATCGATGGGACCCGATAGGGCTAATAACTGCCGGGGTTATGGGAATATTCTAATGAGATACCGCGGCCCCGGTACGCAAGGGCAACTAAAGGTCGTAGCACATATATCATCATCATATATTATACATATATTATCATCGGAAAGGGATCGTCACCGAGTCGTTCAGTATTATTTGTATGAAACTCCCTACTGCAACGCACACTAATCGGTACTCAGGACAAGCTCACGAACCGCGGTGCGGTGCGCTTACGGTTCTCCGTACCCTAGCTTACGGCTCTCCGTAGCCTAGCTTACGGCTCTGCGTATCCTAGCTTACGTCTCTTCGTCCACACCCTCCCGCGGCCCGCGTTGCCGAACGTGCTTTCATTGGCTGTCATTCACAAGGCAGCTTCCAGTCGTGTTGCGCGCGTGTTTGATGGAATTGTCAGGTTCAATTTTAACAAAAAATACGATGAATAGGGAGAAACTCATGGTTAACACACTTAACGTTCGGGTTCAAAATGATTGAACTAGTGTCGGCGAGCAGTCAACCAGGCGGTCGGCGAGCCGTAAGCGTGGCGTCGCCTAGCTGTAGCCGAGTCGACGTGCCGGAGCTTCTGATCCGCTTACGTTACGTAGTTACGTTACCTGAACGCCTGTTTGACGCTAAGGGGAAAGGCGAGGCGGTAACGATCCGCACCTGATATGTGTGCTGTAACCCTAAAGGAGCAAGGTCGGTTTTTAGTCAGTACAAGTCTGACACTCCCTTCTGCTCTGCCCATTCAGGAGGAGACATAATGATGATTTTCTCACCCAGAAAAAACAGATGAGCCTAAGAAAACGTAAGACCTACCTCTTTTTTAAAATTTTCGTTGTATTATCCTTATATGTAGTATCCTCATATTTAGTATCCTTATATTTCGGTCAAATTAATACGTAAGATTTCTAATTCAAAAATAGACATGTAGCTTAAAGACTTTTAAGCCTCATTTGCCAAGCTTTTACTTTATTTCATTTACTGTTCTGTCTCTGTCCTCACCTTCCACCTGACGCAGGTGCTCACCGGACATGGTTGTTTCGGGAGTTACTTGTGTTGGATTCGGCGGGAGGTGGTCACACCCAGCCGGGTGTGACCACCCACCAAGATCGCCTTGAGGACACGGTGGAACAGACAGTGGAGGTTTGGCCCGCTTGGGCAGAGCTTCGCCGTGTCCTCGTAGGGGCGATAGGCGGCGACCTCTAGCTCCCGGCCCTGGATACATGATCCGGAGCGAGGAGGCATGGGAAGCAGTCACCTCTTTCTGCATAGCAGTTATGCAAACGAAGAAGGTGGCGGGACGTGCGAGGAAGAGGCGGGTCTCAAGGCCTCACAGCCCTTGCACCCCAGCCGCCGCAGGAGACGCTCCGGACGTCGGGAGTCACAGGGTGACTCCCAGCCACCGTGGGCGTGGGCCTGTGGGCTGCGAGCAATGGGTAGCTCGCCGCCGCGCCCGACTAAAACTAGACCCGTGTAGATGGCGTGTCGTATTTCACTCGCGCCTCAAAGAGTGTCAGCAAACTTGTTGGCCTGCCGGGGTGGCGGAAATGTTCAAAAGAGTTACCGCGGCCTCGGAATACGAAGGGCATATGATGGAACATGGATGAGTTTTAGTCAGTAAAAGTCTGACACAACCTCCCGCTTCGCCCAGATCGGGAGTCAGTCATTGCTTGATTTCTCATTCTTCAAAAAAAGGGTCTGACCATTTAGATTTCCTTGAATAGTATGAATTGATAAAAAGCTACAATTTATTAAAACTACTGATTATAAAGCTTCTTACTAATATTAATAAAATTAAAAGTTTTTAATGATAACTTTCTCACTCTTAAGACCGCAATGAAATTATAGGACATTATTTTCTACACAATGCTACAAAACTACTAAGATCGGACGATTTTACCGTTACTTATTCAAAAGAAAAATTAAACACTTTGAGGAAACCACACTTTTTCTCAAACGCAACGATTCGTAAGTTTAGAAGTAGGTACCTAGGTATTTCCCCCTGTTCCATATATCCCTACTGACATATCCCTACTTGGATTTTTTTCCAAATATCGCTACCGGTTGGGATATATGGAACTTTCTACTCCATATATCCCTACTGATCCACACCGGTGGGGATAGTTGGATATTTTTTTCCATTTATCTCTACCAGTAGGGATATATGGAACAGGGCAAGTTTTCAAGGGTTTCTTTATATGATTAATCAGGAGTTCCTAAATTACTTGTGATAAAAGGAATAAAAAAAAAACAAAACAAATGTTTAGTACCAAACGTTTCCGAACGCACCCTTTTGACATAAAGAAATTTGATCTTGACATTACTCTGACTTGACAGATAGACTTTGTGCCCGGTTGAAAAAATGTCCGCGTCGGACCTGTTGATTTAATTGTAATTGGTAAAATATCGTTTGGAATCGCCGGTTGAAACCAATAATTGGGTCGCGAGTTAACTATTGTTTGAAGTTGTAATCCCGGATTGACGAAAACCCAGGGATATTTTTGGATTTATCGCCGGGTTGTTGCCACCTCGTGGCACGCGCATTTGTTGGAAATAAGTTGGGCTGTGATGCTGATCTGAACCGCGCCACCTGGAGACTGGCGCCTTGTGAACGTTCTACAACACTTGACTTACATCACACTTTTCATATACTCACTCATTTACATACATACCACACTTGGGCGTGACCTAGGAAGGTCGAAGCTTGGCGAACCCAGCACAGAAGGTTAGTGGTAATAAGGTATTTATAAAGCCTCAGAGGCTATAGATTGTTGTAGGCCGAAGAGCCTTTTGTTTTTTGTTCATTGAAAGCAACGGTAGGGCTCCACGAACCGTGGACAGTTTCGGACACCCCAGTTATCGTTGCACTGGCTTCTTGTAGTCTTGACCAACAAAATCGCGAAAACAATTTAATACAAACAAACCCATTATTTTTGAAAACATAACTTCATTTGAGTCAACTTAAAACATAAAATTATACTTCCATAAATTGTACAGTACAATGTATCCCGTTTAGTTCCGAATTTATTAATACATTATAATTTAAAAATACCCGCAGCAATCGCCATAATTCGTCGATCGATACGACGGTTCCTGAAATACTTGTGCTAGTGAATCTTATAGTGAAACCAAGCATATGTGCTACGTGATATTGTTATCCAAAATGCACAGCTACAACTTGTTACGGCAGAAATCACAGTAGGTGCTTTCTTAGATATGGTTAGGTAGTCCGGTCTAGTGCCGGTGTCGCTGCAGCACCCCTAATTAATCATATAAGCTCTTGAACCGTGTTCAAGAGTTTATATGATTAATTATCGATCGACGATTTATGGCGATTGCTGCGGGTATTTTTAAATTATAATTTATTAATAAATTCGGAACTAAACGGGATACATTGTACTGTACAATTTATTTTATGTTTTAAGTTGACTCAAATGAAGTTATGTTTTCAAAAATAATGGGTTAGTTTGTATTAAATTGTTTTAGCGATTTTGTTTTGTTTTTTTATTCTTTTTTATCACGAGTAATTTAGGAACTCCTAATTAATCATATAAAGAAACCCTTGAAAACTTGCCATGTTCCATATATCCCTACTGGTAGAGATAAATGGAAAAAAATATCCAACTATCCCCACCAGTGTGGATCAGTAGGGATATATGGAGTAGAAAGTTCCATATATCCCAACCGGTAGCGATAATTGGAAAAAAAATCCAAGTATCCCTACCAGTGAGGATATGTCAGTAGGGATATATGGAACAGGGGGGTATTTCTACAGATCATACACAGTACAGTCGAGAGATCATGCACTGTCAGGGATTCAAAATTCTACAGAAAAAAACTCAATAAATTCTACAGAACCTATAAATCAAATTCAAATTTGCTAGTAAAATCATCTTTATGACATAGTAATAAGGTTGAATTTGAATTGCATTTACTTGTTTAGATATCCGTCAGCGTTCCACTTGCCTTATGTGCATACATAATATTTTAAATTCTACACTGTTCAGATAACATGAACTTAAAGTTGTTCATATAATAGGCAATGTGCCTTTGGCTGTATACAAGTTACTGAGAAAAAGCAGTCACACATATAATCTAAATCTCAACCACAATGTACTTATGCTCATAGTTGTCACAATATTTTGACGTTCATATATTTTTGAAGCCTGAAAGGGCCATTATATGTATAAACTCGATTGTACCATGATTGTACCTACATAAACAAATACGTGAAAACGTAATTATGGAACGAGCAGCAATCACAAGCCACACATTCATTAACAGACCCTGAAATACAATAATGATGCATTTATAATGAGATGCTCCACCCGTATGATTGTTTTGCGATAATGTATTGTCACGAAGTGAAGGTTAAAAACATTATAGCTACAAACATAGAAAAAAAAAAACAAAATTATAGAAACTCCCGCATTTTCACATGGGACTAGGCAGAAATAACAGAATTTGAAGTGCTACGATCCGTAGGCAGTCGGAGTCCAGTCCTGCTCATAAGAATAATCTAATATACCTACAGTTTGACAAGAAAGTCGGAACTAAAATAATTACTCATTGGCAACACTTGCTTCGTCAAGTAAGCTGTAAGGTACATATTCTGTAAGTTTTGTAATCGGTGACTTTGATATAGATGAGATGATAGCCATAGCGGCCGGTGAATTTTTATCCGATGTCAACGATATATATAATAAAAGAATCGCTGAAATAACAAGTAAAATGATATTTTTACATGTAATCAGATGTGATGTGTATATTTAGTATAAACCATTCAGTGAATTATTGAAATGTTCATTCACGATTTGAGGCTATGTTTACAAAAAACATTCGAACGAAATGCAGCGCGTTTGTATAATTTTCATACTTTTTGTTAATATTGCATAAATTACGGAACAAAAATAACTATAGTAAGTATCTTTAGGATCATTTGACATCAAGGTATCTTGAAATAATTATTTTATTTTTCATTATTATAAGTAGGTACCTACTTACCTAATTGCAAATGCTTATTTGTTTTGATTTTATTGTTCTAGGTAGTGGCTGAACAAGCATTTCTGATTGATAGTTTCTGGTGGATTTGGATGAAATTTGGTATGGTAGTAGTTTAAGGCTTGAGGAAGGTTAAAGCATTTTACCTTACTGTTGAAGAAGGAGGATTATGTTTATGTTGTGATAAAATCCACGGGACGAAAGTCCCGTGCAACTACTAGTGCGCGAATGCTAGTGTGAAATAAAATATTTTTGAATATGACTTTGAACATATTTAGTGGAGACTGGGATCATTTGGAACGTTTTTGACATCATCGACTATACTACTCTCTCTTTTCGTTGAATTTGTTCCGTCAAAGGTTTTTATAGCAGGGTTATCCATACGGTGATGAACGTTTGAACGGTGAACGTTGTTTTGACTTTATCGATTACCAATTAATATTTAGAGGCTTTTTCGAAAACCTGGAAAAACCTTTCAAATGTGCCTGAGCCTGAGTCAAATGAAACAAAAGCTGAGGGTAGTTCAAACACCAGAGTACAGAATAAGTCTTTATTTAAAAAAATCTCTAAGACTTTAAATTTACACTCCTATCACTCTATGTCAGCCTTCGAATGTAACAAAAGTGTATGGCACATTTTGCTTGTCATCTATGTTACTTAATTATTTCAGTAGTGATATCTCTTACAAAATTAATAATAACTTGTAAAAAGTTTCTTCTACAAAATCTAACGCTTTTTACATTATAAGTGTTATTTCAAATAAAATAACTAACTGAGAAGATAACAACATCAAAAAACAAATGCGAATATATTACCTACGTTAATCAGTTATGACACAAGTATTGAAATATTTGATTGGCATGTGGATGGCTCATTTGGATCAAAAGCAGTTTTATGAGCTTGAATTTTGGGCATTGAAGGTGTGGCAGGTAGAATTGCTACAGCATTCAAATTTTCTGCTTCAATTGACTGAATCCAAATCGGCAACTTGACCTTCAGAAATAATTGTTGATATTGGAGTCCCGATGGATGTTCTTAAAATAAGGGCTGCTAGTTGGTGACTTGGTAAGTAAATGGATGTAACATTTGTTACTGAGTTTAGTCGGTTAGTTACATAAGGTATGCTCAGAAATAATTGTTGATAATGGAGTCCCGATGGATGTTCATAAAATAAGGGCTGCTATTTGGGGTTAATCGGTTAGTTACATAAGTTATGTGATTTTATAAGTAATGCAAGTTTATAAGCTAACTTTCTTGCCTCCTCTTTTGAGAGCCTAAATAAATCTACACAGCACATGTTGTCAAATATTTCACCAACACCTTTTTCTGCGATCCAGACAAGACGTTGTATTGTCGAGAGGAACCCATTGATACAGACTGATGCTGAAGCTTCTTTATTCACGCTAACACGCTTCTTTTTATATCTGAACAAGGAAGTTCATTTTACTCCATACTTTTCAGCTGTTTGTCTGTCTTGAAATTGTAGTAAGCCTTGATGGTCAAATTTATGTCGCATTCTCCACTATTAGTAGTTTTTGGATAATTACAAGGTATCTAAAAAAATAACATAGTTACAGTAGACATCGAAAAACAAAACAATATACTGGGGTCAATGGAAACACGTTTCTATTGCCCCCAAAAATGTTGTTTCAAATGATCCGTCAACCTATCTGCGGATATTAAATTACGTAAACACGACACCGATTCCTCTAGGCACACATAAACCACATTATAATTGCGTACAAGAATACACATACGTATAGTAATTTAAGTTACAATAACAAACTACTAATGACTATTCGTCAACAAAGAAAACAAAAACATGAAAAATACTTACTTTTTGGGCGAAAAAAATAATATAGTCACATAAAAATTTTGCGACGTGCTAGAAGCCGTGGCGTGCAATGCTCGACAGGTTCCAACACAAACGCCAATCCTTTCCCTTATTTGGTCCCGCCGCTTCTCGTAGTTATTGAATTTGTTTCAAATGACCCATGTTTCTATTGACCCCAGTCTCCCCCACCAGTACCTTCGTATTGATTCCGGACTTCAAAATTAAGGGAACTAAGCTTAGAGTATTAGTATGTACGAAAACCATCGCTAATCTAGGCAACTAATCCTTTAAGCGGTCAGTAGTGGAAAATTCCTCTGTGTAACTACGTATATCGAACAAAAGACTGACCTGACAGGCGCCTCATATAGGTACCTAATGTAATAGAATAGTCTACCACAGCGGAAATTATCAGATGCATTGTATGATAACGTTAAAGTCTAACCTTGTGCCGGACTTGAAAATACTAATTATCAACCAACACGACCATTTAATGACGAACAAAACCATTTTAAAGAAGTTATTAACTAGGTTCTGTTCTTATTTGTGTCCGTCTGGGTTAGTCACGAGGAAGGTAGGCATCAGTATACTACATATTGAGTTCCATGACTATCAACTTCAGAACAATAAGTTTGATGATGCGATAACGCTGGCTCACTATTCAATGTTCGCTTAGCACTAAACATCTGCAGCCTACTTGCATAATACAATAATGAATGGAATCAGTCGATTCAGTCGACATTCATAGTGACATTACAACCGCATCGATTGCGTGGATAACGTTATCGAGCAGAGGATTAATAGTTATTTGTTATACAAGATTGTAAAGTTGCTTTTTAAAAATCTTTGCACTCGAGTGCAACACGTAACTTTTCATCCCACCCATCCCTGTTGTTTTGCCTGCTGGGGCTGCGGAAATGTTTTTACGAGATACCGCGGTCCCGGATCACAAAGACAACTGAAGAAACAGGGACACAGGAACTGAAACTCCGTTCCGCTCCACCCGTAGCGCGATGAGTAATTTCATTTCCCCCCCCCCCCCCTCCCCCTTAGAAAAAAAGAGTGCCTGTGAGGGTGTCGCGCGTCTTTGTCTCGCGGTCTGTTTGCATTATGCATCTGACATCACAGATATTTTTAGTGTAGTTCATTATTGTGTAATTACAATGTAGTTGGCTTGATATTCGCTTAGGGGAATATGGTTAGTATATTAATGTAAAAACTAAGCATTTATTATGAAATAATTTTTAATACTTAATACAGCTTTTATAAGTCTGAGAGGATAGCGTTGGTGGAGGCCAGATAATCTTTTCCTCCAGCCACAGGATAAACACAGTCGACGAATTTAGGGACATCCGTCGCTCAAGCAATCAGGAATCTAGCTAACGTGACGCGTGTCCTACTTTCGAGATGAGACAACGCCATTTCTGGGCATCGGAAGTCACATATGCACCCACACCTCCGGACGCAAGCGAACGTCCACACTAGTGTCGATTTAGTTAGTACGAGTCTGATAGACTCCTCTACTGACCACCCCCACGGTAATGGACATCCATGAGGCTGTATATCTTGAGAAAAAAGGGTACTTTCAGTAGGTTATTAATGATACTGCCGTTCTTGTTGTATCAGTATTTTATTTCCCTTGACCCACAAATCAAATCATCGTATGCTTAGCCTTTTCTCACCTAGGTTGCGGTTGGCTTGCAACCAGATGCAGTTTTAGATAGTAGTGTTTTAGATGGAGCAACTGTCTATCTGACCTCCACAAGCCAGTAGCTTGGTAACACGATATTCCTTGGCAGAGGCGGCCTTACCCATTGCGAGGCTCCGGGCGGCAGGTTTTTGCGAGGCCCCTTGTCCTTCGTGAAAAGTATGTGATGCGAAAGTAGGTCTAGTTGTTTGGTTTAGATATTTGTCATGTTTGAAGAGAAATGCTAAAGTTATACGAATAAATAAAATAAGACTTTTAAAGTATTTTACATTGAAAGATTTACAAAATTAACAAATACAGAGATGATAAATTTTAAAATTGATGTTTGCGGCTTTAAAGCACAATAATCTAACGAATGAGCTACTTACGTCATTTTCGATTGAAAAAATTGCAAGGGCTGAGAGCCGATCTTGTGGCTTGAGGCGCGATATTCAAGTATGTACTACATAACGAATTTTCAATCGTATTATGTTATAACCTTAATAAGTAATTAAGGATCAAAATCAAAAGTTTTTTTTTATTAAAATATAGGTTCGCGTTTGACCACCATCTCACCTGATGGCAAGTGATGATGTGGTCGAAGATGGAGCACGCTTACCTAAAAGTAACCTATTCACTCTTGACTTAAAGACTCCTAGGTTATAGCTATCGGAAAACACAAACTCCGGCAGGGAATTCAACTCCTTAGCCATACGCACTATGAAGGTATTCCCAAAACGTATTGTGCGTATGGGTGGGATGTCCACCATGTAACGATGGCGCTTCGCCGTTTGTCTCGTAGTCCGATGATGGAACGGGCTTGGCGGAATTAAAAAAATTAAAAAATATAGTTAAAAGTATCCATATTTTTAAAATTTGCTTGGGTTGTTGCGCGACGCCCTTGCAAGAGCGAGGCCCCGGGCGATTGCCCTGTTCGCCACCCCCGAAGGCCGCCACTGCACAATCAGATTTTGTGGCTTGTAACTACCCGTAAAGGCTGTCAAATATGTACAAAAAACAGCCAGATTAACGTGCAAACTAAGGCGTGAAGGAATCTCGATATGTTTATATGGTCACCCATCCACAAACCGTCCTCGGCATACATTGCTTAATCTCGAAAATCGACTCGTGTATCGAATGAAATACTTTTAATCAATATTATTGCCTACACACTTCTACACACATTCTTATATCTTAACACTCATTTAATGGAAATTTTAATCCTACTTTAAACAGCTGAATTGCATGCGTACACTCAACGTAAGCAGCAGTTGAAAACCAGCGTCAGGCAACTTCTGGTTGGAGTGACATTTGCTAAACTGGACCTGTTTGGCATTCCTATAATTGCTTTTAATAGAGTCTCCCAAGGTTTTTTCTCCTACATAAATATACCTACATTATTAGTTACGCTAAATATAGTGCTGCTGAGTCCCAATGATTGGTGCACTGAGGCGGCTTATCCCTGTATGTGAATCATATGCGGTGAACCATGGGCGCATATACATAGCAGAGGGCGTTCCCGTTAACCCGCAATAGTATAGTATTCATACCTGCTAAAAAAACCATTCGAAAACAAAATATTTTTATTATTTTTAATATTAAAATATTCACTAAAAATGTAAAATTGATACGTAAAAGAAACACTCTGTACACGCGTACTTGAAGGATGGCAACGTCTCAATTTATTTATGAATGACGGGCCGCGTTTGCGGCGATCTAATTGAGGTGCTTATACTATTGCGGGTTAACGGGAACGCCCTCTGTTAGCTAACATACTGTAGTTTAATGTTGAGTTCAAATGTATACTCGCAGATCAATGGAAATTACCTTATGCTGCAGAGATAAATGCAGCTCTACACCGTATTGTAATGTTACCTATATCTAAGTAATATTGTCACTAACACTATTAATTAAATAAAAGTAATTACTATATTATATCAGTATATGCCTAATAAACACATTTTCATTTATTTATTTACACTTTATACATTTAGTTTTGTTTTGTCAGTAAAGTTCAATGTCTTATTTAAAAGTGGGCGTAACAACATTGCGGTACAAAGCGTTGCGCCTTAGTGTGTGCTGATTCATAAAAAATGGAAGCTTCAGTGATAAAACTAAAGATGTTTTGCTATTTTCTTCGGATGGTAATTTATTTCTGCATATAACTATTATTGTTATCCGTTTTCAAAGCTTTAGAAAGATAAACTTATTCAATAACATATCTAATGTTGTGTAAAACATGTAATATGTTCTTATACAATGTAAAACAATAACACCACATTCATTTATGACTTTAACCAATTACATGACATGTTATTTAAGTCATACCTAATTGCATTGGCGTTAAAATTATAAGAGATTTTTTTATTAAGTTTCACCACGACAAGTACAGCTGTTCTGTGAAAATAATATTTTACGGTTCTTGCTTTTTTTAAGTTATATAGGAGAAATAGAAAGATAATTATATTATAACATGTGAGTGACGAAAAACTAGTGTAAACTGCCCTCTCATTCTATGGGATCTCCGTACTGAGTTAGGCCAACTCAGGATCGAAGGGTTAACATCTGATATTTCATCCGTTGTATGTATTTATGTAAAACCGTAAACAAAATTATAATAAGTATTGTTTTTTACGAAAGGGTAGCCTTGATAGTCTGAAAGTTCAATTTTCAAACAGAATGTATTATAGTAGTAGGTACATACTCACATCAAATAAAACTTTTTATATATTTTTAAATATCGCAATAAATTTTTACATGTTTTTTACTGCACCACTCAAATACATCTCGATATTATTTTATCTGTTTTTTTTTTACTGAAACAACAGTAAGTATTATGGCTAAGCTCTTAAGAAACATGAAATTCTGTCCTAACTTCGTGAAAAAGGATAAGTATCTACTTAAGTAAGTTTTTAAGTACCTAGGTAAGTACTTATTTGGAATACTATACTGAATTTTTCAGAAGCGTATTAAGTCGTCATAAACTTCTATACTAATATTTAAAAAATAATAAAAAGTACCAGACCGATTTTATAAACTTTTTCACCATTTACTTACCTTATGACTGAGTGACATAGACTAAAATTTTCGCTGAAAATGCTTTTTAACCGAGCGAAGCTGCGGTGATTGATTTCCGTGTATTTAATAATTTTATCAGAAAACGTTTGGATCAGTAATGAGTAAGAACTTAGGTAATATTTTTTTGGGAGATAGTTGTTTTTCTATGACATAGGTATTCATCATCTTGTTTCGGGAGGTACCTGTTTTGGATTCAGCGGGAGAACATGACCGGGTGTCTTCATTATGGGGACCACCTGGAGGACACTGTGACGCATATAGTGGAGGTGCGTCCCGCTTGGGCAGAGGACCGCCGTGTCCTCGTGGAGGTGATCGGTGGCGGGGACCTCTCGCATCCGGCCACTATGTCAACTATCCTACTTACCTAATTTCATTCAGATCAGTTGAGTAGTTTTTGCGTGAAAGGGTAACAAACATCCATTCATACATCCATCCTTGCAAACCTATCGATTTTATAATATTAGTAAGATTGAGCCGCCACGTTCCCACTGCTTGGACAAAGGCTTCCTCTGATCGTCTCTCCATGAGAGGGTATAGGCCGTAATCCACCACGCGAGCCCAATGTAGGTTGGTGGATATCACATGTCTTCAGATTTTTGGTCTTAAGACATGTCCGTTTCGTCACGTTTTCCTTCACCCATTTGAGAGGAGTGATGATATAAATTACATAAAGTAATAAGCCTGACTGGTTTCGAACTCACGACCTACGACTCGCAAGTCGGGCTGAGTATCACTGAGCCATCACAGCTCTTATTGTTAAGCAATTAATAAGGCAATAAAACTTTTTTACAAAAAATTGAACCGACTTCAAAACAAACAACACCGCTTCTGCACTGCAAAGCGAAAAATAACCTTTGTTTCGTTAGATGTCTAATTCCGTTTCAAATAAGGACTACGTATCTACTCACATGACTGAAGTCAGTGCCAAGCCAATTAATAGTTTTGATAGGCTAAGTACGCCGCATTCTGGGGCACGCCCGAGTTAATCAAACCTATTAAATTATCTCCTCCTTTTTGAAGTCGGTTAAAAGTTTACAAACATCTCAGTGTCAATCAATTTAGTCAGTTTTTTGCCAATTTGGTCTGTGAAAATTCCTTAACAATATACCTATTGTACCCCTGCACCAGCTACATGAATTTGTCGTAGTTCAATTAAAAAGTAACTAACTAACTAATAAACTTGTACGTAGCCGTAGTAGATTTCCTAATAACTTTATCGACAAATTCCAAATTCGTCGTTCAAGTTATTAGGAAATCTGAGTGAAGAGTAACAAGAAAAAATATCTTCTATTTCCTAGCCGATTACTCTGAGAAGAATACCAAAACAATACAGAAGTATATTATAAAGCCCACACCGGATATATAGGCTAACGTCAGAAGTCTTGTGAATGCAATAAAAAAGCGTTTTTGCAGCAGCTAATCCATTTGAAAATAACACGTCGTTAGCCAAGATTAATTCACCGCACAATGCATAGGGTTAGTTGACATCACGATTCAACGTCGCAACGAGCATGTAAGGCAGAAAATGTTCGAAAAGCTTTAAAGACGTAGGTAATGGTTCCATCTCACATCAAATGTTTGCACCAACTTGCGCTAATATGGAAACTTTTCAATTCCAAATGTTTGCATGTAAAAGTACTGCTTGAAACTGAACTCGTTTCTGTGTGCACCAACTTTTCCTTCTGGAAAGATAGGATGATTTATCTTTTTGTAGCCAAAACCGTAAAAATGTAGGTAGGTATTTGTATTTTCTTTATAAAACATACTGTAGCTAACCTAGAAGCTCGAACTAGATGTTTCATAAAAGACGGAAGCGGATATTTTTATTATACCCATAAACAGTTCTTACCGGTACCGGTATCTGCGATGTATAACAACAATTACCCAGCTTTCAAAGCAAAGGAAGTTGAGTTATTACCTTCAACAGTATGAAAGATATGACATAAATTAGATAACAGAAGGACGACTTCACAAAATGAGTAAAAATTTGTGCACACAATGACGCGTACCTATGTACGTATTATAGGCCCAAAGAAGATGGGCCACTATTCCAAACAAATTAACACTGCAAGTGCACTCACTGTAGATACTTCGAATGTTTCCGCTCGTTGTATGCAGCAGCGTTTGTTTACCTCACTACGAGTAGAACTAATTCTTTAATATATATGTCTAGTGTCGTTCACGAGACCACGTCGGTCTCGTGAATGCGGCTGGTGCCGTCGAATCAAAAGCAAAAGCTTTATTGTGATTGTGAGAGCAATGTGGAATATTAACAAATATTATTAATAGATTACCGCACTGTCTGGCAGTTTGAGTGCTTTATATGGCCCACCCAAATGTCCTAACTTTGGTATTGTTCGTCAAATCGTTGAAGCTCCTTAAGATATAAGTTGAGCTACGCGATATTTGACAAATGCTTGCACTGCTTGGACGGGCCTGCTCAAATCTGTTTGACTGTCCTCTAAAGGGCGCCACAGACATTAACCTACATGGCTCTTATATGATTTGATCACTTCAGATTGTCTGGACTTTAAAAGAGACGTTGACCTCTGAGTTTGTTTCAGTGTTTCTTCTCAGAGTAGTCAGTTAGGAAACACTGGCCTCATCTAGTTTACATTTACGAAAAAAAAATGACGAGTAAAAGTGTTATTTTTAACCCATTTGCAAAATAAACATCATAATTTCATTTTAAAAAAAAGAATGTATTATTATTTTTTATGCAAGCTGTGCTGCTGCAGGCTACTTCATTCATGAATGCCCTGGGGTAACATGCGAATTTGTTGCCAGGACACCGAATACATAGGATTACATAGCATTAAGTCAGTCTTAATTAATTTTAGTACGATACTTTAACATAATACATATATTAAAGCTAATATAGTTTTTGTTTTTAAGATAACTAGCAATATGGGTAGAATTCATTACTAGCAGTAAATATGAAGCATATTTTTTGAACAGATATAAGTATATTTTAACCAACTTTAAAGGACTTGAGGGACGCTTTCAACAGTGTCAAACTTGTTAGTCAGTTCTGCGCAGACTCAATTTAGCAATGGATGGATGACGCTGATGTGAGTAAGTAACTACCAGTCGTTTTTAAGTTCTGTAGCCGAATGGTGGAAACCTTATAGATTCGTCATGTCTGTCTGTCTGCCTGTCCGTCAGCCCATATGTCACAGCCATTTTATTCCGAAACTATTAGGGATTCCGAAAATATAAATGATGATGTGGCCGAAGATGGAACACGCTTACCTAAAAGTAACCTATTCGCTCTTGACTTAAAGACAAATTTCAACAAACACACAAGATTATAATACATATTTTTTTCTCATTCTCCTATGAATTTCATCAAGCTTAGTGCAAATATACTGTTTTCTTTCTAGATGCCCTGTCTCCAAGTCAAAGAAATGCATTCCAACGTCTCGTCTCGGAGAACGACAAACATGATACACTTATATGTATATAAAAATCTAATCAAAAAATGTTTACCTTCATTTTATTGCGACGCAACCGGTTTGATAGTTATATGAATCGTATGTAGGTCAAGTATGTAGGTTTTCCTCTCTGACAAACATAGTTTATGGGTTATAAGTAAGATTTATAGCTCCATAGGCTTATGGTAAGATTGAGGCACATTATTAGAACCTAAAATTGATGAAAAAATAATACCTTGCCAATTACAACGTCGTCTTCGAGCCCGCTTAGTCTGGCGGATGGATGACGCTAATGTGAATTGTTAACTACCAGTCTTTTTAGGTTCTGTAGCCGAATGGCGGAACCCTTATAGATTCATCATGTCTGTCTGTCCGCCCGTCCGTATGTCACAGCATTTTATTCCGAAACTATTAGGACTACATATGTGAAACTTGGTAAGTAGATGAATTCTGTAAGCCGCTTTCCGATTGTTAGATAAAAATATATAAAATTAAGGGGGCTCCTCATACATGGAACTGAAATTAAAAATAATTCTTTTCATCAAATCTATACATGTGTGGTGTCTATAGACAGGTCTTTAAAAATGACATGGAGATTTAAAACACTTTTTCTTAAAGCCAATCGTATAAAAGATATAAGCTTCCAAAGTGGTAAAATGTATCCGTCCGTCCCCTCTAACTTTTATAATAATGAAGTGAAAAAAAAATATATATATGATCTTAACGATCAGCAGTTTTTGAGATATAACACATTTTCTAGAACCGCAAATATAACATGGTATTATACAAACACTATGAAAAAAGAAATTATTTTGCGTAGTGAGTCTGACTCGCACTTGGCCGATTTTTTTGTTTATGGAGCTACTATCTACTTGAACTTCAACACCTAGTAACAGTGTTACATAAATCCTTGACAAAACTGGTATCGGATTTAAATACACGTATATCAATCAACCTATAACGTTTCCACAGCTAGTTAACAGGCCTCCTTTATCAGAGGAAATTGCCCGTTATCCCGCAAGCTGGCCCTTTGTGGAATTTCCTGCCCTAATTTTATGTTATAAAGGGATTATATTGTACAACGTGTAACGGAATAAACGCAATTCCTGAAAGTATGTAGTTGGTTTAGAATCGGCTTCTGAATCGATTTCCGTCTTAAAAAATAGGTGTTAAATTTTGACGGAAAAATCTCTTTACTTAGAATGGAAACACAGTATCATGACAAATTAATACAATCCTTACTTAATTCAAGGAAATGCGCTCGTGTGCGTGTCGGCCGCTAGTATTGCATGAGTGTATTGCGTCTGCGTACGGATATTGTATGACGTTTTGCGTTTAGTAAGTATAACTATTTTATAAAAAATGTCCAGATTTGGTTTCAATTTATTTAGTTACGAATGTTGTTTTAGACTTATAATTTAATATTATAATTGGGGTGTCTGAGGTTATTGCGCTTAATCTGTTACACCTTGTATATTGGAATTACGTATTGTTACTACAGTGCTTAATTCTGAAGATGTTTGTACGGTCCTGATCTTCTTTTTCTAAGCGTGTCGTGGCCAATAATGTTTTATGTATGTTTGGCCCAAAACTCAGTTACGCTAATTCCGCCTGCTGATGTAGATCGTCAAAGTACAGGTGAGTACAGCATGCGGAACAAGACATAAGTTGGGCCATTGTCTGTGTGGTCACGCCGCATACGCAGAGAAGGTTCTGGTGTAGATAATGTAAAGAGTAATTACGTGCTATGTTGATCAAATTTCTTTCACAGACACTGACGCTTAGGAATGTGCTAAAACTATGCCTGTGAATGGTTTTATTGATATAAATGGTATGAAACAAAAACATTGAACATTGAAGTATAATTTGTTTAAGTAACCTCCTCGTTGAAATATCCTCATAAAATATGATTATAATTTTTGAAAGTATCAAAAGTCTGTGTCGGAGTTGTGTTCGAGAGTCGCAGGTTCGAACTTCGTCGAGATTACTGTGAACCCACTCCAAACGCAAGCATATTTAACTTGGATGGAAGGGTAATATGCATTCTACCTACATTGGTAGCTCTCAAAAAAAGAACATTATAAACTCTATTAATGGTGACACACGGGCAATTTAGGAAAATATTTGTATGTAAAATCTTAGGAAAAAATTTGTATTTAAAGTTTTAGGAGAATATTTGTATGTAAAATATTAGGAAAATATTTGTTTGTAAAATTTTAGGTATATTTTTGTATGTTAAAATTTAGGAATTTATATAATTAGTGAGAAAAAGGCACACCATTGAGAGAAGTCATGCTTTAATTTTTTGTTAAAAAGTTTTTTTGTTGATAAGCTTGCGTTTGACCACCATCTCATCTGATGGTAAGCGATGAAGTGATCGAAGATGAAGCACGCTTTCCTAGAAGTAACCTATTCAGTCTTGACTTTAAATAAGCCATAGAATTTGTTGATGCAAAGTTGAATGGGTACCTTGAACTCTTAATTCAAAAGCTTATTAATTTCCTCACATTTTAAACTGCACTATAAACTGCTAATATAAACTTTTTGATTTCACTAAGATATAGTACTTTTGCATAGATATGCTACGTATAAATTGAGCTACATACACGATGTACTCAATGAAAACTCAAGGTTATACTGCAGTGATCTTATGTAAATTAATTAAATAATCCTACAAGCATTAGAAGCTTATACAATCTGTTAAATGGTGCCTAACGTAAATAAACTACATGTCCTCTTTTCCCGCAAACCGGATTTTCCGTAAGATTTCTTGTTAATTACATTACTTCCTTAAGAGCCTGTCATGTCTAAAACTCGTACAAATGTGTGTGAAATCTTGAACGCGATTGTGACATAATAAGCATGTACTTGCATAAAATTATACTTGTGGGGTTATTTTATGCATGTGCCTGTCTTTCTGTTTATATCAAATGAACCGATTTTATTCAAAATCGGTAGGTATACATTTTATTATTTTTCGGGTTGCTTACAGACTAATAACAATAATATATTATTACTAACTTTCTAATTACAAGCCTTCACAGTGAAATACAAAATTATACAGTGTGACTCTTTATAATGTGTACACATAGAAATGAGGAAATCTATGCTTAATTTTATCGGAATCGGAATTTGATTCTCATTTTAAAAAATGTCTACCTAAATGGAATAAAGCTTATAACAGCATACTTTAAATCGACATAGCAAGGATAGATTATGAAGTGCATTATCTTTTCCTGGCAATCGTGCAGAAAGAGCATCCGTGCGGAATGTATCCTTTTTATTCCTGTGTAAAAATCATCAAATGTCTTCTCCCGCTCTGGGTAGAGAGGAAGGGATTGTCAGACTTCTACTGACTAAAAACCCACCCTACTCCTTCAGTTCCTGCCCTTGCGTTCCGGGGCTGCGGTATATCGTTAGAGCATTTCCGCGACTGCCGCAGGCAGTCGCCTTATCAGGCCCCGTCAATGCTGCTGACTGCTTTTTGAGGCGCACGTGGAACACGACGCGCCATCAACCCGGGCCTAGTCTTAACCAGTTGGCGAGCTACCCCTGCTCGCTGCCCGCAAGCCCGCGCCTACGGTTTACGTCCGTCAATGTTTTCGTCAGTTTAAATATGTTTGCATAGCTAACAATTCTGAGATAAACCACTGCAACAAACTTAGACATCAAAGTATCTTTAAAAGTGCATAAATTCGTACTGTTCTTATCGTATGAAAACCTGATTTATGTCCGAAATACGCTAATGAGAAATTTACAGGTTTGATAAAAAGTTTCCAGACAAAGCAAACACTTTTTAACTATCGTGTAGCTCGACTTACAACAACGTGTTGTTTGAGTGAATTGATAAAATAAGTGCGTAAATAAGAACCTTTTCCCAATCTTCCACTAGTTTTTCCTTACTATCTATCATTATATTCCACAGATTACACTTGTGAACATCTGAAAACCGCAAGCCAGTAACAAAACTGCGCATCAGTCGACCTACCTTACAACGAGCTCTTCTAATACTGGACAATATGACTAGTCCTAAGAGACTAGTCGTTGTAATTAGCATCATATTATGAACACTATACACATACATATAATCTAAATTACCTTCGTTTATCATTTAAAAGACATACTATAAGAAAAATTCAGATTCAGATTCTTTTAAAATCTAATAAAAATAGCTCGTCTTCAATACATTTATTTAGATATGAATAAGTAGCTAATAATGGCATAATCTTAGATTATTCTTTAACATCAAGGTTAATGTTCAGTATTCTATTAGCTTCCAATCAAAGCCTATTTCGAACACACTTTAGAATATTGTTTTATTATAATAGGAACTAAGCTTAGGAATTCAATTCGTGTTTCTAATTACTGGAACGCGTGTGTTAGATAATAGTAACTGATTATTATATTATATAATTAATATTAAAAATCACATGGGCTATGAATCTAACCTCAATACCGAAACAAAATAAGTGGGCTGTGAACTATCCCACTTCTGATGTTAGAAGGGATAGATATATAGATATAAACATATATTAAACATGATTACTAGGTGTTTTATAGAAATAATTAGTAGTCTGTATAGCAATATCAGTTTATTAATTTACCACCGGTTCGGAAGGTAGTATCTATGGAGAAGAGCCGGCAAGAAACTCCACAGTTACTCTTTTCAAAACATCGTCACTTTCACATAATTTCAAGTAAAAATTAACACAATATTATTAGGACACCGATACAACAACATAATTCTATATATAAAAATAAATCGTACCTTAAGATGTTTACACTGTGGCTGTCCGAGAGAGACTGTGTCTAGAACGACTGAGCGGCGGCTTTTATACGACAGTGTAAACAAGTGACGTCACATCATACGATTTTAAAACAGATTTGTTAACCTATGTATTTTAACATTAAGCTATGATTAAATGATATAAAAATACAGTAGATATGTTGAAATTAATTAGTTCAATTACATATTAATCTTACGATGACAGATGATTCAACACACAAAGAAGGGTTATTTTTAAGTAACAAATTAGTGTTTTATACAATAAAGTTATTAGATTAATGTGAATATCTTTAGCAAAATATAATATTAATTATATAATATAATAATCAGTTACTATTATCTAACACGGCCATACTGACATGTACTTCGTTCTCGAAGTACAATTATAATATTCTAACACGATTATTTCAACGTACAATTTAGGTACATATTATTAGAATAAACCAATAAGTAAGAAAAAATAAATTAGCAACATCTGCAATGCTACAATATTTCGTAATCATTATTACTTCGCAACGTCTATCAATAAGTCATAATCACATTAAAAATCAATAATAGACAAAGCTAAATCACCCGCGTTCAGAGAATGTCAGACAACAGTTAAGGTATTTCATCGGTCATAATAATTACGAAATATTCATAATACAATTCACCTGAAATAATAATAACAGCATAACAAAAACAGTAGTGTTATCACTTAACTTTTCATACAATTTTCTATACATTATCGTGTTTACATCATCTCATCTTACTGTGCCTCATCAAACACCCGCCATCAGTGAAGCTCAATCACCTGCGGTCATGAATGGCAGACAACAGTCAAGATAAGGATCTCTCATCATTTCATCGTACAATATTTCATTTTCATCATACAATATTTCGTTTTCATCATACAATATTTCGTATTCATCATACAATATTTCGTTTTCATCATAAAATATTTCGTTTTCATCATACAATATTTCGTTTTCATCATACAATATTTCGTTTTCATCATACAATATTTCGTTTTCATCATACAATATTTCGTTTTCATCATACAATATTTCATCAGTATTTCATCGTACAATAATCCATCAGTATTTCATCATACAATAATCCATCAGTATTTCATCATACAATAATAATAATAATAATAATAATATTCCACAACTTTTCACACAACGCCATCTAGTCCCAAACTAAGCAGAGCTTGTGGTATGGGTACTAGACAACTGATAAACATACATATATATTTCTAAATACATACATATTATAGATAAATTACACCCAGACAAAGAACAAATGACCGTGCTCATCACACAAACATTTGTCCTAGGTGGGAATCGAACCCACGACCTTGCGCACAGCAGTCAGGGCCACTGACCACTATACCAACGGGCCTGTCAAATATCCATCAGTATTTCATCATACAATAATATACATAAATTCTATAATTAAAGTCTTTCATTATACAATTATTTTTCTTCATTTATATCTAAACAGTATACATTATATAGAGATTTTATAAAATAAAACAGTACCATTCAAATAAAAAAATTACATATCAAACAAGTTTAAAGTGATAATAACCCACATTCAATGTAAAAATAATTAATAGTACAATAAAACAAATAATCAAATAAAAAGGAAAATCGAAAACCATATTGGTATGAAAAGATCAACATCAGAGATTTATGAAAATCTTAATTATAAAAAAAAAATTAAGCAATAAAATAATAAATAAAAAAAATGTGTAAAAATATTAACAATATGTCGTCTAATTGTAAAATAAAATGTCAAAGATAAAATCTATAATTATACTAGAGATAATATGTCATTTAATAATATATGAGTAATACAATAATAAAACAAAATGCCATAAAAATATCAATATATAAAAAGAAAAAAAAGAATCCAATTTAGAACAATAATTTAAATGTCTTCAACATCTACAATTTAGCCATCGTTATTATTATTTATCACTATTACTAATCAAGTTTGTATGGGTGGAATTAACGAATGGTAGCCTCGGTCAAAAATCAATTGCTGAATTACAGTATTCATGGATAGTTGAACTTTCCACGCACCGCTCGGCCAGTCTGATACATCAGTACAAGAAGTGTTTATCATATTTGTAATCGTGGACACACTTTTCCATTACTTTTAGGGCTTCCTGAAGTTATTAAGTGGTAAGGTCCGAATTGATTGATGACTCAGGTTTAGTACCAAATTTTTAAGAATAAAATATATGTATTGTACAGTTTCACTACAGAAATTAATTTTAAGAATTTGTAAGAGCAAATTCTTGAAGGTAAGTGGTATTAAGGATTTTTTTCTAGCATATGAAAATATAGCAAGATTAACTTGTTTTTGGGACGGAGTGGATCCTAAATAATATCTATGACAGTGCTGTTATAAATTGCTCACTGATTATATACTTAATAGTATTCAAATAAACATTGGAGAGAAAAAAAAAACTGTCAATAGAAATATTAAAAGAAAACAAAGTTATAGTTAAAACTAAACAGAAATGCATTTTTTTTTTAAACAAATATTGGTCAATATTTGGTGGTGGTATTACAAATTGTAAATTGTATCACATCTTGTGAAAATCTATACCATTCCTTAAACTTATTAGCAAACTAGTATGGGATGCTGAAGTTCTGTTTTTCTATTCAAATCATTATTGAAATAAATAATTATTCTAATCAATTTAAGTTTAGGAAACACAGGATTCATCTAGTAACTGAAAATGGCCAAAAATTATGGAACTATGTTCAATGAATCTGTACTTGAGGAACATTCTAAAATTTAATCTCGACTCAAAACTAGTTCTAAAGAGAGAGATCAGTGCCTATGTGATCTAATTTGACTATTGAAATAAATTATATGGCAACATTTTAAAAACCATTTCTGATTATTTAATAATTAGCGATTATGGAACCCATAATGAATTTTGTTTTCAATTGTGATAAGTGTAAGTTTCAAAAATTCAAATTAAATATTCTCCATACAAATCGTGTCGCATTACTACCTCACTAATTCGTCAACAAGTGAACAGACATCAAGTTTTCTAAATGATATAAATTAATCATTCTGAAATTTATTTGCGATTTCTGTATAAAAATGAGTTTATTTATTTATTTATTTATTTATTTATTTATTTATTATGGGACAATAAACAGCTACAATATATAACGTCTACAAATAACAATAATATACATATGAAGTATTAACAATATTGCAGCCCACTACATTATCCGCATGTTAACAATATTAGGATAAGGTAAAAAGTGCCACTAGATTTAGCATTACTCAGATATGTAGATAAATTGAAGTAAAAAAGAAACAAACAAAAAACATAGATTATGAAGTAAATACAATACAATTAATTAATTATTTAAAATGAAATACACGTTAAAAAAAAAAACTAATTAAAACTAAAAATTAAAATTTAGGATTATTCGTTATTATCACAAGAATTGAAATTATGTTAAATAAGGAAATTGACATCACATCATTATAATATATCATCATTATAATACAATTACAAATTCATACAATTCATTAATATAAATAATTAAAACGGTTGACATATACTCGTATTAAGTTAATAATAATAAAGGACTTACACTATTTATTATTAGCATTGGATAAGATTTTAAAAACATTGGCCTTAAATTTCGATTTGGAACATACAAAAATATCAATATCAATGAAGTTGCTATTATAAGATTCCACCATACGACGAATAGGGCAACGCAGTCCTGAATTAGTCCTACAGGTATTTACTGCGAACAATGTACCTGCACGGACTCTACGCTTATGCACAGTGCGGGGGACCACATAACATAACTTACTTGTGAGGTCAATGGAATCGAAGTAATTATGAACTATACCATGCAGTACGTTGGCTTCTAAAAATTTACGTCTAGATTCTAATGTTAACATATTATATTTATTTAGTAATTGTGAATATGACAAACACCTTTTGTAGCACCTATAGTACATGGAGCGAAGAAATTTACGCTGGACTTTCTCTATCATATCTATATATTTCTTATAAAACGGGTTCCAAATAGAGACGGCATACTCGAGCTGCGAGCGTACAAGCGTCTTGTATAAGTAAAGATAGGTGGAGGGCCGTTTGAATTCGGTAGTTGCTCTCAGGACAAAACCATACATCTTAAACGAGTTATTTACAATTCTCTCCACGTGTTGATTAAGTGACAGCTTATTGTCAAATAGAACACCAAGATCTCTTACAATAGTGGTGTTACTTAGAAAGGCGTTATTTAGCTTGTACTTAAAATTTGTGACACATTTATTTCTTGTGAAATTTATATAATGGCATTTGGAGACGCTTAAGTGTAATTTGTTCTCAAGACAGTATGCTGAGAGTCTATCTAAGTCCTCCTGGAACATTAGACAGTCTTCTATTGTATTAATAATTTTAAAAGCTTTCATATCGTCAGCATACATAAGAAATTTTGTACTTAAAAAGCATCTCCAAATGTCATTTATATATATATTAAATAGGAGTGGTCCCAGGATTGAGCCCTGCGGAACACCGGAGGTTATAGATACCGTATCTGACTGATGGCCACTCACAACAACCTTTTGTGTTCTATTTTGAATGTAGGATGAAAACCACCGGAGCAAGTTTCCCCGTATGCCATTAAATGCAATTTTATTAAGTAAAATTTCATGGTCGACCTTGTCAAAGGCCTTCTTGAAATCTGTGTAAACAGCGTCCACCTGCAAACGTCTGTCCAGGTTTTCAAAAAGATAGTTGGTGAATATTAATAAATTGGAAACAATAGATCGGCGCTTAACAAAACCATGTTGTTCAGGAATTAATACGTTGTGCAGGATTGGATAGATTTCGTTATGTACTAGTCTTTCAAAGAGCTTTGGCAAGGTCGATAGAATTGAGATGGGTCGATATTGCTCAATATCATGTTTCGAGCCTCCCTTGTGTACAGGCGTTATATTGGCCCGTTTCCATATTTCGGGAAACACCCCTTCACTCAGGCATTTATTGTAAATTATATGAAGCGGCTTGTAGATGCTATTAGCGGTAGCCTTAAAGAACAGTGCTGGGTATCCATCAGGGCCAGCCCCTTTAGACGGGTCGAGGTTTTTTAACTCCTGAAGTAATTTAGATTCATCGATACATAGGCTCTCGATTATGATGTTAGCGTCACAGTGAGTTGGCGGGGTCCATGTCGACAATGTGGGCGATGCGGGTTCGAATACCGACAGGAAGTAATCGGAGAACATATTGCAAATCACGTCTGGAGCACTCGACTTAAGGTTTTGATATTGCATCGTAGATGGGATACCTGATTTATCTTTGCGATTAGCTATATAAGTCCAAAAGCATTTAATATTAGAGGTGAGCTTATCCTCAACGGATTTGATGTACGCGGAATAGCATGAGTTACAAGCTTCCTTAAAGGTTGATCGGTATTCGGCAAACATATTGTAGTCTTTAATATTTTTAAACTTCTTCCACTTTATCCAGAGGCGCTGTTTCTTTTTGAAAGTTTTAATTAAATGAGGAGAAAACCAAACAGGAAAGTTAAGTACTCGAGACTTTACTAGAGGAACGTTCACTGAGACAATGTTGCTCAACACTTCATAAAATTTTTCCACCGCTTCCTCAGAAGAGAGATGATCCAACAGGACGGACCATTGGATTTCGTCGATTTGTTCATTGATAACATCATAATTGGCCTTACGGAAATCATGTTTTTTTAAGGGTTTTCTTTTTATGTTTTGCATTGATAAACCTAAGGGGGCTATCGCAACAAACGGAGGGTGGTGTGGATCTATAGGTAGTAAGGGATCTATCGGAGGGCACAAAGTGCAAATTATGTTAGAAATGAACAAATCGAGAATTTTACCGTTACTATTAGCTATACTGTTATATTGGTAGGCATCTAAGGTTGACATTAGCTGAAGGAGTTCTGCGCATATAGGGGAAGATCCTGTGCAAGTCATGCCAGTGATTTGTTGCTGACTACCGGGCAGGGCAACTTCCCAAGTAATATCCGGAAGATTATAATCTCCAGCAATGAGTACAGTCATCACGTCAGGTTCATTCAGTACGTCCTGCAGCATGTCGAAGTGAGAGCTATAAATATCTGCGGTCACCCATGGTGGTATGTATGCTGCACTAATAACGTGCATTTTTGCACTGTTATTTTTACTCGGAAATCCCACCATGAGATGCTCAATGCAGGTGGTGGAGTTATTATGCAAACGATTAGAAACGTTAAGCAAACACGAGCGAAGTTCCCGCAGCACTGCGATGAGGACCCCGCCACCATCACGTTTTTTTGTTGTGTTACGATCTCGGTCGCATCTGTAAACAACATATCGAGGATCCACGAGCTCAACGCTAGCAATATCGGCCACAAGCCATGTTTCAGTTAGAATTATAATGTCATATGAAAACGATAAAATGTTTACAAACAAGGTGTTCAGTTTGGTTCGTACACCTCTACAATTTTGGTAGTAGATTGATATTTGGTCGCTGTTATCCATAACCACAGTACTTTACTATAAATTCGTATAAAACAATAAATGTTGTGCACGCAAGTAATAGCCAAAGCATAGCAGAAACACCCGGCAACATAAACCCACATGAGATAGGATCGAGAATGGCCAACATCATCGAGTTATGAATACTTCAGTAAAAACCACACAAAATTTATTTAATAAAAACAAACCGGTTTCGGATTTACACTTCTCACAATCAACGAGAAATCAAGTAAATATCCAGAAAAAATATCTTGGACTTTGGCTGAACGATAGGCTCAATTGGAAAGTACACAAAGATCGTGTTAAAACAAAATTAAAAACATTGATAGGAGCGTTATGCAAATCTACAGAATATCGAAAACAAAGAAGAGCCTGATTCTTAAAATTTCATGTTGAATACTTAATCGAGACATAGGGATCAGCTTGTAAACCTAATCTTAACCCCCTACAAAGAACACAAAAAAAAAATCAGAAAATCCTTATTTCACTATCAGTATCTTCATCCAACATAGAAAAATCATTAACAACATCACCATTAATTCATTACAACTGAATATTAATAAGCTGCAGCTAATGGCTAACAAGTGCATAGACTAATTACGGGAAAAATACTATATTGTTTGTGTACGGCTGTACTTTGGTCTGCCGGAGGATTTGAAGCGAACTAATAGCGTCCATAAAAAATAAACTGAAGAAGCATGTTCGAACAAAGTAACATATCGCCTCCAACTTTTTCAAGAGTGAACACTACTTTATAATTACTATTCAAATATATACAATACTTTGTATCTGATTTTAAGTGAATCATAATGTTCTTATGAGAAGTATATGACATACCTACATAGGTTCCAAAGAACTTTCCAAGAAACTTTCTCAGAGAAATTGTGATGATATAAAGCCGAATACAATTTTTTTTTCATATTTATGTCAAGACTACCATTATTTGAACAACCCATGACAAAATTTAAGTTAGTTAGTAATTGTACTTAGTTGGAAGTATATTTAATTAATTAATATTTTATATTTTTCAGCTCAGGAGCATAAAAATCTAAATTATTTTTGAAACATACACATATCATTATGGAGTCAATTTTAGGCATATTTTTACCGTGTGCTTTGACAAAATTAGTATCCGTTATCATAGATCTCTATCGAGTACAGTGTACAATTGTAATAAACCCTTTAACACATTCCGAAAAGTTAACGAAAATAAACACCATAACAGTAGTAACGAAGTGACATTGAAAAGTAGGGTTTGGAGAAAGAAAAAAAAAAATATCGATATTATTTTATAAAATAATCGACTATATAGAAAAAAAAAATTAAATCTCAATGAATCTATAGTCAATTTTTAAACAAGAATATGCACAAAACTTACGAAAACAAAAAAAATATCGATACTTATTACATTTCCTCGATAATAATCGTTACAGTTTTAAAAATAATGATTCCATATTTACCGATATATTTCTTTTAGTTAACACTTTTTTATATATAGCTTATTGGTCCAATGTTATTTAGTAGTTTTTTTTTTCTTACTTGACTCCCGTTATGATGTTGGTCCATCCAATTTCTTTGCAAAGTTTTTTGATTCCATAGCACCATCAGGCTGCACCGCTGTCACTGGACTGGAAGCGCCGCATAATCATCTGAACGGCGGCAATAGCTCGAGATAGCATCCTTCCAATATTGCAGGATTCATTCTGAAACTTTCACTCCAATGCATTAGTATTTGGGCAAGAGCGATATACATACATGTACCTTCTACTTGAAATAAAGGCCTAAAACAAATGTACAGCTAACCAAAACTAACTTGCAAGAAAAGTAACTGCAAAACAATCTGACAATAGTGAAGTTTAAAAAAAAAAAAAAATCACATGGGCTATGAATCTAACCTCAATACCGAAACAAAATAAGTGGGCTGTGAACTATCCCACTTCTGATGTTAGAAGGGATAGATATATAGATATAAACATATATTAAACATGATTACTAGGTGTTTTATAGAAATAATTAGTAGTCTGTATAGCAATATCAGTTTATTAATTTACCACCGGTTCGGAAGGTAGTATCTATGGAGAAGAGCCGGCAAGAAACTCCACAGTTACTCTTTTCAAAACATCGTCACTTTCACATAATTTCAAGTAAAAATTAACACAATATTATTAGGACACCGATACAACAACATAATTCTATATATAAAAATAAATCGAACCTTAAGATGTTTATACTGTGGCTGTCCGAGAGAGACTGTGTCTAGACACTTGTAACAGTCGCTGCGCCCCCGAAGGGGGCGCGGCAAGTGATGTCGGGGCGTGTGCCCCCCGATCACGGTGGCCAACCTCGGCCCGCGACAGCGGGCCCGTCGTTGGGTTGCCTTTGTTGGCGTGACCTGCTTGTGCGTGCGCCCTGCCTGCGCGTAGTTCGCGCGGCGGGCGCGCACACATATTATGTTTATGAAGTGTAAACTGTAAGCGCGCCGCGACGCCGTTATTCGGCGTCGTTTCTTCACGACACCTCGGCGGTCTACGCCCGCCAGGTGAGACCCCCAGTTGCCTGAGGGAGGCCTAGCGGAGCGCGACCAGCGGCGAAGGTGCCGGCTTAGGCGAGCTTACAGTTGGATGCGTGGCTCCGGCCCGTCCCGCTTCCAGATCTAGCCGGTTACGTTCCGAGCCGTAGAGCCGTGTTGTGCGTGTGTGAGCGGCATTGTTGTGTGCGTCACCGCTCAGTGCGTCGACGCCGAATAGCAAGCTATCCGGCGCTGTTATGTATACATGTATGTATCGTGGCGCATGTGTGATTCGGTACGTAACGTGCCTATATTAACTTAGCACACGTTACGTATCGTGGTGTATGTATTATGAATAGTTTCATTGTTTGGATAAGCCGCGTGTAGTGTGGAGGCGGCTTACCCAGGCGTCAGTAGGTAGGGGGATATGACATAAGTAAATCCCAAGGAGAGGCGGAGTGGGCGACTTGTCCCTGTGGGCCGCGGTCTTCTGTTGGTCGTGCTCGGCGGCCTAGCGACTGCAAAGTGTTGCCAACTCCGCTAGGCCGTCTAGCACGACTAGCTCTATATCCTGTCCCTGTCTCAGCGCTCTTATGAGGCCGAGTAATATTTTAATGGCGCAGGATGTGGCTTCGGAATGTGCCACCCTCTGGGTGGACTCGGCTTCGGTGTTGGGTCGTGCTTTGGCGAGCGTGCCGGTGCTTTCATGAGCGCCGGCGCGCCGTGACCGCGTTGCGTGGGTGTTTGGTTTGACTTCTTTTTCCTGCGCCATTGTAGGGACAGGGGCGGCCGTGGGGACCTCTTCTTGGGTCGCTGAGGGGGTGGGTAACTGGGGGTTGGGTTTTCTCCCCTTGCCCCCGCGCCCCCGTTTTCTCCGCCGTGAGGAGGTGGTTGCGTCTCTGTTCGTGGGCCCGTTGGCTGCCGCCATCAGCGACGCGCCTTGGGCCTCTTCTGTGGCCTCTGTAGTTGCCGGGTGGGTGAAGACTTCGGAGCGGCGCGTCACTGTCTTGGTGATGGCGACAGTCCCCGCTCGCTTGTTGAGCATCTCCCGTTGGAAGACGGGGCATCTTACGTGGCATGCTGGGTGGGGGCCACCGCAGTTGGCGCAGGTGGCCGGCTCCTCTCTGGGCCTCGGGCAATCCTTGGCCAGATGCCCCTCTCCGCATTTGACGCAAGCGAGCGGCCGGTGGCACTGGTGTGAAGAGTGCCTAAATTTTTGGCACCGGTGGCATTGGGCGGGCCCACGTTTTCTCCGCCACATCTCTATCTTGACGCCACGCATACACATGAATGTCGTGACGTCGAAGATGCTACGCACGTTCGTCGTGCGCTCGAGCACCGCGTGGAACACGCAGCCGGGTCGTCCCTGGCGCGCCCTTATGTGGCGCACGTACTCCGGCTCGTATCCCAGGGTGCGGAGCTCCTCCTCGATCTCCTTGGGATCTGTGTCGGCAGGCAGCCCCCGTATTGCTACCTTCATTTTCAGCTCAGCTGGTGGTGAGTAGGAGAACCAGCTGAGCCCTGTCTCCTCCTCAAGCTTCATTAAGTAACGCTGGACCAGCCGATACTCGTCTCCGGAAGCCGGCGTAAAGCGGACGCCGGCGCCGTACGGACGAGCGTTCGGTGGCTGGCCCAGCTGAGTGGCGATGGCCCGGAAGTGCCTCGCCCAGTCTGGTAGCCGCTCAACTACCAGAGGCGGGTAGCGCTCCCGTTTTCCTCCCTTGTTCCCACTTTGGGCCGCGCTACTCGCGGCTGCGTTCGCGGGGGGGGGCTGCCTTGACACTTGGGGGGGGTAATTAACAATACCACTGACCTCTGTTTCCCTCGTGGGTGACTCGTCACTGTCCCGACCCCGCGGCGAACGTACACGTGGAGTACGTGGCGGGTCGAGGCAGTAGCGCTTCGCCTCCTCCTCTTCGTCTGTACTACGCCGACGGCGCTGGGCGCGCGACTTGTACGGGCGCTCCGACTCCGCCTCGGAGTCGGTGCTAGCAGGCACTTCGGTGGCGTATGACGCCAGCGACATATTGGACCCCGCACGCGATAGTGCGGCCGAATACGTCGCCGGCGAGTCGTACGCGGCGGTGCGTGGCGGCGCTGGTGAGGTTAAACCTGGCGGCGTCGGTATCGCGGTCGCCCGGCGCAGGCGTGGGTCGCGGGACGCGGCCGGCGCTGCACTAATCGGTCGCGGTGGCGCGCTCGCTTGGGTGTGTCGGGCGGAGGCGCTCGAAGCTTCTCGAACCGTCTCGGCGCGCGGCGGAGCGGCGGCGCGCGGGGTGGCGGTAGAGGTCGCGGGCGGCGCGGTGGATGGGGCGGTGGCCGTCTGCGCGTATGAGCGGGACGGCAACATCGCCTGTTGTGCGGCGAGTTCACGGCGGAGCGCCTGGGGCGCGGTACCGCTCTGTGATCTCGCGACTTGTGCCGGGGTCTTGGTGGGTACTATATAATGCTGGGTACCCACCTGTATGTCCGTTATGGCGGCATGTTGGGGAGATTTCTTCGACTCCTGCGGCCGGCTCGGCGGCGTCGCCGGCACAACGCGCGCAGGTGCCGGCGACGCTGGTGGGCCGGCGGCAGGCGACGTCTTCGTCTTCTTCTTCTTCTTTTTCTGCTTCGGCAGCGAGGCATCAGGCCATGGACCACGTGTCACGAACTGGACGTTCGGGAGTGACACAGCATGGTCCATCAGCGGCTGGCATTCACGGCATCGGCACTTTTCCCTGTCTTCTTCAGCGTGGGCTTCCTTTTCGGCTAGCGTTGGGGCGTCGCCGCGGCTCTCGGAGTCGCGGGCGCTAGGCTTCGGCATGGCACGGCAGTTGAAGATTCAAAATTTTATATCGTGGATAACGCGACCGCGTCGGTGGAGGGCCACCGGGCGGCAACTAGAAGTCGGTCCGAGCGTTCTGAGTGGGAAAGCACTAACTAGGCACGTCCACTCATTACAACCACGAGACGTTCCACTGTGTCTAGAACGACTGAGCGGCGGCTTTTATACGACAGTGTAAACAAGTGACGTCACATCATACGATTTTAAAACAGATTTGTTAACCTATGTATTTTAACATTAAGCTATGATTAAATGATATAAAAATACAGTAGATATGTTGAAATTAATTAGTTCAATTACATATTAGTCTTACGATGACAGATGATTCAACACACAAAGAAGGGTTATTTTTAAGTAACAAATTAGTGTTTTATACAATAAAGTTATTAGATTAATGTGAATATCTTTAGCAAAATATAATATTAATTATATAATATAATAATCAGTTACTATTATCTAACACGTGCGACGCCAGCCTCATATACAGGGTGGTTATTATAACTAGCAATGGATTAAAGATCTGAGGCTCATACAAATATACCTACTTCAATAAATTATATGGCAAGAATCATAATCTTTTCATGCAAAGCAGGACTATGACATAATTCGTGGCACTTGAAATTATATTCACTGACACGTAGTATTAGAATTTATAGATATAGATAAATTCTATTGAAATCCATGTTTTGCCATGATAAGTTTGTTCAAATGGCATGTATTTATATATTGTATTAGATGTTGTATTGCATTAAGGTATTATGAATTGTATTTAGGTGTATTATATACCTATATAATACTAGCTTTTGCCAATCTTCTCAAGGTATGAAGACTTCATTCGTATGGAAATTTCGCACATTTTCGGGGAGTAAAAAGGCATGGATAAGGATAAAGTGGGTTGTATATTTCATCGATTCTGCCATTTTGACGCGATTGAGTAACAAACTTTGGATGGATATATAGATTATATCCATCCAAAGTTTAGATTTCATAGACCTACACCCTGTATATTGTAAGATTTCAGCTAAACTACAATATCACTCGTGGCCACTCGACCTCAAGATTCGATAAGTCGTTCCATTGGGTCTCAAGATTTGTAACATTCTGGTGACCGAGTTAACGTGAAAACACGTATTACAGTGTTAACCCAAAATTTAAATTAAATGTATTCCCAAATAACATTACGTTCTTAAAGTAATATCTAGTTACATTGTATTCAAATATATTTTTTTTTGTGATCAGTCAGATAGATTTTGTAAATATTGTATTTAAACGTATTTTTTTTTGCCTTTATCCAATCAATAACGAATCACAAATATCAAAAGCTTTGGAGTTCAGTAGTAGGGACTGCTGACCTCACGTATTTTTTCAATAAAGGAAATGAGTGATGTCACGTGAAATTTCAATTCACTGTATCTCTTTCTTTCCTTGGTACTCAATTCCACTCAATAAAACATTTTACCTCAATAAAATATATTATTTGTAGCTGTTACAATCTAAACCGTAATCGCGTATCTAAACGTTAGCGGAACAAAGTTAGTTTACTCAAAGTTTTTTAATTAAGCGCCTTCTAAAAAGCATCCTTTTAATTTTAGTAAGTCATAAATTATAAAAACGTCTCTTCCTTTGGAGTTTATCTCAGAGATATTTAAAAAAACGCCTCAGTGAACTATAGTAAGTACCGGTATAAAATTGTGGCTTCGAGCCAAGAAGTGCTTATCGTTTATCAAACTATGAGCACATTATTTTGAGTCAGGTTTCAAATTTAAGTCTCCGCTGTTCTTTTTTCTGTTTAAAAATTCCTGAGGACGAGTCAACATCTATGGACTACTCATCGACTTCTACGCGACTAATTAACATCTCCTGAGTATGATGGAAGGGTCTCGCAAAGGAGCGAAAATGTGAGTGAGTGTGAGTTGCTTGCAAGTAGTTAGTTTTTAATGCATCCCATCTGTATGTGCATATATGTATTTGTGAGCGGGAAAGCATTGCTGCATATTGCATGCAAGAATGATCATCTGGTTTCAGATTTCATGTCGTTGATTGATTAATTTTATTGCAGAATGATATACAGAATACAGGCACTTTATTCGTTTATTTGGTACTCGTCGTGTTTCTTTGAAGCGTGAAATTTGGTTGAAAATACCGCGTCAAGCTGGTTCCAAAAAATATTTTGATTGTTTTTTTATGAACAGAAATAATAAATAATACTTGGATCCAAATCCAATGTTTTTGTGATATTCACACGCTATTGGTTTAAACAGTTATTGGTTTATCGGAAATCGGATCAGTCATTGTAACTATAACCTTCCGTTGATATTATTAAAAACCAATTTGGAATGATAGCGGCCTAGGTGAAAAATAAAAAGTAAAATGAAAGGTTGACCTCATGAAAACTGTATTGCAATATTTATGTCGCGCTACAATATGCATTAAATTTTAGAACACAGCTGGATTTGGCTGGTCGTGGTTTTTTCCTTGTTTAGCATAGCGTTGCACTGGGTCTTCGGAGTGGGTACTCTGGCCTCCTACTAAGTTACCCTAGGTAGAACTAGGACCTTTTCACAGTCTTCTCAGCCTTACCGGCGTTGCACAGGTACAGGGTTGCGGGAATGTTCTAACGAGATACCGCAGCTCCGGAACGCAAGAGCAACGGAAGGAGCAGGGTGGGTTTTTAGTCAGTAGAAGTCTGACACTTCCTTCCGCTCCACCCACTGTGGGAGGAGTAATTTGATGATTTTCCAACACAGAAAAAAAAGGCGTTGCCCAGGTAGCTCCAGAGCAGTCTCTCAATAGGACCAAGGGCTTCCCACCATGGGCTGATGGCAACTACCGGGGAGGTTTTAATAAGGTTGATATTGAGCACAACACTGATCCAAATCTACAGGCTGTCGACGGACCAATGTTGAGGTAGCGGACTTCTGGCAATAAATGAAAGTGTATTTCAAACGTTACTACCAGATTCATTGTCAAATCCACAGGTTTAAACTATTACATCTACTGGATTAAGGCAAGCATGGCTTCGGTTTAATATGTACGCAGTTAAAACATTACGAGACTAGTTTACACTACTGTCATGGAAGCGAATGACTACTGAACTGAGAAACAAATGTGGGCGGAAAAAGCTTACATACATTCTAACTTCCGGTTTCCAGAAAGTTCGAGAATATTCTAGGTTGTACTACAGTGCTTCCTCTACTGTCGAGAGGCGATATTTTTAATATTCATTCATAATTTATACACCTTCATTCATAATTCCACCCCCTGGCATCGCAAAACGGAATCATTTACCCAATACTTCATTCATAACTAGCAAATGTTTCATAGACACTGTCGCCATCTTTTAGCCGGTAGTGCAAACAGAAAGATACCATATTCTCGCTTTGCGACAACAGAAGGCGCTACTATAAACTTCAGTTACAGTTAAAGTCCTAAACTCTTCGGTCTTATCCCCAATGACCAAGCAGACGGTGTCCCACGACAACAAAGAAAAAAATTGGCCAAGTGCAAGTCAGACTCGCCCATGAAGGGTACCATAGTAACTATAATAATATAATATAATAGGTATATTTTTTTGACGAATAAAAAAAAGCCTTAAAAATTTCTTAAAACTATTTTAACTATTTACATCTTTACAACTACGCTAAATAACTTTGTTTTTCATAGTGTTTGTATGAATTACAAAGTTATATTTGCGGTTTTAGAAAATATGCTGTATCTGAAAAACTGCTGACTCGATTTCGTTCAAACCAACTTTCAACTTTTGGTTGAAAGTTTATATTAAGATCTCTTATATTATTAAGAAGAAGTTAGAGGGGACACACACATTTTACCACTTTGGAAGCTTAATATCTTTTTAACGATTGACTTTATGAAAAAGTGGTTTTAGAAACCCTTATATCATTTTTAAAGACCTGTCTATAGATACCACACACGCATAGGTTTCATGAAAAATAAAATATTTTCCGTTCTAGTTCCATGTATGGAGATCCCCCTTTATTTTAAATATTTTTTAATTTTTTTCTTAAAATCGGAAAGCGGTTCACAGAATACATCTATCTACTAAGTTTCACATGTATAGTCTTAGTAGTTTCAGAATAAAATGGCTGTGACATACGGACGGACGGACAGACAGACTGACAGATGGACAGACATATCGAAACTATAAGGGTTCCGTTTTTTGCCATTCGGCTACGGAACCCCAAAAAGTGTGGTCTGATATAACTTTGTTTTTTAAAGTTATTTGGCGTAGTTGTAAAAATTGCAAATAAACTAGTTTTAAGAAATTTTTAAGTTTTTTTTTATTCGTCAAATAAATATACATATTACATTATATTATTATAGTTACTACGGAACCCTTCATGACGAGTCTGACTCGCAGTTGGCCAATTTTTTACTATTGCTACTGAGTAAAAACCCAACCTATTCCTTCAGCTGCCCTTGCGTTACGAGGCAGCGGTATCTTGTTAGAAAATTTCTGCAATCCTGACAGGCAATAACCCCTTCGTGTCACGTCAATGCTGCTGACAGCTTTTGAGGCCTGCTGGCTCTTACCGTCGAGTTTACCCTGTCCGCCGACAAGACCCAGAACAACTATCTGTAGGTCATCCGAGAAGAGAGAATTGGTTTCATTCGAGAATTGAACTCGCGACACGCATTACAACAGCTAGTCGCTCAATCATTGCGCCAATCGTGCAAAAAAAGCTGTTTCACGTTTTCAGTTTTAATACGTAGACTTTTCGTTAGATAATTTGTGATACCTGCCTTACTATGACAACCTTAATTAAATCAATAACTTTTCACTAAATTAATATACCAGTAAGACTGTTTATTTAATTAATGCCAAAGCGGATATAGTTACAATTACAGCGTTCTAATTGGTTAGTTTTGAATAGTTTTTTTTTTTTTTTTTTTAACGTGGTAAAATTATCAAATAAGTCCTCCCACTCCGGGCAGGGTGGGAGGGACTGTCAGACTTTTACTGACTAAAATCCACGGTGTTCCTTCAATAACCCTTTACATACCGGGGCCACGGTAACGGGATGAGTCCCACGACCCCGGCGGGCTTCGGCCCTCTGCAGAGGGGGCCTCGTCCTGTTGCTGACGCTCTTTGAGGCGCGCGTGGAACACGATGCGCCGTCGACCCGGGCATGGTCCATGGTCGGACAGCGAGTTGCCCTTTACTCGCTGTCCGCATGCCCGCACCTACGGTGGCCGGAGATCGTCGGCCGACGTCCGACGCCGTGGGCGTCTACCACTGCGGCTGGGCTGGAGGGAGGACGCCATCCTCTCCCTCACGCGGCCCGCCTCCTCCTTCGAAAGCATGACTGCTTCGCAGAAGGAGGCGACCGCTTCCCACTCCCTCTCGCCCCGCAGCATGGCCTCGACCAAGGCCGGGCGCGAGAGGTCTCCGCCTATCGCCGCCGTGAGGACACGTCGGTGCTCTGCCCAGGCGGGGCAGTCTTGCACCGTGTGCTCTACGGTGTCCTCAGGGCGACCCTCGCAGTGGTGACACCCAGGCGTTTCCTCCTTTCCCATCAGACACAGGTACCTCCCGAAACTTCCGTGTCCGGTGAGGACCTGCGTCATGCGGTAGGTCAGGACGCCGTGACGCCGATCTAGCCACTCCTCAAAGAGGGGTCTTACCGCCGCAATTGCGGCGTGCCCGGCCGTCGGTTGCGACAGTCGTTCCCTCCATACTGCCCTGAGATCGCGCCGGAGCTCTTCCCGCCGCGCCTCGACTTCTCGAGGCAGCGGGGATACGCCCCGGCGCTGCGCCTCCACTAGTTTTGAATAGTTAGAACATAATTATGAGGGTACTTGGTTGCTTACTGGCCAGCTATGAGTTCAAATCTTAGAAAGACCTACCCTTCTAATTTACAATTGTTTTTTCCCCATCTTACGTTTAAGCGTAAAGGTAATGTACTTTTTTATTACTATAGCACGCTGCGTCATTAGACGACGATGAAATTATTGTCAAAACCTCAAATCTCATACGAGTGAACTGTACAATGTTCTTCTGAGAAATAAAGATTCTTTTAACTTAACGTTACCTACGTTTTGTATTTCGTTGTAGGTATCTATATAATTCAATAAAAAAACAATTTACTCGCTCACTCTAACCTGACCTAAATTTGAAGAGCTGAAAACTGTTACATTAAGTTCTAAGGGCGGACAAGTAGACAATTTATTGTGTCCACTTAGACTTTAGAGACTTAGCTTCGACTCAATCCATCAAGTTGACAGATATATTTTGTTTTCATTTAACCGCTAAAATAAAGAAGATCAACACTATCTTTTACCACCCGGGATGGTTCGCGTTATTGTACCCTCCTTCCATCTATCCCTGTACCACAATTTCTCATAATCGGTTTGGTTGTTTTGTTGGTAATGCTTTCACGTTGCAAATAAAAACTTATTAAAAAAAACTCAAAAACTCGACTGCTCATCTGAAATGCAAGAAACAAGCACATTTTTATTTAAAAAAATGACAAGCAGGCGGGACCCAATTGAACATTTTAAATGTCCCGCCTGCTTGTCACTGTTGCTGTCTCTGTCCTTGCTTCGCCACAGTCGGGTAAAAAGTAGCCTCCGTGTTATTTTAGGATGTCAACTATGTACTTACCTTTCGTTCAGATCCGTTCCGTAGTTTTGGCGTAATTAAGTAACAAACATCCATCCATACATCTTTCATCCAAACATCCAAAATTTCGCATTTATAATATTAGTAGTCAGGATTATATTCAGATCAGTATTCAGTTATGGTAGCGCCAATTAGCTGTTTTTGTTGTCATAATAGGTAGTTAATAAATATAGAAATAAGTTCAGCCGGATATTCACGTGTTTTTAATGATCGTTCACAGTAACAAGTTGCGAAAAAATACCCACTCAATTCCCAAGTTTCTAACATTGATTACTGCGACCTTATTTTAAATTTTATTGAGTATCCTAGTACTCAATAAAATTTATGCAATTTCTTTATGGCTTTATGAAATTAACAATTGACTTGGGGTATAGCATAACATAGCTCTGACCGAGTGGCGTCCAAGGTACGGTCTGGCGTTGGTCGTCCGCCAGCGAGACATCGTTGCCATCGTGGGTAAACCCTGGATGAAACTGGCACATGAACGTGGAGCTTGGCACAAGCGAAGGGAGGCCTATACCCAGCAGTGGTGAAGTCAGACTATGGATGATGTGATGATGATCGCATAACATTTGGCATCAGAACGGCATGGCATTGAATAACTTAATTTATGTTAATGAAAAATTACCAGAGATTTACTGAGTTACCTTTATTCGATATCACCTATCCTAAACGCTACATAATTCTTATGCAACGTGTAATTTAAAGGGGTATATACATACCAAGTGCACAGCTCCTTTGGATGATAACAAACGATATAGCAAGGGTTTTGTAATCCTATGTCAACATGTGTAGAACTCATTAGAAATTTCAATACATTGATACCAGAGACCGAATTTTTCAAATTAAGAAGAACGAAGAGAATTATCGTTTTATTGACAAGTGACGTAGAAAGTGATGACCCTTATAGTGCTGTGACACGTTTGTTATTACTGGTATTCAAGAAACATATGTAACCAATAATTTGGGGTCAATTCTGTGAGTCACTTATTTTGAGTTGAAACTTTGCATAGAGTCTCCATACCAGATGTTGTCTTCAGTCCTTTTGGATAGATATGGGGTTTCCGTTACATGTTGTATATACTTGTGTACAAGTAACGCAATCCTGTGCCTCATGCTTTTAATGTTATAAAACAATACACATTGATATAATAAGTATGTATAAAAGAAAACGCGTTATCCGATATTATATAGTCGTCTGGCTACAATTCCTAGCAGGCTTGGCCACTACGGATATTATAGAGATTACGTGGTTTATTTAATCTGTAGCGTCCAAGAAGGATTAAAGCAAGATTAACGATGCGCTGTGCGGATAAGTTCCAGATAAATTATATAATAATAATAATTCACCCTATTACGATTCCACTCCTGGGACACAGGCCTCCTCTCTGTGGGAAGGAATGGACCGTAAGCTGTAATCCACCACCTAGTGCAGGTTGGTGATTGTCATATGTCTTTGGACTTTTGATCCTAGAACTTGCTGGTTATTGACTCTAGAACTTGCTGGTTACAACGATTCACGATGTTTCCTTCACCGAGCTAGATCTTTTCTCAAAATATTAAAAGTGCTCTTTCTCAAAATATGCTATTGCCATGCTATGCTATATCTCAAAATATTAAAAATTAAAAAATTCAATATAATATTTTTAGTAAAACAATATTATATTGAATATAGCAACAAAATGCTCACCATGAAAGTGGTATAAAGATGAGCAAGGTTTTATGAAACTTATGTTTTAGCATTCACTGTCATAATATTCTATGTAGGTATTTTTGAGATTAATCAAATCTAAATTATTTTATATAGTCCTACATGGGCACTTATAAAACGTCAGAAGTTAGTGCACGGTTCGAAATTGGTCGTTTCCTATTAGTCTTGTGCCTGCTTGGTCACTTTGGAGATCGCTCCGTACTAGTTCATTTCGGACAGTGAACTAGTTCACTCCATTAGTTCTAATAGCTCTATCCGTTCTTCGCTCTCGGCGGTCCTTAACTCAGAGCACAGCGCGGACCACAGAGCAAATACGCTCTTTAAGTAGGTACTATCAAAGACATCGTATTTATTTATCTCTGTATTACCACAGCGTAAACAGCTGATATAATATTAGGATTATGTATAGTTTAAACAGAGATATTTTTTACCATTGAAATGTGAATCTGAAACGGTTCTCATTCATACAGACACAGAATGAATTTGTATGACGTTTCTGTCAACCAATCAGTGACTGTATTTCATTTCTCGTTTGCACATTACGATCGCACGGTTTAGAATGTACGAGTACGAAAAGAGCTATTAGACCTATTAGACCGATTACAAGCCAGCGTTCGGAAACGGTTCTTTTAGTACAGTGCAAAGATTCGGCTCCTATTCGTTCATCGTTCACCTACTACACAAGACTATTTCTTATGGAGAAGAACCGGCAAGAAATTTCACGGTTACTCTTATAAAAACATATTGATTTTCACAATCTTTGCATAATACATAGATACAATTTTTTAGGTATGAGAGGACAGTATAAACCAATTGACATAATACAATGTAATATAACTTATCGTAAATGAATCTCAAAGTCAATACTGTTCTCACATTCACATTAAAAATTAGCTTTACAAAACTGTAAATAAACTAAAGCAAAGCACATAAAAATATATATATACAAGTAAAATACAATTAAAATAACAACAACCAGCACACACACAAATAAGTGGAGTTATTAATAGACCTTTATACAATAACGCAGTCACAATAAGCCAGAAAAGCCACATGTGCAGAAGGAATCATTGTCAAGCAGCCTTATCTTCAACGTAGCCCTTAATCTTAAAATATGCTTTTTTCAAAAGAACACATTTAATATGGGTTAAATTTTCCCTCGCTAAGTTCTGTCAAAGACTTTGGCAACTTGTTGTAAAAGCGTATGCTGTTTGTTAGTACATTGTTCATCGAAGGGAGAAAGTGACCGATTACCAACGAGAGTGTATGCTGAGGGCCTTAATACACACGAGTTGGGAATCGCACTTTCTTCCGAGTGATACATAGTGCTTTATACTATACCTACGAGGAAAATAAATATATATATAATAAATTCTGGCGGCGTCATTAAATCTTCACTATCACTAGACGACATTTCGAGTAGATCGTAAACACCACAGTAAACACTAATTGAAAATTCTGATAAATAACACAGGAAAATACACTCATAACAAAAGAAAGCTATCCGCACGCGCGCGCGATTTTCACTAGTTTATTATTTTATTTTTAAATCAATGTTCAGCCAAAGTATGTGGCCAGTATCATTTTGCGCTTGGTGATTTTTTTTAATTTTGGTCACCTCGATAAATGACGATTGTCAGAAATCGATAATTGTAAATTGAAATAAATTATTTTTAAGCATTAAATACAATAAGCAGTGTTTTTGCTAATGATTTATACTTTTCTAATGTAATTTTAATAGCTTTTTGTACATTCATAACTGAAACCGAGTTAAAAGATAAGACCTATCGCCATAGACAGTAGGTACAGTAAGCTTCAGAGAGAAGGAACCCCTTTTGGTAATGACATCAAACCGTTTAAAATTTTTGTAAAGCAACGTAAATAGCGTTTTTGTCTAGTGGTTAAGACTGCAGCATAGCAATTCGATGGTCGCGAGTTGTAATCCGAGGATAAGATACTTTTTCTCTTTTTTAGTTTCTTTAATAGGTGATTAGGTGATTTTCGTTAATTATTATTTAAAAAACCAAATGTTAAAGTAGGTATGAGGTTTGTAAGAAAAGCTAGGCATGTAGCATAAACAATATTAATTTATTTCTCTAATTACATTTCCAGGACTTCATGGAATCCACTTCCTGGTTGAGTATACAGTACTATTAAGTTCCGGGGCCGCGGTATCTTGTTAGAACATTCCCGCAACCCCAGCAGGGCCTTCAGCTGCCCTTAAGTTCCGGGGCCGAGGTATCTCGTTAGAATATTCCCGCAACCCGGCATGCAATGGCCTTATGGGGCCCCGTCACTGGTGCTGACAGCTCATTAAGGCGCGCGTGGAACAAGACGCGCCGTTAACTCAGGTGCAAGCTGCGTATTTTCACCGCGGTCATCCGTCCCACCATGACCTACGCCTGCGTTGTTTTCGCACACGCAAAGCTACCTCCTCCACAAGATGCAGACCCTCCAAAACCGATTCCTCCGTAGAGTCACGGGAGCCCCCTTTTATGTTCGAAATGAGCTTCTTCACGTAGACCTCAAGATGCCCACCATCCAGCAGTTCATGAAACGTGTCTCCAAGCGTTTCTTTGATACTGCAACCCAACATAGGAATCCCCTTATTGCATCGGCCGCCCGATACGAACCTTCGCGCATTTCTAAGATTCGCCGACCAAGGCATACCCTCGTCACTCCCGATGACGCAATCACCCTGCTCCAAGAGAGCCGTAAGGAAACCAGCACAGTTTACAAAAACAAAAATCGACCGTCTTTCCGTCCTCGCCGCCGAGGCCCGCCGCGACGTCCCCGTAATTGTCCGCCCCGACTCTTGCCAGAGCCAGCCCGCGACGCTGAGCCAGTAGCTTTAAATTCCCTTATTAATAATAATAATGATATGATCCAGCCTGTCCCTAGCTGCCCTCCCCCTGCGACGCCCTAAGCCGAGGTCCGTACCCCACAGGGGGTGCCCTTAGCGTGTAGTCGCCTAGTTTGTAAGTTTTTTTTAATAAGCCCTGGCTGGAGGATTTTTTAATTTATTAATTAAGGCAACCACAGGCAAGCCCGGTTAAGCAGCCGACAACCTCAGAGGTTGACCTGCGAGATGCCACTCACAAAAAAAAAAAAACAAGACGCGCCGCCGCGGCCGACCCGGGCCTGGTCCTTACCGTACGGTGAGCTACCCCTGCTCGCCGTCCGCAAACCCGCATCTACGGTAGCTGAAGATTGGCTCGCGATCCCCGACGCCCGGAGCTTCTCCCGCAGACTAGATAGACCCGACAACACAGATAATCAATTCAATTTACCAAAAAAAGTATTTTATTTTGGAACAATTTAACTTAAGTATTTCTATACTTAATAAAAATATATACAGACGAAAATAAAAATAAATTATAGGGCATCGAAAAATTCGTCAACATCGTTATCAATGGGAAAAGTGCCCAGAACACTGGCCGCATTGCCACGTTGAATGGCAATGCTGATTCTCTGTCCAAAGAAAAGGCCAGCCCTCTGGTCACTTGTGGAGTCGACTAATCGTTTGCCGATGTCACGAAAGAGTCGATGCGCACTCGGACCCCATGGTCCTAACGTTTCAACCCCAAACGGCTCAAACATATAGCACCCAATTAGGTTGTTGTATTTGCGCCGTTTGAGATTTTCTGCACCTGCAGCTGCCGCCCCAGCACAGCCCGCCGTACTGAGAAGATGGGATGGCGCAAGGGTGTCAACACAAGTAGCATCCCACACCAAAGGCCTACCCAACTTCCAAGGCATTATAGTCATCCCGTCTGGTCTCTTCCCATCGTCCCGTGCCAAGCAGGGGGGCTATATAGGGTTCTAAAACAGATGGTACTCCAGCGGTGACAAGAGCCCGACGAATGATGTCATTTATGCTGGCATGCCGTGCTATCCAACCAGAGCTTCTGCTGCAGGAAAGGCCATGATGTCCGAGGCGGCCGACTGCCGCACCGCATTGACAGCGATGTGGAGCACCGCTGGGAGCACCCAGACGTAGACATGTAGCGATCCGGAACGTGTTATCACTTAACATAGTACCTATATTAAGTGAAGGTCATGCTTGTAGCCAAAGGCCCGACTCCCATTCACCCACAGCCAACAGGCGCGAGCGCTCAACAGTATTGGTTGACGTATTTAAAAGGTTATTCCGTACCAAACTGCAGAGCGGCTCGTCCCTTTGTCTCTGGGAGGACGGGTTCTCGGGCAACGCTGTATTCGGACAAGCCATTTTCCAGGCATTAACTGCATCGGTCAAACACGGCACCTCGTAGCTAACCTGAGATTGTGTTAAAATTTTCTTAGTTAAAGTCTCAGTGCTGCGGACCGAAGACAGAAAAGCCGGTAGACTTATACTGGAAATATTGCGGAATATAAAAATAAATAAAAAATGATAATAAATAAAATATAAAAATAAATAAAATAATTTTGTAGCGCTTATTTCTATTATGTATTTACGCTTGAAGCAAATTTGTAAAAGGGCGGACTTAATGTCGAATGTTGACTACAGTCAACTTAAAATGGTTAAAAAACTTCTTGAGGTGGAAATCTCCAGGAAGGTCTGTCTTCGCTCCGTGGGGGGGGAAAGTCTTTAAGACTCTAACTAACATAAACCATCTCGTTTTACCTCCCATACTTGCTCCAAGGGCTACGGGAGTAGGTATATAAGATGGTACTCTTAAATACCGCACTCATAAATATAAACCTATGCTAACTAAACCCGTTAAAAACAATAATAATAACCAAATATAACTTCAGGCATATATATTCAGTAACTGTTGACATTTAATCAGCAGCATTAATTTCCTAGCTTACCCTGATCAATTACGGAAATTGCATTCGAAATTGAATATAAATTAATTTTATACTATGCAAATGGCCACAATATAATTACGATAATGCAGCTGGCAGCCATGTTGTCGTTAGATAAAATGGGCTAATCTTTTAATCCCTCATACAATCGATACATATGTATAATAAAACAGTAAAAAAGTGTGTCTGTACATTTCATATTTTTACTAAAAATCAATAGAGAAAGAAACAGTAATAGAGGAAGAATTAAAAAAGTCTGTCTGTATATCGTTTGTACACGCTAATCTCCGGACCTACTTGTTATCCTGGAATTCTCACGGAATTTGGATTTACGCGGGATAACCCTCCAACACGAACGAAGTCGCGGACAGAGGCTAGTTAGTTACCAAAAATGTTATCGCAAGATGTTTGTGTAAGATGATATCATTAGGTTGTTTGCCAAAGAATGGAAGGCGATACTGTCATAACGTATGATTTTTGGCAAGAAAAGTAAGGCATAGCTTTATGTTTATTCAGTAGCTTAACCGTTAATACGCGTCATATATTATGAACATAAATATCTTACATATATTTACACATAATTTATTTATATGTATAGTATGTTTTAATAGTTCTGCACCCGTTCTATCTCTGTAAAAATAAATGATTTAAATATAGAAGACATGGTTTATATTTGGAAAAGCAAGTGGCAATATACGTACTACACCTAATTGGGTTAACGGTTAAGATTGTTATAATGATTTGTTTTCGTTGGATCGTCGGAAAAAAGCCCGATCCCGCGGGAATTCCGAAATAAAAAGTATCCTATGTGTTATTCCAAGATATCAACTATCTGCTTGCCAAATTTCATTGAGATCCGTTCAGTATTTTTTGCGTGAAAGAGCAACAAACATACATATTCTATGTAGTGCTTTTTATTGACTTTTTGTGGATGGCCCTACAACTAGGTACTGTACTTAATGGTAAAGAATAGGAAGCAAGTCCTGTTGTGTACGTTTGGGACTTAAATGCTTCCGTTGAGAATTCCGGTGTAAGTCTTCGCAGTCTAAGTGCAGTCCAGGTCGTATTTAAATATTTATTTATTTATTATATACTTTATTGTACACCTTACTATATTTAATTTGATGCAAAAAATTAAAACACGTGTACAATGGGCGGTCTTATCACTCAGGGCGATCTCTTACAGACAACCTTTGGATGGACAAAACTAAATCAGACAGATTTAGAGCTGTCAGTGTACAAACATATTACAATAAAATTCATTGAATCACAATGATATAAAATACATATAATAAAATACACAAATATACTATATATACTAATAAATATTACATGCAAAGTTGAGAAAGAAGGGGAAAAGCTACAGGGAAAGATAATGCTCCTTCACCATTCTTTTGAACGCTGGTAGCGTTTGAGCACGCCTCGCTTCTATAGGTAATGAATTCCACAAACGAGCTGCTTCAATAGTAAAAGATTTGCCAAAGAAAGAAGTGGAATGCATACGAATACTTAACTTTAAATTTTCCGATGATATCAATGATCTAGAATGTGTGTCACAGAGGAACTGAAAATGTTCCTTAAGATAAAAAGGAGTAAAAGGATTAAAGAGCATATTATAAAGCAGAGAAAGTAAGTGAAGATTCCGACGAAAGCGAAGAGAAAGCTATTTACTAAAAAAATATTTACTTAGCTTTGAGACCCAGTTAACACTACGTACACTTTGACTACCAAATGCAAATAAAATAATAATGGAGGGAATCAGAAATTGACTTAGTAAATAATAATGGAACCCTTTTGTGAAGTACCTGCCTATATTTTTTAAATACACACCACAGTCACACATAAATTAGGGGAAGAAAAAATAAGGGTATTTTTTACATAAGCTGTTTAGTAATTCGACATGTGTAGTATGCTTCCATAATTGAATAACTACCCTCTTAAGAAATAACATTATAGGAAGCCATAATGTTATTACAATTTAAGGTATTTTAACACAATTATTAATACACTAGCAGTCTTGCGGACTCTCGGATCTTGTTAACCCCTCCAACTAAGCTAAATGTGCTTGTGTCTGGAATGGGTACACGGCAATAGTGTAATAAAGTGGGGTTCGAACCTGCAACCTCGCGATCACAAGTACGACATCTTAGCCATTAGGCTATCGACGCTTCAACTATCTATAGCTGTATCGTCGCACATTGGGGTGGATCACAGATATGGGTAGGTACACCCGACATTCGACCCACTGAACGGTAAGTGTGACCTTCATCGATCGTTGTTAACCTCTCAAGGACCGCCATTATTTACGTCAACCATCCGTCAAGAACCGCGGGCGGGCTCTTATCGTAAGCGTAATCTGACCCCGGTCACAAACGATTTTAAGACTTATCTTTACTACAAATACAGTTTTAAATCGGTCGGGGTTTGGTGGCACAAATTTGTGCCAGCGGGGCTCAACTAATACTTGTTTACAGCACGTTTTTGTGCCGCTAGGGCTCTAGAAGTTAAGGCTCTGACGATTTCAGTTGCAGGCACATTAACTCTCTAAATGGAAAAAAAAACAAAAATAAATTGCTGTTCGTTAGTCTCGCTAAAACTAGACAATGGGTGGACTGATTTCATTCATTATTTTTGTATCATATTCCCTCTCATACAGGGAAGGTTTAAAAGGTGAGAAAAAATTGAAAATAAAAAAAAATATAGCGGTACGGTTCGCCTGGTCAGCTAGTTTTAAATAAAAACATATTCATCTCAAAACTTTTGATAATTTAACAAATACTGTTTTTTGCCCCGTTGCCCCGTTTACCTTTGTTGCGTAATTGGAACTTTGCTAAATATTAATAAAGCATCCTTACTGTCCTTGCAAGTATTTTACATTTTAATATTATTGAATACAAAATGTTTTGAAAATACTTATGTTACAGAGACATTTGATTAATTCTAAAATATGAATTTACTTATTTGAGGACTCAACACTTAGTTGATGAACCACTTTCATTAAAGACTTAATAACGAAAACAAATATATTTTAAATGAAAGTGATGGAATCTGACACCGCTTCAAATAACGACTTAACTTTACATTCAAATTAATCTATTTACTATTTATAAGTTGTTAAAAGTTACTCTAATCGCTTAGTGTTTTTGAACAAACCGCTCAGATGTTAAAACTCTGTAATTAAAGAACCAAGTTCAAAATTCAAAGCAAACTTATTATTTTGATAACTAAATCTTATATTTCTTAATCAGTTTTATATTAAATTTAAACTAGAAAACCAGTCAACCATGGGTGGTGAAGAGATAACTTAAGAAAAAGTTAAGTTGTTTAAGGTCATATGTGCTTTGTCTAGATTTAATCTAGACAAAGCACAGGCTAAGTCCAGTCCAGGCTAAGTACGCCACAATCTAGGGCACACCCGAGGTGATCAAACCTATTCATTTATCTTGGCATTGACTTCAGCTATGTGAGTAGATACCTAGCCCTTATTTTAAACGGAATTAGACATCCAATAAAATAATCTTTAAGGTTATTTCTCTCTTTGTAGTGCAAGTTTTTGTTGTACGTTTTGAAGTCGGTTAAATGTTTTGTAAAAAATGTTTTTATTTTATGCTTTTTAGTGTATCATTGTTTGTGTTTCTTGAGATGCCTACATACCGTTCGCACTTACTTTAATTAGGTCTGCTCAACACGTCTCTTTTACCCACTAAAACCATATTTCAGTCGTGATTTTATGTTATGCAAAGGTGTAAACAATACTTGAGGAGCTTCATGGCATAAACGGCTTAGCGCGTTTTGATGAGATTTGTTCGCAGTGGTCAGTCTTCGGAGAGGTGTTCAAAAACTTACTATGTCGAGTATTTCTGTGCTTCGGAAGACAGGTTAAGCTGTTAGTCCCGGCTGCATCCATAATCATTAGCACCCACTAATTCGCATTGGGCTTGCTTAGGTACTGGGTTCTCTCTAGCCCATTCTCTTTACGTACTCACGATGTTAATATATTAGGGAAGGTATGTGCCTCAGCAGTGGTGATATTAATAGGCTGATTATGCTAAATAGTACATAGGTGTAAAAGGGCAGCAATCGCGGGAGATTTGCTGTTTTAAATTGAAGAGTTCCATCACTTATCTCCGAAGATCTTCATCAGATGTGTTATATACTAAAACCTTCCTTGTAAAATATGCTTTCAAACAATGAAAACGCGAATTGGATCAGTAGTTTCTGAGAAAATCGCGGATATACAAACATTCATAGATATATACATACATACATCCACCTTTATTGAAGTCGGTTAAAAAGTCATATATTGTGTACAGAAACTATGCCCACAAAACTAACTTACATACAACCATGGCCCTAGGTAGCGTAGTTTTGTAGAAAAATCATTTCCCACCTATTTTTATGTTTACTCGAAAAGTACCTGTTGGGGATAGCGGCAGTGTAGGGCAGCATATTTACCTACCTAATCATCGTAATGTGTAGAGTTTAATTGCAACTTTGAAAAGAAACTTACTATTTATACCGAGCTTTTGGTAAGTGATGATGTGGTCGAAGATGGAGCACGCTTACCTAAAAGTAACCTATTTACTCTTGACTTAAAGACCCCTAGGTTATAGCTATCGGGAAACAGACTCCGGCAGGGAATTCCACTCCATAGCCGTACGCACAATGAAAGTTCTAAAATGTTTAGTGCGTATGGGTGGGATATCCACCATGTAACGATGGCGCATCGCCGTTTGTCATGTAGTCCGATGATGGAAAGGGCTTGGCGGAATTAGATTGTGTAATTCCATCGCATACTCCCCGACATGTAACTGATAGAAAACCGATAGACTTGTAACTCGTCGTCGATGTTCAATGCTCTGGAGCTTTGACGCGACCAGTGCATCATTGCCAATGAGTCTCTTGGCCCGTTTCTCAATAGACTCAGGCACGTCCAGTTGATATTTGGCAGATCCATCCCAAAGATGAGAGCAGTATTCCATACACCATCGAACCTGGGCTTGATACAGCAGCTGTTCCGGTGTGAAGTACTGTCTCAGCTTTGCAAAGATTCCCAACTTTTTTGATGCTAGTTGAGCCTTAGCCTCGATAAACGGACCAAAATTGAGGGTGTTACCCCAAGAAGCTCAATACGATCGGTTATCGGCACGGTTACACCACGGAAAGTAGGAGCCGGTTCGAATTGGCTCCTTTTTGCGGAAAAGAGACACGCCTGGGTCTTAGCTGCATTAAACTTGACCAATTTGGCATCACCCCATTCGGAGAAAGCCTTCAAGGATAATTCAAGTGCTCAACCATGTCCTCACGAAGAGACTGGATCTGTGACCCACCAACACGATCGCTGGACACATATCTCTCAGCAACTGTGCTGTCGTCTGCATACCTAAAGGTACCGGGCATAAGCAGGTCATTAATGTGCAGCAAGAATAAAGTTGCTGAGAGAACCGACCCCTAAGGAACCCATGCCAATCGGCCAGACGAGCAGCCATCAATGACCACTCGAAAGGACAGATCTCTCAGGAAGTCTTCAATCCAAACGCATAGTTGAGTGGGTAAACCGAAAGAGGGAACTTAGCAGTAAGACTATCGTGCCAGACCCTGTCAAAAGCCTTGGAGATGTAAGGGGAAACAACAAGCGCTTCCCCGTGCTTCTCAATAGCCTCACTACAGATGTGAATGGCATACGCTAGAAGATCCCCAGTTGTCCAGTTTTTGCAGAAACCATTACTATTAAGTACGCACTCTTGCAAAGTATGGACGTGACCGAAATAGGCCTGTAGTTGGCCGGGTCGGCACGACTGCCTTTTTTGGGCACGGGCTGCACGTTAGCCAGCTTCCATGCTTTTGGCACCTTTCCAGTCACAAGCAAAAGGTGAAACAGGCATGTCAAGATTGGAGACAGTTCAGACGCACAAGTTCTAAGGACAATTTGCTGCTTCAATTCAAAACTATCACAAATCAAAATTACACTTTTTTACAGGAGAGCTAATCAAAGAATAAAAACTTTTTACCAAAAAATTAAACCGACTCCCAAAAAACCGACTTCCATTTCAAAACACTACAAAGCCAAAAATAATTTTAATTTCGGTAGTCGGTGTTATTGATTTTGTATTTTCTTTTTTTTTCACACCGCCTTCCGAAATTAAAATTATTTTTGGCTTTGTAGTATTTTGATATGGAAGTCGGTTTTATTTTTTGCTAAAAAGTTTTTATTTTCGTGCTTTTTAGTGGGTCAGTGAATTTTCCAAATCGGTTCGTAAATGACGGAGTTATGCGCGAACAAAAAACGCAATGCAGCAACATGCAACGAAAAGATCATCAACGTAAACATTTTTTTAGACTTTTGTTGATTTTTCAGAAACAGCTTGTCCGATTTCGATAAAATTTTCATGGGACCATTTGGGAAGTATACCCTTTCTAACAAGATCAGAATTTTTCAAATCGGTTGGCAAACGACGGAGTTATGCGTGGACAAACATAAAAAAAAAAAAAAAAAAAATACAAACATCCGAATTGAGAACCTCCTCCTTTTTTAGAAGTCGGTTAAAAAGCACTGCAAAGTGAAAAATAACTTTAATTTCGGTAGTCGGTGTCTTTAGTTTTGTATTTTCGTTTTTGGCACCGACTTCCGAAATTAAAGTTATTTTTCACTTTGCAGTGCTTTTTGGGAGTCGGTTTAATTTTTTGGTAAAAAGTTTTTATTTCACTCTTTTTAGTTGGTTGTTTTTTAATTTACCTAGTTACAAGAGCCTAAATGTCAACTACTTATAACATTTTATAAAATATTGCTTTTCCCAATGCTGTGCCGTTAATTTTTGAGGAGTTCTCCTGGTACGTCACCATATGCATTGTGACGAGCATAAAATGCTTAATATCCATATTCAAGTCATCGAATCGCAATCCACGAAATACTTATTATTGAGTAGTTTCGGCGGCCATCTGTGGTCTTCATCATCAGTTCCACTTCCCCAAATGGTACTTTTTGAGAGTAACTGCCTAAGTTACTCTAAGAAATACCCAAAACGCCATAGGTGTGCCTATAATATTTGAAGAGTTCCCTCGATTTCTCCAGGATCCCATCATCAGATCCTGACTTGGTGACAAATGGTACCAATTTCGAAGTATACCCTATCAAACAAAAAAAATAATTTTCCAAATCGGTTCAGCCGTCTTCGAGTACTCCATGATCATACATTAAAAAAAAAAAAAAAATACGCGTCGAATTGATAACCTCCTCTTTTGGTCGTCGGTTGAAAAAGAAACGATTTTTGTCTAATGTTTTCTTATTTTATATCAAATATCGATGCTTCCGGCAACAAATGTCGTAAACGCCATTTTGGCGAAAATGAGTTAAGAATGCAGTCCTACTTAATTTTTGGCGCTGCGTCGATCTAAAAATGTGAAAAAAATATTCGCCTAAAAAAAATACTTTTACACCCAAAATTTTTACTAGTATAATCAAGATTTTTTAGAAAAGAGGGTATGTATAACTCATATTGCTTAGAACCGAATAACCGTGCAGGTCGTATAATACAACGTACAAACCGCTGTCGGTCGTAAAAACATGAATATATAATTAATTGTAATTACACCCCACAATAATTTTTAAAACGTAAGCTCTGCAGAGAAACAATTGTCGTAATGACACTTGGTCTTGGAGAATTGGTTTGAAAATTGAATTATGTAGGTCGTACTCCTAATTTTGTTAATATTTTCATACTAAAAAGGGGTCGTAACACAAAAAGTATAAAGAAAAAAGGGCAGTGATGAAATCGCAACTTGTTTGTATCAATATTTAAAAATTGCTGATGAAAAAGGCATTCGGAATTTACTGTTCTATTGCGACTCGTGTGGGGGACAAAACAAAAATAAAACCGTTCTAGCCACATTAAATTATTATTTAATGTTTTCTAAAAACTTACAAGTTATCCAAATAAACTTTTTACTGCCGGGACATATTTATATGCCAGCAGATTCAATGCACGCTACAATAGAGAGGGAAGTTAAAAAATCATAGTTTGGAGTCCATATCAGTGACCTTCATTTTTTCAATCAGCTAGAAAGCGGCCAAGGCCTTAATATAGTCAATGTGATGGACTACTCAGATTTTTTGAACTGGAGTGAAATAGCATCAAACACTTTTACAAAAGAAACCTTAAAGAATATTAATTGGAGAAACATTAGAGTAGCAACTTTCAGAAAGACCAATTTAAACCAAATAGAACTCAAGTATTCAATGAAAGAAGATGCAATTACACATCGAATAAGTTGTTCGAAGATGTCAAGCGTAAAAGAAAGGGAAAAGGGAAGAATAAATCAAAAGAAAATACAGAAGAAATGTTAGAATTACAATATAATCGAGTAAAGCAGTTGACTCCAAAACAGCTATATGCGGATAAACTACCAATTACCGCAGCTTAATACAAAGATTTGCAACGATTGTGTGATCAGGGGACAATACACAAACGGTTTCATGCCGAATACAAACAGCTTCCTTGTCAGTCTCATAATGTCATTGATACTCTTCCTGAGACTGACGAGGAAGATGAAATTTCTGATTAATTATCTTCTATCAGAAAATCAGGTCTTCAAATTTCTGGTTAATAATCTTCTATCCAATGACAGAAGATTATTAATCAGAAATTTGAAGACCTGATTTTCTATAACTCGTCGTCGTATTATGTTTTGCATCTACTTTTTTATTATCTTGTCGATAACACTTTCCCATTTTCACCAACGACACTAAAAGTTAGGTAGACCATAGTACAGAAGCTTTCCGAACAAACAAGATCTAGAAAGATGAACTAGGTACCTAAATTTTTAAGGGCGTTGGTGAAAATGGGCATTGTTTATTAAAATTATTAGAGCAGTAAGCTTGGTAGAATGTTTACTTATATTTTTTTGTAATTCATTATCAATACGTTTTAAAAAAATGTCGTGATTATAAAATCTTCTTGAAATCAATGAAACAAAATGATTACTTAACATTTTGAATTATGTCTGGCTGGTTAGGTACGCCGTTGGAGGTAGAACACTATAGGCATCTTGTAACAAACGCTTGATTAAATTATACGGGACGATGCCTATAATATACTTACTTAAGTGTATTTTTATACCTTTAGGACCTGCCAGGTCCTAAAGGTATAAAAATTTCGAGCCGCGACACAAACAATGATGATGATTGATGTACAAGATCCTCTAATGGAAATTTAAGTGATTGGTTTAGACATTTTTTTACTTTGAATTTATATTAGTGCCTTGCTTAACCATTATTTTGATTAAACAATGACGGTCAATGAACAAAAAACCTTTTTTAATTATGTCAATTTGTGTTTTATTTTATTGTTTTTATTACAAATAATGAAAACTCAACTTACAGTCTTAAATTCATTGATTTGCTTCAGATATTTCCATGTTTGTTACATACCATCGCATCAGATCGTGGTGTTTACACTCATTTTTATTTCAGTATATGGTTTTTAAAACCAAACCCAGAACTATTGTATTTAAAAACTGGTGCATACTTCTAACTTCCGTTAGACAAATCGTTCTCCATTGATTTGTTAGTGGTCGTAAATACCAACTTCTTGAATTTTCTGGGGTGTATGTCCAAGCTAACTTTTAAAATAAGGCTTTGACATAAATAGTAATAATATATTATGAAACACCATCGTATTTTACGTATTTCTTGTATAGAACACAATTTTACAACTTTTAAAGTTAAAAAGATATAAGCCAAAAACTAAATTATTTTTTGTTTTTCGTTGATTACCAAAAGTGCTATTTTGGTGTTTACGACCTTTGTTGTCGGAAGCATCGATATATGCATATCATACATCGTTAGAAGCGTATTTTTTAGTAGCATTAAATGGTTGGGTAAAGTAATTTTATATTAAACTGAATGCTAGAGGAGTTAGAAGCATATAAGTTACTTTTGAATATAAAAAAAAATGATTGAAATATACTAATTATGGAATAAAACAACCATAAGTAAAAAAAAATATTGTATTAATTATTGTTATCTATAAAACTTTTCAGGAACGCAATATAAATCGCCAAGCAATTTAATAAAATAACTAAAATGCTATCTAAAACTTAAAACAAATCAAAGTTTTCTTCAAAAAGACAAATAAAAATCTTCGACAATGTTGTAAAATAATCATAAATTATTTTTTAAAGTTCTATTCAAACAGTGAAAACATAAAAGTAAAGTAATAAAATTGGCCAGGCTAATTAGCAAAAATAACGTAAGTTTTTCATAACTCAAAATAAAACAAAGCCTTTATAAACATGAAGAAAAAATTCAAAACTTTTGAACAAAATTCTTTATTATTATACTCTTAACTTTTAAATCAACAATAACTGTTTAAATGTTATCTTATAACTATTATAGGAACATAATGCAATTAGGAACACTTATAAGTAGTTATGAGATCACAAAATATAACCATCTATCTATACTTATAATAAATCTGTAGAGAGGTCAATTCTGTACATGAAATATATTTCCAAAATAACTATCAGGGGGTGATTAAGGATCGATACTCATGCCAAAAATGCAATCAGTTAAATTTTTGTCTGTCTGTCTGTCTGTCTGTCTGTCTGTCTGTATAACCATTATAGAAACAAAAACTACTCGACGGATTTTAACTAAACTTGGTACAATTATTTTTCATACTCCTGAGCGGGTTATAGTATACTTGTCATCACGCTACAATCAATAAGAGCAGAGCAGTGAAGGGAAATGTTGGGAAAACGGGAGAAGTTACTCCATTTTTTAAGCTTCCGTCGCGTGTGCAACCTTAATGGTTAAAGCTACACAAATCATTTCATGACGGAAATGTTCTCCTTAAAATTATATAAAAAATATCCCACGACAGCATATGTCTAACTTTTATGGTTGACTCACAATAACACGTGTAACTCCCGATAGCTTAGCAGTTCGAAGCTTTCTGATTATAATATTTGTCTACTCTTACGTTTATAACACTCTCAGTCACCCCTAATTGAAAAAGTTAACATTATTAACTATTCCATAAAAAAATTGGCCAAGTGCGAGTCAGGCTCGCCCATGAAGGGTTCCGTAGTAACTATAATATAATATGCAAATTTATTTGACGAAAAAAAACCTTACAAATTTCTTAAAACTAGCTTATTTACATTTTTTACAACTGCGCCAAATAAATTTGTTTTGAAAAAAAAAAACCTTACAAATTTCTTAATACTGGCTTTTTTACATTTTTTACAACTGCGCCGAATAAATTTGTTTTTCATAGTGTTTGTATGAATTACAAAGTTATATTTGCGGTTTTAGAAAATATGCTGTATCTCAAAAACTGCTGAACTGATTTCGTTCAAACTAATTTTGGTTGAAAGCTGAAAGTATATTAAGATCTACAGACATTTATTTTTTTTAGATTTTTCACTCCATTATTATAGAAGTTAGAGGTTGTGTCCGCCACACACACATTTTACCACTTTGGAAGCTTATATCTTTTAAACGATTGACTTTATGGAAAAGTGGTTTTAGAAACCCCGATGTCATTTTTAAAGAACTGTCTGTAGATACCACACATGCATCGATTTCATGAAAAAAAATATTTTCAGGTTTAGTTCCATGTATGGGGAGCCCCCCTTTATTTTAAATATTTTTTTTAATTTTTTTCTCAAAATCGGAAAGCGGTTCACAGAATACATCTACCTATCAAGTTTCACATGTATAGTCCTAATAGTTTCGGAATAAAATTGCAGTGACAGACGGACGGACGGACAGACAGACAGACAGACAGACGGACAGACATGTCGAAACTATAAAGATTCCGTTTTTTGCCATTCGGCTACGAAACCGTAAAAAGAATCATATAAATTGGTATAGAAACACCAAAGTTATACATGAAATACGCGTATAATAATAAGCCATCGCGCGTGAATACTGAATCATGCTATAAGGATTATTTTTGAGAATCGGTCGCCGCGCTCGACGCGTCTCGCGGTCGAAGCTTTCTCTAGGTACTTAAGCCTCATGTGAACGTGATCTAAACAATATTACCAATACATTAACTTACGCTGATGGAGTCGCGGGCACAGCTATATTGTATCACTACGTTAAGGCCAATAGGAGCGGAGCGCCAATGAAGAATGCTTCAAAATCGGGGTTAAATTTAACGTTAGCCCAAAGTAACTATTCCACGCGGACGAAGTCGCGGGCAAAAGCTAGTTTTTAAATATAAACTTTGTTAAAACGCATAAGTACATTAACTTACTTAACCTACTCAGGCTCACTGCGTTTCTCTTAATTTAACCTTACAGATTTGCAAAGAACGATTCATAATATTTTGGAATAATATTTCTATTAATAAGATTAAGAATACCCTGTTTCTTACTTGCGTAACATTTAGTTTTTGGGTATAAAGTTTCTTTGGTTTACTAATGTTTTCAGATTGATTCGTTTTCTACTGCCTGCCCTTATTTAGCGTGGACATTGATTTAAATGTATTGTCTTGATATGAAGTCTTATATAGGAACTTGTTCTTCATGTATTTTCTATCTTTATTACTTTTATATCAGACCATTTAACCTTCTCTCTATCTTCATTAGTAGTATAATTACCGCAAGCTAAAGGTTTTAAATCAACAAAACTATCATGGGCAAGTTCTTTGACTATATAAGGCGAGCCTTTTATTTATGCAGTTTTAATTAGCGTAATATATTGATCAGGTGCATTTAATGCGCGATGATTTTAAAGCTCGAGTTATATTTTTTTGGATTGTGGAATGAACGGCATCTCCTTCGTTTTGTATGTGGCCTTTAATTAAAAACTTATGCGTAACACTTCTTAGTTTTGGTAATGTATTTATGGCATATTGGTACATCGATACCATAAACTTATTTTTCTGCTGGCCGCAACAATTATCACTGTAAAATATCACATCAAATTCATCATATCATATCTTCTAAATACATAAGCACACATGATTCGATTTTATTTACTCTTCGAGCCCCTTTTCCTTCGTGCCATACAAAACAAGTAGTCTTTTTAGAGCCCAGTTCAGTAATAGTAAAATTAAGTACATTTATTTTTTATACATAGTAAAAACTCGATACTTCGCCCCGTGTACAAGGTAAATCATGCACAGCTACTATCAGATTCTCGCTAACATTTTCTTTATCCTTCTCTTTTTCAGCTCTTGCAAGACCTTTCTCTTTTAGGTGTTCTTCGTGTTTCTCTTCCAATGTGGACTTCTTCTTATCTTCTCGATTTTTGAAAGCAGTACATTCTTCACATTGGTCTTATTTTGGCTGCCAAAAGAAGATATTGAATTCGTTCATAAATATATCATAATATATTTGATAAGAAACGTGCTGTTTATTTTCAGACACGCACTTTTCAACATAACCGCGATGTAAAGCAGCTAGGGTAAGGCCGTCTTCAATATATTCGCGTTTTGATTGACTACGACAGTAGTGGCTTTCGATTCGTGGGATGGAATTTATATGGGCCCTGACTCCGCATTTTAGAGATGGTTCAAGCTGATAATGATCGTTATGTTTTCCTCTTTGTTCTTGAACTGGATGACTTTGGAGTTAGATTGGTATTTTTTAACAACAGTTCTAATTACTGTATCTGAAATCTTCCAACATTGGATAGTCAATTTGCGGATGTTTTTCCAAGGCTTGAACATTTTCGCCATTACTTTAACTGTTACCTATGTAGTATATATATAGTGTTCTATATACTCTTCTACTCATTCTGTAAAAAAAAGCAATAAATAACAATAAACAATCATGCCGACATGATGGTCATTTTAAAATAGCATAAATAGAGTACCTAGTAAACAAAGAAAATTAAATAAATCACCTCATTTAAAATTTATTTAACGTTAACACCTACGGAATAATAGTAATATAATACGTAAAAAAATACCAAAAATTTTATAATTACAATGATTGCAATGCCTTGCACAAAAAATGCTAATGTATCTCAAAACGTGACCTTATCGATTAGCCTATGTATTAAAACAACTCAGTTAAAATAACAGCAAAACGACTTTTTAAAATAAACTAATTTGAAATACTGCACTTCATATTAAATAACTTAAATGCAAAACGAACACATCATCTCATAAGTTTAATTTGATCAAAAAATTAAAGTTCATTTAGGTATATTTTCTGTGCAAAACAACCAGTTTTGAAATATGGTTCTTATGAATTAAAAATAGTGTCATACTTACGTGAATCCTTTATTCAAAACTGAAGTATTCAGAAATATGGTCGTTTTCTGTATAAAATTAATGAGTAACACAGATGAAATTTCGAGATATGGCTCTTTTGCACAAAAGAAACTTGCTTTCAGTTCGGTTGTCAACGCGCAACTGACAATATGGCAGTTTAGATCATATTTCGCGCGTTCAAAACAAAAATTCAAAAAAAAACGGTTGCGTTGTTTTTACCCGACTACGGCAAAGCCAAAGGAGGGTTATGATTTTGACAGGCTATGTATGTATGTATGTATGTATGTGTGTATGTTCATCTGTTCCCTCATAGCTCCAAAGCTGCTTGTCGGAACTCGACAAATGAGGTATCGTTAGAACCGTCTTGACCGTCCGCTGAACATAGGCTACGTGACGTGTCACAAAACCTAATGTGGCGCCCTCTAGAGCCCAAAAAGTGTTGTGTTAAAAAATAAAAATAAGATAAACACATCGTGTTTGATATCATTTGAAAGGGCGTCACATGCACATTTCCAAAACATTGCTTAAATTTAAAGTGGCGCCCTCTAGTGGACTAAAAATCATGTGTAAAAAATAAAAATAAGATAGATACACCGTGTTTGGTATCATTTGAAAGGGCTTCACTTGTACTTATCAAAAATATTGCTTGAATTTAACGTGGCGTCCTCTAGCGGACAAAAAGTCATGTGTTAAAATAAAAATAAGATAGATACACCGTGTTTGGTATCATTTGAAAGGGCTTCACTTGTACTTATCAAAAATATTGCTTAAATTTAACGTGGCGCCCTCTAGCGGTCAAAAAGTCATGTGTAAAAAATAAAAGTAAGATAGATATATACCGTGTTTGGTATAATTTGAAAGGGCTTCACTTGAACTTATACAAAATAAAGTAAATAGTATAGAAGCACAGTGATTTCACACAAATATAGTTTAAATAATAAAAAGTAAAAAAACTAAAACCCGACTACGACAAAAAAATCGATGCTAAAAAGGATGAAACAAGATTTTCAGGATGCTGAAATAAACAAGGTTACTGGAAAAACAAGAACAGAACAAAAATAAAAGCCGTAGTCACACGTCACGTTATTAATTGTTTTACTACGGTTGATATCCTATATAACGTGTGACTACGGCTTTTATTTTTGTTCTGTTCTTGTTTTTCCAGTAACCTTGTTTATTTCAGCATCCTGAAAATCTTGTTTCATCCTTTTTAGCATCGATTTTTTTCTCGTAGTCGGGTTTTAGTTTTTTTACTTTTTATTATTGTACTTTAAAATACAAAATCAATGGGTGTCTTTTTTAAAAATAAAAATATGAAGACTTACGATTGCATTTTTACAATAAAAACATTTTTGCATTTTTTTTATTTGTGGTACTTTTGAATTAAAGCAGCGAATTGCTGGTATCCCGTCGGGCACTAGCTTTGTTCACGTCGAGATTATGCAGCACTCTACGGACGTCCTTCTGATGGATGCGAATGTCCGACATACACGTCTCGCATCCAATAGGAGCATTAGGAGGGTGAGTGCCACTACTATCCAGACATGAAAACTCCGCAAAAAGAGTTGCAAACAAGTTTGCTTTGTCCGCAGCGGAGTGGGCCAGAGACCCGTCAGGTTTGAGCAGTGGTGGTAGTGAGGGGCGACAGAAGTTCGATTCGATCGACTTCGCCAGGGACCAAAACGCTTTACTGCCAGCAGGGTATGTAGCCAGTTTGTTCCAAATTTGGCCAACGTGGTCAAACCAAGCCCTCCGCAAAACTTCTTGCAGGTCTTGGCAGCCTTATCTCTCTCTTAGCCTTAGCTCTTCTTCTGATCCACGTCATTTGCTTTGCAGTTTCAAGTATCGACCCATGCTAGGTACGCCGCGTGTTTAAGCGCTTCAGCGCGATCACATTCGGCGCCAAACCAAGGTCGAGCTTTGCCGGACATTGTTAGGTCAGAGAACGGAATATAGTACTCCATCCCCTGTCGCAAAACATCCGCCACGGCGTCTGCGCACGACGATGAATCATTTGAAGAGAAGCAAGTAGACTGCCAAGGATAACATGCAAAGAAAGACCGCATGCCATCTCAATCCGCTGACTTGTATCGCCACGCCCGCCGAGTACCTTTAAGGCTGGGATCGGGTGGGGAGTAGAGGGATACAGACTTCATCAGACAGTGGTTGGAACTACCTAACGGTGAAGATATCGTTACTGAGTAAAACTGAATATCTAACTGAACTGATAATCCTCTGATACTAGTCATATTATTTCCATCTTTCCACACGCGCAGTGTGTGGGTAAATTTCGAGAGAGTACAATGTCTTACATATACACTATAATAATGGTTTTATGATGCTGACATCTCATGTTGATGACTTTTTTTGCCACCATCAGGCAAAAAGCTGCATCACTGTTAGGCATGGTCCGTACCACGGACGGTTCATAAGTTATCATAAAAATATTGAGTGATAACAGAGATAGAAAAGTATAATATAACATAGCCTTCCTATTATGTTGATCTGACAGTGGTCTTACCTGCAAAATATATGTACATTATACATTTCTCTTTTGGTATTTCGTTTTTGTAACAAATATTATGGTTATAGAGTGCGAAATAAAGATAGAAGGTGATAAATAAATAGAAGGGGAAATAATAGGAAGAGGTCTATAATAGTAAATTTTCATACAAGTGGAGAAAGTTTGTTATTGCGTACGAGGCGGAGTTACGCCCGAGCCGCAAGGCGAAGGGGTTATGGAGCCAAGTATGGAATGTTATCTGTGGCAAAATCTGGAATGAAAAAACCCTCGTGTGTGAAAAATCAAAAAAATCCACGAGTGTAAAATACATTGCATGTTGAACCTTATCTTAGTGCGATAAGGGCCAGTTTTCAAGGAAGTGTATTGAAAATAAATTTATCATCATCTGCTAAGCTTTTCCCCGACTATGATGGGGTCGGCTTCCAGTGTAACCGGATGAAGCTGTGTACTAGTATTTTATATGGAGCGTCTGCTTATCTCCAGAACCTAGTTGCTGGGTAACGCAATACCCGTTGAATAGACTAGTATTAGATTTTCCGACTTCTGACTACACGTAACGACTGTCAAAGATGTACAAGTTCTAGCCTAGCCTACGGTTTAACGTAATTTCCGAGGCACGGAGGTATCTCTATATGTTAAGATCGACAGAGCAATTATAGTGCTATTATTATTTAGTCACGAGCACCTCACTTAATAAATAAATAATTAATTTTAGTTTGTCTTCATATCGCTTACCATCTGGTGAGATGGTGGTCAAACGGGAGCCTATTAAGAATTTAAAAAAAAAAACTATCACTCGTATTTCTTTGACAATCATTGCAGTAATCTGGCTGAGGACCAAAAGTCTTCCAACCGGTCTCACCATGACGTCTCACATAGTATTGTGGAGGTCTGCTATGCGAGCGGTCAGCCTACCGCACTGGCTGGCATAGTTTGAAATGTTTGAATTTAGATCGCAACGTTGGACATGCGAAGAAATTGTTTTAACAAGAGACAGACCGCGCTGGGCCGCTCGTAGAAGCGGTCTCGATACTAACGGGAAAATTTAATTACAATAATCTTCCATATTAATGTGAACATAATATTATACAAAGTATACAACCTATCACGTTTATATTGAAAAATCCCGAGTACACACACGTCCCCGTTACAGTATTATCCAATAACTGGATTGTACAGATCAGGTAGGCAGTCGATTCATAAAATACTGGTATTCATCGACCTTCAATTAAACTGAAAGGCAAGAGATACCTAGGCAAATAAGGTTTTCTTTTATTCAACCTGTATTATTTCCACTGCTGGACAAAAGATTCTAATAATGATAACCAAAATCAATGATACTTGCACATGAAATATAATAAGAATGTCCACTTAACTAAAAGTTTAAGGACCGAGAATACAGAACTAATTACAAAATAGTCTATTTTGTTTTTCTTCTTTAAAACTCAGTGTAACTACAAATATGGCTCAGATATCATAAGTGAACATTAAAGTGCAATAAATCAAAAATATCTTCCCCGCCCCCCTCAAATCTATTCTGCTAGGGCAATTACTAGTAATGCCGATCTGTGATGGGGGCGAATTGAAGCTCTATTGTAACTCACTGAATGGAACTCAATCTAATATTAAATCGGTCAGTCGACTAGGCGAAGATTTCCTTTTCTTTGTGGCATTGTTGTGTAATAAAAGAAAGGTATGATCAATAAAGAAGAAATGAAAATTAATTAAAAATGTCTATGGCTTGTGTAAGTAGTGTGTTAGTGATGTACACATGCGTGAGACATTTTTGTCTGTCCATCGGTTACATTTCGGAGAGTGTGCGATGCAATTACACAATCAAATTCGTTCAAGCCCGTTCCATCATCGGACTATAAGACGAACGGCGATACGCCATTGTTACATGGTGGACATCCCACCAATGAACACAAAACCTTTTGGGAATACATACATTTATTTTGCGTACAGTTGAAGACGGAATTCCCTGCCAGAGTCTGTTTGCCGATAGCTATAATCTGGAGTTCTTTAAGTAAACAGTGAATAGGTTAATTCTAGGTAAGCGTGCTTCAACTTTGCCCACATCATCGCCTATCGTCAGGTGACATGGTGGACACACGCAGCCCTATAAGCAATTTAAAAAATACTAAAACAATAATTACTCAAGTTTTTGTTTCGGGAATTCTGTTAATGTTTCTGAGAGATTTTCGATGAGCTGAAATCAAATTTTATATTTTTGCCTTCCTAATAAAGAAAATATTTTTACTGATTTCGATAACATTCATGTGTGAAAATTGAATATTGAATATTTGCTAACAAATTCTATGAAAAAATTACAAAAAAAAAAAAACTGCTAACTGATCTCGCTCAAATCTATTTTGGTTAGAGGGGGGACACTATTTACCACCTTGGAAGCGTATATCTTTTAAACGATTAGCTTTATGAAAAAGTGGTTTTAGAAACTTTAATGTTATTTTTAAAGACCTGTCTATAGGTAGATACTACACACGCATAGGTTTATGAAAAAAAAATCAATTTCAGTTCCATGTATGGGGCGTCCCCCTTTATTTTAAATATTTTTTAATTTTTTTCTTATAATCAGAAAGCGGTTCATATTGTACATCTACTTACCAAGTTTCACATGTATAGTCTTAATAGTTTCGGAATAAAATGGCTGTGACATACGGACGGACGGACAGACAGACAGGCAGATAGACAGACAGACAGACAAAAAGACAGACAGACATTACGAAACTATAAGTTTTTGCCATTCGGCTACGGAACCCTAAAAATGGAATTCAAACCTTTTTACGTTATGTTTATAATGTAAAAATTACAGTTAGTAGGAGGTACCTTATCTCAAATATAATGAAACTTTTTCTTAAATCTTATTATGTCATGTTGCTGCGGTATCTTTAAAATTAATATTTTGGTCCTTTACAGAATTTTCTAATTTGTCAGTATAATCCTAAATCCTTAAGAAGAGTAGTAGTAGCGAGTATTAGACATTTACTGACCATAAACCCACCCTGTTCCTTTAGTTACTCTTGTGGTCGGGGGCCGCGGTATCTCGTTAGAACGTTCCCGCAACATCAGAATTAAATTTAAGGCTGCTCTCTCGAAAAAAGCTTGAAAAAAGCATTCAGATGAAGCAACTTTTCGTCGGCAATTACAGAGAAATTACATCTGAAAAAAAAATGTTAATAATCTACATGATATGAACCGTAATTTGGTTTAGTTACAATTTTTCTATCGGTATCACATAATAAGAAAAAAAAATGCCAAATCACCTCTAAAACATTGAGATGAAACCATTTTACTCCTTAATTTCTTATCAAAAGAGTATAAAAAAATATAGTACTGCTTTGCAATACAAATGAAAATGATTTGGTTTTGTTACTTTTTACAAATATGTATTATTTTTATTACAATAAATTAAAAATGCGTCCGATTAAAGACTGCGTTTACATCACCCCCGCACTCGTCCACAAATTCAGTGCGGGGCGCATTGTGTTGCTAGGTGGACATACGTCGCGTTGCGAGAGCTCAAGCACTACGAAATAAAATCGTAAAATATTGTATTACTGCAAAAATGTAGTGGAATAGCTATTTAACCGACTTTAAAAAAAAAGGAGGAGGTTCTCAATTCGTCTTGAACTTTTTTTTGTATGTTACTTCATTACTCGGAGATGGCTGGACCGATTTGGAAAATTCTTTTTATGTTTGAAAGAGTATTACTTTTTAGTTGGTCCCATTGTCGTCACGTTTGGATCTGATGATGGAATCATGGAGAAATCGAGGGAACTCTTCAAATATTATAGGCATACCTATTGCGTTTTGGGTATTTCTTATAGTAACTTGTGCAGTTGCTCTTGAAAAGTACCATTTGAGGAAGTGGAACATTGCTTAAATTTAAAGTGGCGCCCTCTAGTGGACCATAAATCATGTGTAAAAAAATAAAAATAAGATAGATACAACTTAATAAAGTGACGTGTGACTACGGCTTTTATTTTTGTTCTGTTCTTGTTTTTCCAGTAACCTTGTTTATTTCAGCATCCTGAAAACCTTGTTTCATCCTTTTTAGCATCGATTTTTTTCTCGTAGTCGGGTTTTAGTTTTTTTTACTTTTTTGCCTTTGTAGTGTTTTTATATGAAAGTCAGTTCTATTTTTTGCTAAAAAGTTTTATTTCTGATTCTTGTTTATAAGTTAAAGAGTATTCTATGTATCTATAAGTAGTGTTAGTGCTATAAAGTTATAGTATTTTACAGTTTTATTAGTGTTTAAATTTAGTTTGTAAAACATGGGGAATAAGCAGAAACGAATGAAGAGAGCTCTAAAAAAATATTACAAACAAAAGGGTATACATTTATTATCAAGGTAAGTTTAAAGTTTTATCTACATATTTCATTATAAACTATCGCTTTACTTACCTCGCATAAAAGTAGATAGCACAGAGTAAACGGACAGAGGGTAAGCTTCATACAACTGCGCTATGATAGGTACACTACTACAAGCAAGGCGCGTGTGTGTGCTTCGTCTGAGCGAGGCCTGGCTTGAGCCGATATGAACCGGTTTCTCTTCGTACGGACGAAGCCGCCAGTTGAGATAGAGAGATAGAGTTAAGATAATGTACAAGAGAAAGAAGAAAACGAAAAAGAGAAGGAAATAGAACTAAGGAAAGAAAAATAGATTGAAGAGAAAAATGAAGAAAACGAGAACGAAGAAGGACAAAAAGAAAACATAGAACAAGATTTTATATGGCTATCAAAATTTCCAACAATAAATATATGTGAACACGGAGAAATAAGTGAGTATGAAGAAGTTCAACCAACCAAAAGAATAAAAATACTTGGTGAAAGAAAGTTAAATTTCAGTGAATTTTGGTTATAATCTATTTGTTTATAAAAATATAACAAATAATATGACACACACTAGTTATAATTATACTACCTATCTACCTTACTCTAAGTTCCTACCTACATACCTACCCTACCTACCTACCTACCATTTTTCTCTTCATAGAAACCTTCCTCAGACAACAACGAATATTCGAAACAAAATCCGTATTGGTCCAGCCATTCCTGAGTTTTGCCCTTAGCAACACATTTAGCCATTAATTTTTATTTATTTTGTTAAAAAGATACATCAAGTTCTTTACCTCATGTTTCAAGCCAGGCTGATCTATAATAGAGGAATAGTTTCTACAGTACATACTAAAAGTGCATACATATCAATAGATAATAAATAAAAACAAAATTTGACCGTTTCTGATGCGATACAAATAAAAATGAATTTAACTTTCACGATGACTTGACCTTCTGTGATTTCGATACTCTGCGAGACTAGGCGAAGCGACGACGCATGCTGGCGGCGCGGGCGCGGGCCGCGCGCGCCTCTCTTTTCTGTTGCATGCGGGTAGCGGAGCTGCGCGGAGTGGCGCGCGGAGAGGGGTCGTTAGCTCCGCCCAAATGGTCAAGGTTATTGGCATGATTACAAGCCTTAACGGGTCGAAATCTTCAAAAACATAATATATTTAGGTCTCAAATGTATGAAAAACGCTTATTTATATGTATGCTTATTTATACGTATATTCTAATATCTAAATATCGCGTGTCACAGTATTTGTTATCGATCTACTCAAAACTCAATCATTTATTGCATTTCATATGTGTTGTAAATTTTATTGTTTGTACCCACCTTACTATCTATATGAACCGTCGGGCACAGCAAAAATTTGGAGAGAGGAAGAGGGCTAAGTATAAATTATTATAATTTATTAAGTATTCAACTTTAATATCTATACTAATATTATAAAACGGAAAAGTTTGTTTGTTTGTTTGTTTGCTTGAACGCGCTAATCCTCGAAAGTACTGGGTGGATTTGGATGCAATTTGGTATGGAAGTAGCTTGAAGCTTGAGGAAGGTTATAGGCTACTTTTTACGCGACTGCAAAAAAGGAGAGTTATGTTTTTACCGTGATAGAATCCACGGGAGCGAAGCTCCGCGTGAGTACTAGTAAGTTATATTATTATTACAATATTTATGAATTTCAAGTATCATTAACTATTTATGTATAAATATATATTATTTTATTGGTCTTTATCATTATATATTAACAATTATAAATAAACAAAAATAGTATTCATTTCATTCAGGTTCGTGAACCCATATAAAATAAAAAAGTTTGTTGACACATGTACCTTTAATATACATTATAGAAATACAAGGGAAAAAAGAAAATAATAATTGTGAAATTGAAATTAAATTGATAATTATACAAAATAAATATAAAACAATGTAAAAAAAAACAATGTCATATAAATATCATAAAAAAATATGTTGATGTCAAATTACTAAATATTTACGCAATAACCTATGTACTTACATAAAATTGCAAAATAAGTAGACTAAATTTAATTATTTATGATCTAATATTATATGTGTTATTGAATATTTTATTTTGTAAACGATTTATCATATAAAAACTCTTTAACTGTATAATATGATTTGTTTTCTAGAAATCGTTTCAAACTATTAAGAAATATTTAATTTGTTTTGCTTATATCGAAACGGCTTGAGCGATTTTAATGTTTTTTTTTGGCCTTTTTTGTTTTTCATTTGATGTAATTTATAAGGTAAAACAACGTTTGCCGTGTCAGCTAATACTTTGTGAACTCACCCGTAAAAAAATCCTTAAAACTCCGATTTCCGATGATTAAAATTCCGATAATAAATACTCGATTACTAGAAAGTAATCAAGTATTTATTAAATTTTGGCTTTATCTACCCCTCGAGTGTCGCATGTTGAATTTCCTTATGATTTTTAGGTAGGACTTCAGAGAAAATGATAAATCGGCAATTTATGGTATATATTATACCTTCCTGGCTTTGTTATGAGTTTATCTAACTATTTATATCATTCAATAAGCAAATCAAACTGACTTTATCTCCCAGTGATGTGATATGTTTTCACTTTAAAACTTTATAATTTTCACTCACAATAGAAAAAAAAAAAAAAATGTGTAGGCAATTTTAACACAAATTATTCCAAAAAATTAATAAAACCTATTATAAAAAGTAATAAAAACTATTCGATAACACAACGAAAGGGTCTGCGACGTCACAACAAAAACCACAGATGCATTTAGTAATTTTTTTTTCGTTCATTTTAGCGGTGTATGCAGAACGTATTGCTACTTGCAACACAACCACAGATATTTATCGACCAATCCTGACCAAGACACGCGAGAGGATAGTAATCGAGTATATCCAAGAAAATTTCCTGTGTCATATCAACATCACAATGCGTGTCAATTCATATTCTTACTCTATTATGCAATAAGCTGGCTTCCATGTACAATAGTTTAACCTTCACTCGCCTACGTGTATTATCCAGATCTCCAATTACATTAGGCCATTGTTCTTAAAACACCCACACAAAACGTGCGAGAAAACCATTGATTACCTGCTTACATCTATATTTTCACTTTAACAGGAAAACCAGTACTAAAAATAACAAGAGGAGGATAAAAGAAGTTTGTTACTAAATAATAGCAGCCACTTGGGTCACTGGGCTGAAACTGGACTTATTTTTTATATTTAACGATTTATAATAAATATAACCTGTATGCGGATTACTCAAATATCCTTGCTTAGATATTGATAGTCAAATCTTTTGACCCCTTTCTTCTACCTATATGGTTCTCATAAGATTTGACCAGTACAGATTGTATGGATTTCAAAAGAGATTGACCTCTGGGTTTGTTTCGATGTTTCTGCGAGATTGACCTCTGGGTTTGTTTCGATGTTTCTGCTGAGAAAGTCAGCAAAAAAATACCAGCCTAGAATAAATGTATTAAAAATTGGCGAATCAAAATGTGTAACAAACTTTCATACTTAAGATTCATTTAATAGTAGAAGTCATCAACTATGTATATTATAAAAGTTCCTTCGATCGCTACTAGATGGCGCTGTGCATTTACGTCACGTTTCTGTAACTCGCGGTTAAGATTCTCCGCTAGTGAATGACCCTCGAACTATATATTGCAATTAATTAAGCTAAAATCCAATTAACAGCGAGGTGCATCTGTGGATCTCGTCCTACCTGGAAAGGTCTCACAGGACTCCCCTGATAGTTGGTCTTAGAGATGGGTTGTACTAGGTAAATTTGGGACTAGGTGTTGTACCTATTCTTAATATTTAAAAATACGTGATCCAGATACCAATTCCACCTAGTCCACCTAGTCCCTAGTCCACCTAGTATCAATTATTACTTATCGAATGTGGTCATGGTGCACGTACTTAGTCCAAGTAATTTTGCAGTAAACTGCTAAATAACAAATGAACACGGTATTTTGATTAAATTTTACGATGACGGTCTTTAAGCTTCACGGACTCACCTCGTTGCCACTTCTCCTGTACTTGATATGTCTATTGAACTTAGGGTGTTAGCACCAGCAATCAGAGATAAGACTAGGTTGGTACCTAGTAATTGGACTTTATACTCGAGACTAGTCAGTAATCATTCGATCCGAGAATACTCGATCCGAATGAGTACCACCTAGTCTCGGCAAGACTAAGTATTACGAAGTATCTATTTACTTAGTCTTTTCGAGACTAGTTGGTACTCATTCGGATCGAGTATTCTCGGATCGAATGATTACTGACTAGTCTTGAGTATTGAAAGATAAAGATGGGAAGACTACGGAATAGCGTAGTTAAAAAAGGACAGAATATATATTCTTGCACAACACGCGTGCGCGTTGCGTTACTTTTATGTACTTTGAATTAGGGTTTAAATTCAAGTGACTGACAAACGAATGATTTTGACAAACATGAATGAGCGGTAAAACAGGTTTATAACGTGTTGAGTGAATGGAATGCAATTACGCGTTAGTGCTATGAAGCCTAAGAGCAGTTGGATTTCGCAATACTTCATGATACTAGGTGTTGTCAAAGTGAGAATAGGTGCCGCCTAGTATCGAAATTTACCTATTCTTCGGATCTGTTCTAGTAAATACGACTCATTTCTAGTTGGTCTATAGTAAGATCCTTAGGGAATATATATTTTTGGATAAGAGGACTGCGTTTCCCCCGCCTTCGTCAAAGCTGACTTGGCCATGTGGAATTGCGCCTATATTGTACTTCCCTATCTTACCGGCTTCAACTGTAAACTTTGTCACTGAAATAAACGCCTGAATACTTAACGTGTTTCCTTGCTACGTGTGATGTCAACGGCAACAACTCCTACAAATGTTATTTTTGAACAATTTCCAAAATAGTGTTCTATAGTACATTGTTCACCGAGAGGAGAAAGTGACCGATGACCGTCGAGGGTGTCGTTTGAAGCCCGAGCCGGTAGGCGAGGGCTTTAAAACACCCGAGATCGGGAATCGCACTTTCTCTCGAGTGATACATAGTGCTTTATCAAGGTACTTTCCAAGCAGGTGTAGTATAAAGATATTTTATTCCGTAGGCTACAATGTTCTTTATACTACACCTGCTTGGAAAGTACCTTGATACTTTATCAAATTTACGGTAGAAAGTACGTCATTGCATATCGAACAAATATGCGGGGAGAAAACGCATCTGAGCGGGAGAGAAAAGTGTATGAAAATCCATTTCTTACGTGGTTTTTCTTTTTCAATTTTGGGTAAGACTATGCGCCGGTAACCTAAATATCAAAAGCCAAAAAGTTTTTACAGTGAGTTTTTATCTCCAAGTTCGCAAAATGACACTGGCCACTAGCTGTGTGTTGGATTGTGTCGGGCTGGCAGTGCGACCCTGCGGCGGCAGGATAAACAATTTGAAAAAAGAACATGTGAAAATTGCAGACGCCATTGGCGCAATTTTCAATTTGTGTGTTGTTTGAGGATTCAGTTTTCGTAGAAAGTAAAATAAAACTATCAAAATGATAAGTAGTGATAGTGATGATGAAGATTTTTTAACTCCGCCGCAGTTGAAGGAAAAATACTGATTGATAACCTTTTACCACAGAAATCAATTAAAAAATATAATAAAACTTATGACGATTTTTTGCAACGGAAAAGTGAAAAAAATGCGGCATCTTTTTCTGAATCTGTTTTGCTAGCTTATTTCAGTGAAAAAGCGCAAAAATACAAACCAAGTAGGTTATGGTCTATGTACTCAATGTTGAAAAGTACTATTTATTTTCCTCGTAGGTGTAGTATAAAGCACTATGTATCACTCGAGAGAAAGTACGATTCCCGATCTCAGGTGTTTTAAAGCCCTCGCCTACGGATCGGGCTTCAAACGACACCCTCGACGGTAATCGGTCACTTTCTCCTCTCGGTGAACAATGTACTATTCCAGTGGTTTTGAAATCATATAGTCTCAAATCTAGTTTCCTCGACCGGAGGGAAGTTTTTCCATCTATCTCACCAATATTTCAGTATTCGGAATTAAATGCAAGTAAGTAAGCTGTTGGACTAGAAATAATAACTAAAAGAATACAATACTGGAATTGTTTTTGCACGATATTACTTTTACAGTAAGAATAGTACCTATATTGCAGATACAATGTACAGATGCTAGGCGCTCCAAATAATCATTTCTAACGGTCCGAGGTAAAGCAATTTATTAGTTGTTTTAAAGTATTGTTTTGTTAAAGTAATTTATCCCTCTGTAAGCACTATAACAGTAATTTTTGTTTTATAAATAATTAATTCCTTCATTCACTTCAATGTACTTTTCAACCGACGACCAAAAGAGGAGGTTATCAATTCGACGCGTATATTTTTTTTTTTTTTTTTTTTTTTTTTATGTATGATCATCGAGTACTCGAAGACGGCTGAACCGATTTGGAAAATTCTTTTTTTGTTCGAATGGGTATACTTCGAAATTGGTACCATTATCACCAAAGTCAGGATCTGATGATGGGATCCTGGAGAAATCGAGGGAACTCTTCAAATATTATAGGCACACCTATGGCGTTTTGGGTATTTCTTATAGTAACTTGTGCAGTTGCTCTCAAAAAGTACCATTTGGGGAAGTGGAACTGATGATGAAGACCACAGATGGCCGCCGAAACTACTCAATAATAAGTATTAAGTGGATTGCGATTCGATTACTTGAATATGGATGTTAAGCACTTTATGCTCGTCACAATGCATATGGTGATGTAGAGCTGATGGTGAAGTACCAGGAGAACTCCTCAACAATTAACGGCCCAGCATTGGGAAAAGCAATATTTTGTAAAAGGTTATAAGTAGTTGACATTTAGGCTCTTGTAACTAGGTAAATTAAAAATCATCCAACTAAAAAGAGTGAAAAAAAAACTTTTTATCAAAAAATTAAACCGACTCCCAAAAAACACTGCAAAGTGAAAAATAACTTTAATTTCGGAAGTCGGTGCCAAAAACGAAAAAACAAAACTAAAGACACCGACTACCGAAATTAAAGTTATTTTTCACTTTGCAGTGTTTTTTGGGAGTCGGTTTAATTTTTTGATAAAAAGTTTTTTTGTTAAAGTAATTTATCCCTCTGTAAGCACTATAACAGTTTTTTTTTTTAAATAGGTTCGCGTTTGACTACCATCTCACCTGATGGTAAGTGATGATGTGGTCGAAGATGGAGCACGCTTACCTAAAAGTAACCTATTCACTCTTGACTTAAAGACTCCTAGGTTATAGCTATCGGGAAACACAGACTCCGGCAGGGAATTCCACTCCTTAGTCGTACGCACAATGAAGGTATTCCCAAAACGTTTTGTGCGTATGGGTGGGATGTCCACCATGTATGGACGAATGATGATGGGTGATGATGATGATGCTGATGATGGATGATGATGGATTTCGTAGTTTTGTTTTATAAATAATTAATTCCTTCATTCACTTTAATGTACTTACTTACTAATATTCTTATATCAACTATAGGTCCTTCCGTGTCAGACAGAAAATGGAATGAAACTATAACCTTTCTTTAATCGTCCGGCAAATTAAATATTTGTGCTCCGTATCCGTTCTCCGAATATGGTTTTTCTGGCCTTAATTAGTACGTGCACTTTTAATTTCAACTAATAACTGCATGTTAAAAGTTGACATCTGGAATTTATGATTGTAAGCAATAGTAACGTAATTATTTTAATTTAATTTTATATGAGTCATGGACCTGCAATAAATTAATTTTATTTTATTAATTTATTCACTATTTGTTTTTGGGTACGCAATAAAGAAAATCATCATTATAAGCCATACATTTATTCACCAAAATTATTTCATAAGTGCAAAAAAAAGCTGTTATATCCCGCTTAAACTTCGTTATATACCTTGGGAGTTTCTGAATTTCATCACATATTATTTGTACATCTTTAGTCCTATTTCTAAAAGTTTGAACCAAGTAAGATTCCTGCTGCAGTAAAAGTGTTAAAGTTTTTTTTTATAAAAACAAAATCAAATATAAGTTAGACCAGTGATGCTTGTTTATTGAAAAGGGATGGGTATCGTTTTGATGATACTGCGGGCAAGGATTAAGGATATATTATGCGTAGCTTACAAATGTTACAAAAAGGAGAACTAAGATTAATTTCAAAAATTTCGACTTTGGTATTTTGTTATAAAATACATACAATACATTTTTCATTTTTGACTAAACGTAGTTAGCTTACTGACATGCTTAAATATTGAGTTGCTTGTGCAGCTGATTATTTAAGCATTTTTTCAAGGTTTCCAATAACAGAAAGTGTCTCATACGATATTTGAAGCGCAAAAAACGTTCTATGCTAACTTTAAATCTGAGCTGAATTTTCAGTTTGAGCAATGTTTTTGGTCCTTTTTTTCCCTGGAAGTCTATTATTGAAATTTTTGTTTTCAGAATTGTGAGAAGAAACGCGTATGTTAGTTTGAATGCGGTAGATACATCGTCATCATGATCTGCTTAGTCTTGGAATATATTATCATAAATGTCACGTAAACAATAAGTTTTGAGTTAAATGCCACTTTTGCTAGATAAATAAGGAAATTAAGATAAAAGTTTTTCCAACTATGATCGTATTCCCGTGTCGGTCACACGGGAAGACGATCACAGTTGGGAAATCATGCGCAAAAATAAGTTGAAAATTGTCCATGATGGCCACGATGAAACAAAAATTCATTTAGTATTCTATACTAATAGATAATAGGATTAGAAATATTTTATTTTCTAGCCGTAAAATTCACATGCTATATGTACGACGTAATAACAAATAATAGTAGGTATAATAAACTACCCGACTGTTATAATACACTTAAGAATATATAAATGTAAACTTTTCAATTGTATCTTAAATAATTAATGCTTTTACTCTACTAATGATTTTATAAATGACAAATAAAATAATATATGGCATTGTATATTAATTGACTAAAATATGGTGTTGTTATGACTGACTATGTTATTGATCTATGTTCGACGTAAAAATTATATTGTGTATTAAATTCCCTAAATTACATTGTGTATTTGTTGTTTGTAACGCTAGAAACGGCAGAATATTATTGACCTTTTTGAAAAATGTAACAATATTCCGACAAAAGAATGCATTGAAGTCAATGTCAAGTCATTCAAGTCATTCCTTGCATGCATTCATAATGCATTCATGCATTATGAATTATTTCTAGCATTCCGTTTGCCAAGATAAAGAAAGTCCTTATTAAATTAATTTATTTGCTTTGTCTGGGACAGCATCCAGAAACCAGGATTTAGATCTATATGTACATATAAATAAGAATGTGAGATGAAAGAATAATGTTAACAGTGTTCTTGTTTAACCAAAATGACATGATTAAAAATTAAAATACAAATATATTTATTGGCACAAAAAATAAAACAGTTGACAAGTTTGTGTACGTTAACAATCGCATTAGTATGAAATATTGTCCCCACCAACTGTGTCCCCACGTTGTCGTCGTGGTGGGGCTTGCGTGTTTCGATGATCTCTGGGGCCATGCCGGTAGAGGCACTCATGCCGGACGGGCCCAGAGGGAGAAACCAGACCAAGAGGGACACACCGGGGGAAAGGCGCGCCGCCTGGAGGATCGAGCAGCTAGCTCGAGCTTCTAGACGGCGCGGGGCCCGGTCTCAGAGATCGGGTCAAGGGGGAGGAAAGGTTCACTTCCGGTATGCGTCTAATCTTTAGACGTAACCGTGAAGTGAACCAGGGGAGGGGAAATGGGAGTAGGGACGGAGGAACTCACCTCGCTAAAAAAGTATAGAAATGGCAGACAAAGTTTTTGAGAAAGCTACCCAGGCGGGTCCCAGCTGCTCTTCAGCTGGGGAGTCCCGCACCGGACACGTCCGGTCAGTCCCGTCGTACTCTGGGGGGGACAACAAAGGCTTTTACCCCAATTTTACCCCGGCAGTCGCCGCATTGAGCCAGGGAGGCTCACGTGCCCGTGAGGTGGAGTCGCTGGACTTGTCCAGCACGTCCACTTCACCGGCACCGAATTCTGAGCGAGCGCAGAGCGCCGCTCCGCGGAGGAAGGGGGCGCTGGTGCTCGGGTCGGAGACCGACTCGGCATCGGACGCCGAGAGCTTCCAGAGCATGGTCTCTGGGAGCGCAGTGAGGAGCGACGAGGGGGGCGCCGATAGGAGGAAGGAGTTCCTCAAGCGCCCCCGCGAGGACGTTACGTCGTCGGAGGAAGGGCTTGTCTCGGCCCGTAAGATCCTCACAAGCGTGCGGGGTAAAGGCCGAGGCAAGACTTCGGGGAGAGGGCCTTCCTCTGGAGAGCCCAACACTGGTCTGGCCTCGAGCGAGGCCAAACTAGAAGAGGCCGTGGCAGCTGCCATCCGCACCATCTCGCGTAAGCGCAACAGAAAGAGCAAGGAGGACGCGATCGGCGAAGCCACGGCCTCCATCTTAGCGGCCACGCGGACTTACGGCGGGGCTCCGGCTGCAAGGGACGATATGTCCGATCTGCGGCCGGAGGTCACCCGCCTGACTGCCGCCATTGAGGCTCTCCAGAGGGAGAACGCCGCCCTCAAGGCGGACCTGGCCGCAATCCGGGGAGGCGACCAGCGGAATGCGCCGCCGCGGGGCAAAAAGGAGAAAGGCCAGCCCACACCAGCGGAGGACTCGGTTCTCGACCTGGTGCGACAGGAGCTGGCCGCCTTCCAGCAGCGGTTCTCCGTATTGGAGAGCCGCGTGCTGCAACCCCCGCTGGCGGCGACTTCGTACGCGGCTGCGGCCGCGTCCAAGCCTCCCCAGACGACGACGAGGCCGCCTCAGGCGAAGACGGCCACGGTGCGGACGGCACCAGTGACGGCGGCCCCTGCGAGGGCAAAGACGGCCCCGGCCAAGCCGAAATCGGGCCCATCAAAGCCGCCTCCGACCCCGACACCTGCGGGGCCGAAGCAGGCGGCCAAAAAGAAGAAGGCCCAGGCCGGGAACCAGCCGTCCCAGCAGCCTCCTCCAAAGACTCCTCCGGCCGGCGCCGACTGGCAAGTGGCCGGGGAGAAGAGGAAGGCTGCTGGCGCAGCCAGGTCCTCGCGGCGTAGGGAGAGACGGCGGCGGCGAGACGCCGAGGCGCGATTGCGCGCCCCCAAGACCGCGGCTGTAGTGATCACACTGCAGCCGGACGCGGTGAAGAGGGGCGTGTCGTACCGCGACGTGCTGGCGAAGGCGCGGATGGCGATCGACATCACGGAGCTCGGCATCGTCGGCGGCCTCCGTCACCGGGTCACTGCAACGGGGGCTCGGATGCTGGAGATCCCTGGCGCGGCCAGTGGCCCTGCCGCTGACGCTCTCGCCGAACGGCTCAGAGCGTCCTTAAATGCGGAGGAGGCCCGAGTCTCCAGACCCACCAAGCGCGCAGACATGCGCATATTGGGTCTGGATGACTCCGTGACGGCCGAGGAAGTGGTGGCCGCCGTCGCCAGGACTGGGGGGTGCCCTCCCGATCAGGTGAGGGCGGGCGCCCTGCGTCCTGGCTTCACGGGGGGGCAAACCATTACGGTTAGTTGCCCCGTCCCGGCGGTCAAAAAGATCCAGGAGGGCCGAAGGCTCCTGGTTGGTTGGGTGTCTGCGCAGGTGAAAGTCCTGGATCCCAGACCCCTGAGGTGCTTCCGCTGCCAAGTGGGCAACCATGCGGCATGCGTGTGCACCTCGGAGGTAGACCGCAGCGATAGGTGCTTCCGCTGCGGTCAGCCCGGTCACAAGGCCGGCTCGTGCTCCGCCCCGCCTCACTGCTTCGCATGTGAGGCGGTTGGCAAGCCGGCCGATCACCGGGCGGGTGGCAAGTCCTGCGCCCCACCCACCAAAGCCAGGCGCAGAGGTAGGCCCTCTGCCGCCGTCGACACCGCCACCGCCGCCGCCGCCGCCGCCGTCGCTACTGCCGCCGCTGTCGCCGTCGTGGCTGAACCCCCGCGAGGGGCCCTGGAGGAGGCTGCAATGGATCCCGATTAATGGCCCCATTGCGCTTCCTCCAGGCGAACATCAACCACTGCGCCGCTGCTCAGGAACTTTTGCTCCAGAGCATGGCGCAGTGGTTGATCAACGTCGCCGTGGTCACCGAGCCGTATTTTGTCCTGCCCAGGAATGACTGGGTGGCGGACTTGGACGGCTCGGTGACCCTCGTGTCGTCGGCCGCCGCCGGTATCCCGCCCCTCGATCGCGTCAAGAGAGGGCGTGGGATCGTCGCAGCACGGTTCGGGGAGATCGCTGTGGTAGGCGTTTATTTCTCCCCGAACCGAACTCTCGCCGAGTTCCAGAACTCCCTAACGGAGCTGGGAGACGTCGTCGTCGCCCTCGGTTCCCTCCCCGCCCTCGTCCTCGGGGACTTCAACGCCAAAAATCCGGCTTGGGGTTCCCGGTCCATGGACCATGGGCGGGGCAGGATGCTCGAGCACTGGGCCCGTGCGCAGGGCCTGGTAATCGAGAACCGGGGTTCTGTCCCCACGTGCGTGCGGTTTACGGGTGAGTCGGTGGTGGACGTTACGTTCGCCACCCCCAGCCTGTCACCACGCGTCACCGACTGGCGCGTTGTGGAGGAGGTGGAGACCTATTCCGACCACCGGTATATCCGGTTCGACGTCTCCGCCCAGACCCCAGACGCGCCGGTCCGACGGGACCTGAGTGGTCCGCGATGGGCGCTGAAGCAGATGGACCGGGAGCTATTCCTGGAAGCCTCGATCGTGCAGGCCTGGGGGTCACCCCCGGACAGGCCTGCCGACATAAACGACGAGGCGGAGTGGTTCCGGGAGGCCATGTCGGAGATCTGCGACGTGGCCATGCCCCGGGTCCGGCAAGGACGCGCCCGGCGTCAGCTGTACTGGTGGTCGAGCGAGCTAGCAGCGCTGCGCGAAGCGTGCGTTGCAGCGCGACGCCGGTACACCAGGTTCCGCAGGCGCCGCACCCGACCTTCGGATGCGGCGACTGTAGAGGCGGAGCTGTACAAGGGCTACAGGGCAGCGAAGGCCGTCCTCCGAGACGAGATCTGGCGGGCCAAGGAACTGGCCCGGGAGGAGATGCTGGCGACTCTGGACGGGGACCCATGGGGCCGCCCCTACAAGTGGGTGCGAGAGAAGCTCCGCCCCTGGGCTCCCCCGTTGACGCAGAGTCTCCAGCCTCAGTTCTTGGAGGACGTGGTGAGCGCCCTGTTCCCATTGCGAGGGGAGCACGCTCCCCCGCCCATGGCTCCGTCTCCGACGGAACCTGAAGCTGGCGCAAACGCGGACCACAGCGACGACGACGTCTACGACGCTCCAGAGGTGACCGAGGTAGACTTGAGAGTGGCGGTACAACGGCTCAAGGCCAAAAATACCGCCCCAGGACCCGACGGCTTGCCAGGGAAAGCGTGGGTCCTGGCCTCGGAGACTCTCGGGCCTCGACTAGGGGGGCTCTTTAGCGCAAGCCTGGAGAGGGGCCAGTTTCCGCTTCGCTGGAAGACGGGAAAGCTGGTCCTGATCCAGAAAGCCGGGCGCCCTGCGGACTCTCCGTCCGCATTCCGGCCCATCGTGCTGCTCGACGAGGCGGGCAAGCTCTTGGAAAGAGTAATTGCAGACCGCCTCTTCGGGCACCTGAATCAGGTGGGCCCGGATCTTGCGGAGTGCCAGTTTGGCTTCCGCAGGGGGCGCTCGACGGTGGATGCCATCATGCGCGTGAGAGCCCTCACGACGGGGGACGCGGTATCCCGGGGCAGGGTCGTCTTGGCGGTGTCTTTGGACATCACCAACGCCTTTAACACCCTGCCCTGGAGTTGCATCAGGGAGGCACTACGGTATCACCGGGTGCCGACCTACCTCCGTCGCATAGTCGAGGACTACCTGACGGACAGAGCCGTCATCTACCCCGGTCACCGGGGAGAGTGGAACCGGCGAGAGATGTCGTGCGGTGTCCCACAGGGATCGGTCTTGGGGCCGCCCCTGTGGAACATCGGATACGACTGGGTGCTGCGCGGCGACCTCCCTGACGGTGTCAGCGTAGTATGTTACGCTGACGACACGCTCGTCCTGGCGCAGGGAGAGTCGCACCAGGCGGCGGCCGACCTGGCGACGCAAGCGGTTGCGACAGTCGTTCATAGGATCCGGCAGTTGGGACTCGACGTGGCGCTGCACAAGACCGAGGCCATGTGCTTTCATGGCGGTCGGAACGCGCCACGGTCCGAGTCCCACATAACGGTGGAGGGGGTTCGCATCGGCGTCGGGAGGACGATGAAGTACCTGGGACTCGTCCTCGACAGCCGGTGGAACTTCAGGGAGCACTTCCTGAGTTTGGCCCCAAAGCTGAACCGGGCAGCAGCCGCCTTCAGGCGACTCCTGCCTAATCTCAGCGGGCCAAACGCCTCCTGCCGAAGGCTGTACGCCGGTGTCGTGCGGTCCATGGCCCTCTACGGGTCCCCAGTGTGGGCCCTGTGCATCCGGACGCGACCACTAAAGTTGGTCGCATGCCAGAGGGTCATGGCTATCCGAATGATCCGGGGATACCGCACGATCGCCGGCGAATCGGCCAACCTCCTTGCCGGATTGCTGCCCTGGGATCTGGAGGCGACTGCCCTCCAACGCGTCTATGTATGGCGCGTGGAGGCGCAGCGCCGGGGCGTATCCCCGCTGCCTCGAGAAGTCGAGACGCGGCGGGAAGAGCTCCGGCGCGATCTCAGGGCAGTATGGAGGGAGCGACTGTCGCAACCGACGGCCGGGCACGCCGCAATTGCGGCGGTAAGACCCCTCTTTGAGGAGTGGCTAGATCGGCGTCACGGCATCCTGACCTACCGCATGACGCAGGTCCTCACCGGACACGGAAGTTTCGGGAGGTACCTGTGTCTGATGGGTAAGGAAGAGACGCCTGGGTGTCACCACTGCGAGGGTCGCCCTGAGGACACAGTCGAGCACACGGTGCAGGACTGCCCAGCTTGGGCAGAGCACCGACGTGTCCTCACGGCGACAATAGGCGGAGACCTCTCGCGCCCGGCCTTGGTCGAGGCCATGCTGCGGGGCGAGAGGGAGTGGGAAGCGGTCGCCTCCTTCTGCGAAGCAGTCATGCTTTCGAAGGAGGAGGCGGGCCGCGTGAGGGAGAGGATGGCGTCCTCCCTCCAGCCCAGCCACAGTGGTAGACGCCCACGGCGTCGGACGTCGGCCGACGATCTCCGGCCACCGTAGGCGCGGGCATGCGGACAGCGAGTAAAGGGCAACTCGCTGTCCGACCATGGACCATGCCCGGGTCGACGGCGCGTCGTGTTCCACGCGCGCCTCAAAGAGCGTCAGCAACATTACGAGGCCCCCTCTGCAGAGGGCCGAAGCCTGCCGGGGTCGTGGGACTCATCCCGTTACCGTGGCCCTGGTATGTAAAGGGTTATTGAAGGAACACCGTGGATTTTAGTCAGTAAAAGTCTGATAGTCCCTCCCACCCTGCCCGGGGTGGGAGGACTTATTTATGAGATAGAGGATTTATTTAAAAAAAAAAGTATGAAATATTGTGTCGCGACAATTAGCGCCCACCTCCTAGAGGAAAGACTACAGCGTTCCATGAATTAACATAATAGGAAAAGTAACAAAAATATAATTATGTTTTAGATTTTGGAATGTATGAGTGTGCGAATACGTGGAATGTAAGTGTAGTGTACCTATATGTGTAGACGTGTGAGTGAATGTGTAAATGTGTAAACGCGCATATGTTTGTTAGTTTTGCAATTTAGAGGGCAGTGAGGAATGAAAGAGACGTTTCCACTTTTATCTGTCTTCTTTTTAGGTGTTCACACCATCTTTAAGCTCTTCATAAGTCAAAGTAGGTAGTAAAAGTGTTTGTGGAGATTTTTGTGCGTTCTTATCCACAGAGTTCTACGCTTTGGGACTGCTACTAGCTTCGTTTCTTTGACTGAACAACCTAGACATTTTCAAAACTTAGTGTGAATGGCTTATTTTAAACTAGTTTCTGCCCGCAGATTTACTCGACTGAAAACTTCCTTTTGGCGAAAGACATTTCGAAATCGGTTTAGTAAATTCAAACTCACAAACTTACAAGCTTTATTTATTTATTATTTTTAATGAACGTTTTTTGTTTGCTACTGCAGTATGAAAAATACACTTAAAATCAACAACTTAAACACCTTAAAAATGTGGACCTGTTTAATTATTTATTGGCCTATCTACAATTGTTACTCTGTTTATGCTAATAATACATGCAATATGTTACAAACATAGGGTACAATATGACGCGATAGATACAGCTTTGTTCTAAATAGTTCGAACGATGCGACCCTAATGTCACCAATGCGCGCGAAAGGGCGCTAGTTTGTTTTGAGAGATTGTAATGTACTCTGTGGTCATCTATCCTCCATATTACTAGGCTGTGACTTGTTCGTATATTCGTAACGACGAGTCGACACAAAACCCAAGAATTAAAAAAATGGTTGAATATTGAATTGTACGTACGTGTGTAAACTGCAATAATAAAGTTCATGTCAAGAAATTCGGCGTCTGATTGAAGATCTAAAGACAAGCTTGCAAAAACAAAATTAGCATCAATAGATTATAATAATAGTGCAGAAATAACGCTTACAAAAGCTAACGCTTACAAGTTTGAAAAATACAATAGACATAGAAAAAAAAACAGTACGGTTGATTATTTTTGATGGACTTGGTGCTTGATTTTTTAAGTGTTGAATTTTGTAAGTTTGCAAGTTTTTGTCATCTCCAAAAACATATCATTAAAACAATAATATTATGCAATAACACAGTAAATGTTCGTCACTATAATCATATAGCCACAAAGCTCATGATATGTGTAGGAAAAATCCAATTCTTTGCTAAAAGGACTATGTCGGGAAAGGAAAATGATGGAAAGGATACGTGCGGTTGAAATAATGGACTCCGTCTAAAGAAAATAGGGTGATTGGAAGAAAACTAACGTTGCTATGGTGCATGTTTATGTTGTAAGATGCGACCATACGTATAGCTATTTTGGTGTTCATACTAGACATTTTTATTTTTTCCCTTCTCTTATCTTTCAGGAGTTTTTAGAGATTAGCCCGGAAAAACGAAAAGAAGACAAAACGTTTTAGAAAAGTTTATTTGTGTATTAGTATCGGAGCTTACTCATTTTTTAATTGTTTACTACGATCAACAATAGTACTAATAATTGTACGATTATATAGTTACCTATAAAAACTTGTAATGGGCCATATTCTAATTGTAAACGAACACAATCAAACTGTCTGTTCAGTTTTGTGGGACATCGTTGTACATTATAAGACATACCTTGTACCTTATAAACAATAACACTTTTGACACACACAATTGAAGGTGCTTTGGGAATAAAAAAGGTAAAAAACCTTTGTTATTCCCAAAGCACCTTCAATTTGGAATGCTACCTAACACCACTAACATCATTAACTTGCTATCTCCTTTTTTAGCATGATAAAAACTTCATGACGTCTGTTAAATTCACTTTCTCAGAACTTTCCTCGCAACCTATGGGTAGTTGAATGTTCGGGGCAATCGGCCTAGAAACGAAATGGAGTTTTGGCTTCTACTGATTAAAAATCCACCGTGTTTCTTTAATTGCCCTCGCGATCCGGGGCAGCGGTAACACGTTAGAACATCCACACAACCCTGGCAGGTTTTGGCCCATATTGCTGACTGCTCTTTGAGGCGTGGAACACGACAAGCCATCAACTCGGGAAGTTTTATTCTATCTATAATGCTGGTGGAAAGCTCGATTTTTGACGATTTTTTTTTTTATATTGTTTTAGGCTTGCGTTTGACCATAATCTCACCTGATCTTAAGCGATGATGTGGTCGAAGATAAAGCACGCTTGCCTAGAAGTAACCTATTCACTCTTGACTTAAAGACTCCCAGGTTATAACTATCAGGAAACACAGACTCCGGCAGCACAATGAACGCACGCACAATGAAAGTATTCCCAAAACGTTTCGTGCGTATGGGTGGGATGTCCACCATGTAACGATGGCGCATCGCCGTTATTCTTGTAGTCCGATGATGGAACTGGCTTGGCGGGATAAGACTGCAATTCCATCGCACTCTCCCCGAAATGTACCCGATAGAAAACTGACAGGCTTGCAACACGTCGCCGATGTTCTAGGCTCTGGAGCCTTGTCTCGACCAGTTTCTCGTTGCCGATGAGCCTTTTGGTCCGTTTCTCTATAGACTCAAGTGCATCAAGCTAGTATTTGGCAGATCCGTCCCAGAGATGAGAGCAGTACTCCATACACGACCCAACTTGCGCTTGATAGAGGTTGGGCACGATGTCGGTACCTGGCTACCTTAATGAAGAAGCAAATTAATCTGCTTAGCCTTTGCCTAATAAACTGGTGTGGGCTTTCAATCTAACCTTACGCCATCGATAACCAGTTATTTGCATAGAAGTTCCGCCTGGTTGACCTCCACAACCCTCCTAAATATTACCACTCGGCAAGACTCGTGCCACATTTTCTGACTTCTGATGTTTCTGTAACCGTTATAGCTAGGATCAACAGGTTAAGGTGCTTTTCAAGGCATGAATTACTATCGATATGTATTTAACTGGACACAAATGCACCTTGTAAAGCGTTAGTTTAACCTCACCTTGTATTTATTTAGCCACGTGTAAGTCGGAAGTTTTGAAGGACGGAGGGTTGTTTTGAGGTAAATAACGTGAAGGTTGTCTGAGTTAACAGAATGTCTAAGACAAGGTAACTTAACCGCACAATTTGATCTAAACAGACGTTTGTCCTTGAGGTCCTCTTGCTGTAATATTATCATGTGCTTTACATCACAATTGACCCTAATTAAGCGTGAAATTCTACCGCAAGCGGACAGTAAATTAGACCGCAGTTACCATCAATGAAGCTTCAGATAACATAACAACCAATTACTAAAACGTAACCTATACATTAGCTCTCACACACGGTAATTAGCCGGAATATATCTCTGTATTCTTAGAAGATTTACTGACGCCATAACACCAAGCCAATGGCCACGACTGCATGGTATGTATATGTACCCAATCAAAATGGCACACATGTATTATAGCACATGTCAGTTCAGAGAGGAATTTAAAAAACTCTCCATATAAATAGTGCTCTAGTGATAAGTGAAACTTGGTATCGAGAAAATATTGAAAATATGAGGTTCTGGAGATATGAGATAATAATAGTACATTATGGTACAAGTGTGTAATGTTGGTGATTACCGCTGAGGCGCCATTGAGACCCGAGCCGTCAGGTGAGGGTCTTAAGAGAGCCGAGGACGGTAATCATCAATACACACGTGTATCATACGACGTTTTTCAACACACTTGCGAGGAAAAAACAAATATGTATTGCATAAATCGTTTAATTATTAAAACAATTGGTGAATATACAATTTTCAAAACGATATTGGATTGTTTTTGATGGCAATTTCACAGTTTGTGTTACATTGGTACTTGCCACTTCTTTAGTACCTTCATTTACTTCTTGTGTAAATGTCGGCGACAAAGGTAAATCATACAAATTACTGGAAGGAGAGGGCACCAAATAACTCACGCTAGTAGATGTACATGGTTGTGGTTCGGGGCAAAACTTTTTTGCCTTTGGCTCCAAATTAATGGCTTGCGTTATTTTGTCATTGATTTTTGCTTTGTTATGAATTGAGTCTTCTATGTACGATTCAGCGATTGCGTCAGAACGCCATCCACCATGTCGCTTCAAAGTTAGTATATCAGCCCCCGAATCAGCCAACATTGTAGCCGACGTTCTTCTAAAACTGTGTCCAGTGTAAAAATCGGCCTCAGGCAAACCTAAATACTTCGCTATTTCTCTTGGCATATTACCAAATTTGTTAATACCGATTGTTTGTGCAGTACATTTTCCTTTCTGAAAGTTTTGGAAAAAGCGGTCATTCTTTGTTTTTGTTGAACGGAGATCTTGGTATTTTTTCACTATTTCACGAAACGTTCCTTGGATTGTAAAAGATCGTGGAATCTTGGTTTTAGTCTGGGTAATTTTGACAAGAAGCATATCTCCGTGGATTTCTACATCTTTTGTTGTAATATTGTACAGCTCTTGTCGTCTACAAGCACCAGTAACACCGAATATTAAGGCAACCTGCAAAGAAATCAATTAATTAGTTCTAAGAAATTATGCTAAAGTTACACACTTGTATATTGTAGATTCGTTTCGATTAAAAATATGAAACGTACCTTTGTTGCTAGATACTGACTATCCGGAGCCTCATTCAAAAACTTTTCAACGTCGGCTGGTGACAAAACTTTAGATTTCCGACCAATATATCCATCCGAGCGTCTCTTCAAAAATGCCATCAGGTTACAGTACGTTTTGATATCAACACCATGTTTGAGCTTAACCATGCTTCTTAACCTGGAATAGATGCACCACAGGGAGCTAGGTTTGTATGTATTGGCGAGTTCAGAGAAATACGCCAAAAACACATTTTCAGAAAATGACTGGGTTTTTTTGTTGCTCTTCCATTGCAGGAAACTATCGTAAGCAGCTAAATACTTTTCTCTAGATTTTGCAGGTATTAGGCTTTCGTTTGCATTTTGTGCTGCATTTAGTATTTCTGGCGGGGTTAAATCAATCAATTGTTCATCTTCTGTACTAAAACCTGACATTTTTATAATTATTTACCACACAGCAACAAATGCGATACAAACAAAATATGAAAATTAGGGGAAAATTGGGAAATGGCGCGCATTTTTTTTTTTTGCACGCGCCAAATGTAAGTTGATTGATTACAGCCATACAGCCTACTTCAAAATGATAATTTTTGTGATAAAATGCAAATATTTTATAAGAAATTATTGTGAATTATAAGTAATTTGATAATAATAAATGTTTTTTCGTCTTAATTAGGGACACATTTATTTATTTCAAAAATGTAAATAGATTTTCGGTGGCATAAAACCTCTTTGTTGTTACAAAAAAAAAAAAAAAAACTGTATTACCCGGTTAAATTGAAAATGCTCTGTTTACTCGCATATAATTTGCAGTTAGGTACTAACTTAACTTTGTAGGGATCATTCTATTATGCACTAGTGTGTAATATTATTATGCACGTGTATGTTATAGTTCGGTTTATGGCCCTAAGAACGATATAATAAGGCTCACTTTACGAGCAAGTGTGTTGAAAAGAATATTACACATCTAGACACGCGGGAGCGTGTTAAGTGAAATCAAAATGGGTGCCAAGTTCAACGGTCAGTCCTGAAATTTATTTATAACAACATAAAATATCATTTATTCTTATAACTTAGGAGAATATATTGTAGCCTAAGCTCTGACTTGGCTAGTTTTCATATACGAATTATATTATAGCCTTTGCAAGTTCTAAACCTGTTACTTGTCGGTTCTTATTTTATTATTCCGAAAATTTGGCTTGCTGGTAGAAACTAACCATCGAACATAATAATTCGTATATCAGAACTAGCCAGGTCAAACCTTAGGCTACGATATATTTTCCTAAGTTATAAGAATAAATGATATTTTATGTTGTTATAAATAAATTTCAGGACTGACCATTGAACTTGGCACCCATTTAGATTTCACTTCTTTTGTCGTTGAAGTCAACAACCAAGGCATTTATGATAATATTGAACTTGGCTCTCATTTCACATTTATGTTTTTCATGGGATATACAGTACGTTAACTAACAGAGGGCGTTCACGTTAACCTGCAATAGTATAGCATCCATACATGCTAAAAAATATTACCATTCCAAAACGAAATGTTTTTATATTTTTTTTTATATTAAAATTTCACTAAAAATGTTAAATTGATACGTAAAAGAAATACTCTGGACAGGCGTACTCCAAGGACGGCAACGTCGCAATTCATTTATGAAAGACGGGCCGCGTTTGCGGGATCTAATTGACGTGCCTATACTATTGCGGGTTAACGGGAACGCCCTCTGTTAGTTAACATACTATATACCTACATACAAGATTCGCACGAAAAACATAACCTTTCGTTTGCAGTCGAGAAAAAGAGATTTTCGGCTAGTCAAGTGTTGCTTATGATGCACAACTAGTCGATTGATGCTGGTGAACTGTTTTCATCATCTTCATCCCCGCTTAGCCTTTTTCCAAATATGTTGGGGTTGGCTTCTAGTCTAACCGGATGCAGCTGAGTATTAGTATTTTACATAGAGCGACTACCTATCGAACCGCCACAACCAAGTCGCTGGGAATCGCCATACCCCTTGGCTCGGTCAGCGTCAGATTTACTGGCTTCGCACTATCCGTAACGATTGTCGAAGAGTTATGTAGCATCCTGTAGCATACGTAGCATACCCTTCACTTTGATAACCAACCGCTCATACAATGCACAAAGGAATATTATTATAAATACTATAAATTAAATATAATGTAAACAGTTATATGAGACGCGGGCGGAGGGCCGCGCGCTCATACAGTGACCACTGTTTAACTTATGTAAACATAACCAATCATATATTAACCATTCTATTTTAATGAAGAACTTTCATTCCAAATTCATTACTGCGACTTCACGCCTTGTCATTGCTCTCCCTAATTCTCCAAAGTGCTATCTACAGTAAATCTCCGCTACTTTATAAATAATCTCTAAAAATAGTGCAAACCAAAAGCACTAAAGTAGTGCTCTGACATAGCACTAAAGTTACAAATGACAACCGGGACCAACAGCTTGGCGAGATTTCCAAGGCATGGAGCAATCTTGATAAGTTAAAATGGTCACCCATCCACGCACCGACCTCGGCAAGTTTTGCTTAACTTTGAAGATACATAAATACGTATAATCTTACGTATAATTCTTTTTGTATAATATTCTTACATAGTCCGAGTCGACTGTAAATATTTATGTTTAATAATAATAATTTAATAACAAAAAAAATCTTAGGACTAGGTTACATTTTATTTTTATTTTAAATGGCAATTTTATGTGCTAACAAAAGAATCTAGCATCTGTAACCGAACTAGGCAGTGCCTGTACTTCGGTTATCTTCGCCGATCCTCACCAAATGTTGTAAACTAACAGCCATCATACAATTTAGAACTTAAGAAATCACAAAATTATATAAAATTAAATTAACTTAAGAAATTACAAAATTAAATTAAGAACAGTGATATCCTGTTAGTTAATATTTATATTATTTTAATTTTATTATAATACTTATACATACACAAATTTGACATCGATGCACAATAGTTTAATTAAAAGTAGTACTAAGGTTATGCATGTAATGCACAATAAAAAATAATAATAATAAAGTTACTTGACTTGGGAGTTGGGAACCGATCCCAGTATAACCAAAGAAGACTCAGCAATTACTGTATTATTTATAGAAGGAAAGAAAAATGGTTTATTCTGCTCTAACAAACGTACATTACATACATTAAACTTGTGGAATAAAAATACTTATAAGTAGCCCCATTCATAAAAGCCGTCGAAAGAATTTAGAATCCATGACTAAGCATGCCTATGTCTGGAACAGTCATTATAGTTGAGTTATTGTCGCCACCGCTTTATAGAAAAATACATTCTATTCTCAAATGACATTGTGTGACCGCCAATTAATCTTCTTTATTTCTTTTTTTTTTACAAAACTAAAAGTATAGATTCACATTAATATATTGACACATTGAGATAATCAATAAATTGTTAATGACTGATCCAATTTTAATGAGACTGGAGGAACTTATCATTATCAAACTATCGATTGGCATAATAGCGTCACTCGCTCCCGCTCGTGAGATTTAACCTTTTTGCACAGTATAAGTAATACAAATTGGTATATAACTACATGAAACAGTAACAAGAACGTTCAGATAATAATATATAGACCATCTCATACAATACTACAACACGTCACCACTGGCAACAACGTCTCTCTATAATTTTAATAATTCATCTGATAACAATCCATCAAACCGGAGTATATTCGACCCCTATAATTCAGGTCGTTGTTCCTGACCACATTGATGTAATGTATGATTTTTCTATAACAATAAACATATTATATTTCGAGACTTGACGTCACCCAAACCCTACATCACGCTGTTGAAACCCAATGCGAGTTTTGGACAGTTATAAAAGTTCTTTTTTTATTAATAATAGGCTCTCGTTTGACCACCATCTCACCTGATGGTAAGTGATGATGTGGTCCAAGATGGAGCATGCTTGCCTAGAAGTAACCTATTCACTCTTGACATAAAACCACAGGTTATAGCGATCAGAAAACGTGGACCACCAGCAGTTCACGAGCGAGGAAGAGTTCCTGGCTTAATAATAACAGCTGCACGGGCGGATCTTCAAGGTTAGGAAACACTTGCTGAGGTCGATACTTAACATATCGAAATTCTTCCGAGTCTCGGGAAGCCCGTTAAGTGGTTAGTTCCGGCTGTCATTTGTACTACATCATTGACAGTCATTACGGGTAGTCAGAACTTCAGGAGTCAGAAAATCTAACATTACTCTTGCCAAGCGGTATCGAATTATCCAGCGACTGGGTTGTCGAGATCAGATACGTAGTATCTCTATGTGAAACAATTTGTAGCATTACATTTATTCCTAGCTCAAATATTTCGGGAATGGATAAACAAACGTGGAAACTTGGTTAAGTGTAACCAAGTTTCCACGTTTGTTTATCCATTCCCAGTAATCTAAATATATCGAGGGGTGAAAGGCTATTTGGTTTAAGCGACATTTTTGCAACTTTACAGGAGAGCCATTTAAAGTTTGAAATTTTGGAAAAAAAATTACAACAAAAAAACTTCTTCAGCTATTTGAATGGGATAAATTTGATTGAAATTTAATTAAAAACATAGAGTTGTTGATGCTAATACCAAATAAAACGGACCTTTAATTACAAAGATAAGTGTCGCTTAATACAAACTGCCTCAAGCCCTTATTTTTCAGAGCATGGAAAAAAGATTTAAGTGACTTCATAACTACAATTGGCTACAGGGGAAAAAAATTAAGTAACGACGCAGTATATTTTCAGAGTAAGCCAAAAAGTATGAAGTGACATAGCCCAAAATTAATAGTAGCAAGCTATTTATCTCAACTACCTATTTAGACTAAAATGAATGGCAGGCAAATTTACTTATGTGACATATAATATTGAAATTGTTACGTGTGATGTTACATTTTTTTTACATCTAATACTATCAATGGCTGTTAAAACAACCTGGATATATCGCAATCACCGAAAATCTCAGGTGCTTATATTGAATAAATAAATAAATACACACAACACAACATCAGTTAAAGTATTTATTTAGAATAATCAAAATTGCTTTAATATGGCACTCCTTTTTTCTGAGTTTATTTCTTGACACTTGTAGGGTCAGTTTTTTTCTAAACATTAATCGTTAATTTCGAAATCATGCTCAGCATACCTCGCTCTATTAACATATCTCCAACAGCGATTGACTGATTTCGTAGTTATTTGCATAGATGAGTCCTGTTCTTCTTGGTGTAGTACTTCATCCGGTGTTCCTCAGGGTGGCGTCTTATCTCCTTTACTCTTCGCAATATTCATAAATTCTATTTAAAAAAAACTTCAGTCCTCCTACCACCTTTATGCTGATGATTTTCAAATTTACAGACAAGCTCCCTATACAGATTAGCATGCTGCTATTGATATCATAAACCAGGACTTGGCTTCTGTTTGCGAGTGGAGTGAGGCATATGGTTTGCAGGTTAACCCGTCAAAAACCCAGGTCATGGTCAGCGTAGTTCCAGGTTGATACCTAAGGTAAAATGGTCGCAGCTTCCTCAGGTTATTTTCAACGGCACTGCTATTCAATTAAGCGAGAATGTTAAGATAATAAGTATCCGAATTTCGTACGAAACTCAAGTGGCTTCCAATACGTCTTCGCCGGAACTTACACATCTTGTCTCTGCTTTACAGTGTTCTGTTTAATCCTAAAACCCCATTTATCTTAAAGAAAAATTCAAGTTCCTTCATGACACACATGCAAAATCTCTGAGATCATCAGAAAACTTAAGGCTTTCGGTACCGAGTCACGCCACCAATTACTATGGTAAGTCGTTCGCAGCTCAAGCAGTAAGGCTGTGAAATGATCTACCAGTGCCAGTAAGACAAGCACAACCCATCCTTTAACAAGTCTTTCAAAAACTTGGTAAAGGATCTTCATCTGTCTTCTTAAATTGTTGTTATTATGTATGTCTTTCTTTCTTTTTTTATATTAATTTATATGTATATATATATTTTGAGAATGTTATTTATTGTTTTTTTATATTTTATATAGATAAATAGTATACTGTGGACTACCCACGTATTTATTTTCTCCAATGTGTCAAATCCATCCAAAGGTTGTCTGTAAAAGATCGCTTTTAGCGATAAGGCCGCCCATTGTATCACACTTTTTAGTTGTAAAGTCGTTATTGTTTTACTGTTATGGTGTACAATAAAGAATATATCTATCTATCTATCATATTTCTTTCTTTAAATGTTGAACCATCTGCCTTAACATATTGAACGCCCTTTGATCTAGCATCCTTTTGTACCTTTTTCTTATATGTTCTTTTCTTTTTTAATCCTGCATCTCCTACTTTTCTATCTTTTATGCTTGTTTTATTTTTCTTTGTTGGTATTTGATCATCTTGATCACTTGAAGACTCGTCTGTTTCTTTCCACGACATTGAGTCCCAGGCAAAATCTTCATGTTCACTTAAAAAGTCAACGTAGCTTTTTTTTTAATCCAACCCGTTTGTTTTTCTTTCGTAGTGGATGATCATCCACTGTTGGGATTAGTTAAACATTGTCATCAGCATTATCATCTTCTAAAGATTTTCTCAATATAAATATAATGAGTTAACTACCTACTTTATAGAATAAGTAACATAATCCAAGTAAAAAAAAATAAGTTTAAGTATAACATTTCATCTCAGTTCAAAATTTTACGTAAATAATGAAATTAAAGTACTTAAGATTTAATTTCGAAGAGCGTTTTACGTAAACACTGGCGGTGACTGCGCGTCACGTCACTCCTCGATGCACTCTGGAGTTCGTTTGAAGCGCCCGCGCGCGGCAGTCCAGTTGAATGATCACGATTTTTAACAGCCAGGAGATGAAATAAATATGGTATCATATGACATCAATGAAATGTATCATATCAAAATTTAATTATTGAAAGACCGACTCGTATTTTTATTAATACTAGAAAAATGTTTCAACGTTCATCATTCCGTTTTAGCGTCTGTATTAAACGACATGCATTTAAAAAAATAATAGGACTAAATGTTTTAACAAATAAACGAAATATCTAAAACAAAACAACTACTTGATTTAAGTAGCACCCTGCGTGGAAAATAGATGCAGCTGAAAGAGCTTAAGCGACGAATTTGAGAGACGGACAAATGATTTAAGTGACATCACACTGTGTAATTGGTGGAAGTCAAAATGATTCAAATTACGTCTTAATAAAAAATAGAAACAGGAAAAACGCTTTGACTCTCATTGAATTATTTATCTGGGAAAGTGTAACTGGTTTATGTCTCGGTTTTTAATATGAATGTATGGTTCAAGTACATAATTAAAAAAAAAATGCAAAATCCACGTCGGTTAATACACTGCCACTTTGGAAACAACCCAAAAATAGTATTGTTTCAAACGCCAAAAAAGTGCTCTGATTTTAATGAATCCGACATCATTCGACGGAGAAAAATTCGCTGATTCCGAATATATATACATAACTCAATATCGCCCTAGATGTCGCTTAAACCAAATAGCCTTTAACCCCTCGATATATAACTCAAAGGTGACTGACTGACATAGTGATCTATCAACGCACAGCCCAAACCACGGGACGGATCGGGCTGAAATTTGGCATGCAGGTAGATGTTATGAACTAGACATCCGCTAAGAAAGGATTTTGTTTTGTAAAATTCCCACGGGATCGGGATTTACACGGGAAAAACTTCCCACGCGGGCAAAGCCGCTGGCACAAGCTAGTGAATAATATATAGGTAGAAGCTGCAAAATTCACTATTTTTGGTGCTTCTATATTATCCATTTATATGGTGTTTGTTATACTTTTATATCCCAACCATCATAAAAAAAATTGGCCAAGTGTGAGTCGGACTCGCCCATGAAGGGTTCCTAAGTAACTATAATAATATAATATACTTAATATATTTATTTGAAAAAAAAAAAACAAAAAGCCTTACAAATTTCTTAAAACTAGCTTATTTACAATTTTTACAACTACGCCAAATAACTTTGTTTTTCATAGTATTTGTATGAATTACAAAGTTATATTTGCGGTTTTAGAAAATATACTGTATCTCAAAAACTGCTGACCCGATTTCGTTCAAACTAATTTTGTTTGAAAGTTTACATTAAGATCTACAGAAATGTATTTTTTTAGATATTTTACTCCATTATTATAGAAGTTAGAGGGGGGACACACATTTTACCACTTTGGAAGCGTATATCTTTTAAACGATTAACTTTATGAAAAAGTCATTTTAGAAACCTTAATGTCATTTTTAAGGACCTGTCTATAAATACTACACACGTATAGGTTTCATAAAAAAAATATTTTCAGTTTCAGTTCCATGTATGGGGAGCCCCCTTTATTTTAAATATTTTTTAAATTTTCTCTTAAAATCGGAAAGCGGTTCACAGAATACATCTACCTACCAAGTTTTACATGTATAGTCCTAATAGTTTCGGAATAATAAAATGGCTGTGACATACGGACGGACGGACAGACAGACGGACGGACAGACATGTCGAAACTATAAGGGTTCCGTTTTTTGCCATTCGGCTACGGAACCCTAAAAAGTAATCCGATAATCAGAGTATATTTTTGCTACCAAACCCAATTAGAAGACTCAAGAGACCAATGTGCTGATTCAGTAAGGGGAGATGGAGCAGTGGCTTTCGTACCTTTTTAACTCACCTGATAAAAGTTTAATGACTAATCACTTTCATCAAAATTCGGAAAAATATAATATTTTATTGCTAACTAACTACTAACTAACTAAATTCTATTTAGTTAACTTACTCGTAGTTCCATATTTATTTTTACATAATTATGTATCTATATTTCACTTTTTATTATGTATGTATTTGGTTATATGTATGATACGTATTTGAAGTATACTCTAAATATCCCATCCCCACTTTATTTTATTTCATATCTTATCCAGAAGATGTCGCTACCAACTATAAGACTGACGTCATAACCATAGTTTAAGTATTATTTTTATATAGTTTTAGTTTTATTAAAATTTTGTGGTATAATAAAGTATCTATCTATCTATCTATGTGAGAACAATAGGCATTGAAATATTTTGGCAATAACAATTTACAAGAGAAATATTGAAGTAAGCCGGTTTCAGTTGATAAATGAGCACTCACAAATAACGGCGCCATTCGGCTCACCAATTTTGAAGGAACACATGCGTTACCATCATCAAGCAAGACATTTGATTGAGTATTACACACTCTGCATCACCATGATTGGTCTTGTCACAATTTCATGGTTAGGTCATATTATGTGTGGTCGTATGTCCGGCACTCCACCACGCACAGGAAAGCTATCAGATTCTATCGTTTTCCACCAACAGACAAGCGGCTGCAAAGTGCTCCAATACGAGGATAAACGAATAAAAACAAAAGCAATCGAACCGTAGATTGGACTGTATATTCGAGCAAAATTGGCAGTGGCAGACGGACATAGAGATAGATGCACGAGTATATATAACGATCGCGTTTTTCATTTCAACATACATAAACTAAAAACCTCTGTTAAGTATACAAAACGGAATGTGATAAGGTTAAAACAGCTTGAAGCAATTCCCTTTGACTTTATTTTTATTAAATCAGCTAAGAATTCTTTGCTCCTGAGAGTGCATTTTTCTGTAAGCATAAATAATTGTGTTTATATTCTCGCACTGACTGGCAACGCTTGAAGATAGTCTATAGTTCTTTAATTTCTTTTAAATTGTATATAATGTTTCTAAAAATGATATGTCAGTGACACACAGCACGCCATAAACAGTTTCTTTTTAGTTTGAATGTATTTAACGTCTTACTTATATTTGTCGAAAGTTTGTGAGTATACCTACATAGTTTGTTACTATTTCACGCAAAAACGACCGAATGGATTTGAATAAAATTTGGTATGTAGATGGCTGAAATCTTGGAATAATTATATTGAGGCTACTGTTTACCCCAGAATTGGTACGGGATCAGAATTTGCGCGGGAAAACACGCTTTATAATGAGTATTCCAGAAGGGTTTCGTCATAATTTTAAGGGTAATGTTCTATAGAGCCGATTGACAAAAACCAGGCGTGAAGTGCGTTTCTTTCCACACAATAAGAGAATCCGTAGAAGTTCCTAAAATGTGAAATTATAGAATATTGCTAAAGCGATTAGTTGTATTGTGGGACGAACGTAACTTTGAATACCTACCTTACTTTGTTTGTTACGTTAATTTTTCCAACTACAAATATAACTTCGTTACCGCAACACAATTTGTTAAAAAATTAATTTTGAAAATTGGACCACAATTAACGGAGAAATTGGTGAACATTCATAAAAAACAAAATGAATACAGCCGAATATAGTACCCTCCTTTTTAGATTTTAGACTTCTACTGGCAATAATTGTGGTGCGACTTCCTTTTCCTCAATAGGTGTGAGTCCAATCACATTGGGTAGTGGTACATACGCCCAGTATATACTGGGCGTATGTACCATTCTGTAAGTTGCCCTTATCAAACTAATCTATATAGATTAGTTTGATAAGGGTAACTTACAGAATGGTTCAACAATAAATAAATGAATAAATCACTTATTCTCAGGTTACAAAGACCCATAGATAAATACCATAACCTAAAGTATTAGGCGTGTGTAACTCTTTACGGAACGAACCGACTCACTGATTCGAATCATTTAAGTGATTCAAAAGATTGGTTCAGTAACAACGTTTCAAATGCATCATTTGAATCTGAAACATTACTTTGCTCTCATTTCGCGCGACGCGTCACTCGTGTGGCGACTGAGCAGTGCGAGCGAGAGAGAGAGAGACCGAGACACACTGAGTTACTTTAACTATTGACTCTGTATCCTATGCACGAAGATCAACTTTATTTATAATCTCACTTATTGCAATAAATATGTGGACATAAAACATTCAATATTGATGCCTCAAAACATTTATGTGTCTCAATAGCAAACGCCCGCAACGCAACGTAAGAATGTTACGTTTCTATACATGACGTCGCGTCGCGGGCGTTTACTGAGTCATTTGAGCCGATGATCCAAATGAGCCAAATGAAACATATCAGTGTTCCGGATCATTTCAGTGATCGAGATTCAAATGTTCCAATCTCAAAAATGATTCACTTTGCCCACCTCTATAAAGTATACATAAGATAATAACAACTTTGTTAGTAAATAAAACTTAAAACTAAATAATAATCAGAAAAAATGTAATCAGCCTATAACTTTCCCAATACTAAGAGACTAAGGAGGCCTATTCTATGTCAGATTTGGCTATAACCGAGCATCAGTAAGTTTAAGGTAACCTATTTTGTGTATAAGCAGGTTGTGATAAAATTAATCATGCAAAGAACCATGTGTCAGTGGTTCTGCATGCAGGCCGAGGTTACCATTGCTCTACTGCTGTTAAAACATCTTACAAAGAAAACGTCATAAACAATTCCCTACACTGCTATTCCTATCTAGACGAGGTAATTAACAATTTAAACAACTTAATTACGAGAAAAACGTTAACGCTCCAAATAGTACTTCCATACAGACTTTCACTACAGGTATTAATTTGCATTTTAAAGTAATTAAAGTCATCAGCTTGTTTGATGACTTCCATGGAAGCTTTTAATAACAGTGCTTCAAAGTACAGCTGGACAGAAGGTCGGATCCATATGAGAAGCAATAATTAACTCACAAGATTTTTAATATCCTTTCACAGTGAGCCCACCCTTTTTTCGGGTGGGATAATCATCGACTCATTTCCCCCACTCTGGGTGAAGCGGAAGGGGGTGTCAGACTTCTACTGACTAAAACCCACCCCTGTTCCTTCAGATGCCGATTAAGATGATGCGGATTAAGTTCCGGGGCCGCGGTAACTTGTTAGAACATTCCCGCATCCCCGGCAATCAATAGGCCTATTGGGCCCCATTACTAATGCTGACGATTCTTTGAGGCGCGCGTGGAACACGATGCGCTGCACCGCCGACCCGGGCCTGGTCCTTACCGGATGGTGAGCTACCCCTGCTCGCCGATCGCAAGCCCGCGTTTACGGTGGCCGGAGATGGGCTCGTGATCCCCAACGCCGAAGGAGGTGACTGCATCCCATTCCCTCTCATTCCGCACCATGGTCTGAACCAGGGCCAGGTGCGAGAGGTCGCCGCTGCCGATCACCTCAACGAGGACACAGCGAAGCTCTGCCCAAGCGGGGCACACCTCCACCGTATGCTGCACCGTGTCCTCCGGGTGGTCCACACAATGACGACACCCGGGCGTGTCCTCCCGCTGATCCATAACAGGTACCTCCCGAAACGGTAAGCACCTGCATCAGGCGGAAGGTATGGACGCCGTGGCGTCTCTCCAGCCACTCCTCAAAAAGGGGACTTATCGCCGCAATCGCGGCGATCCCAGCCCTCGGTTGCGACAGTCGCTCTTTCAATGCTGCCATGAGATCGCGTTCATAGTGAGCCTGCATATCTAATTTCTTTGAAATTATGTAATGTCTGATCGCTCTGGGATATTGAAATGAGTGTCTATATAGACATAACTACATAGTTGCTGTACGTGACTTTATTCGCGATAAAAATTTCTGGAATAAAAAGTGATTTTATAGTAGCATCTCATACCTGTAGTGGCTTTAATTGCAATATTTGAAACCTCCAAGCCAGGGATCATAAAACTAGTCTAGTAAGTACTACTAATCAAAATTAATAAAATGGAACCGTATTAGAACAAATACCGTACTTATTCTAAAGAAACGAACTTAAAACTATAAATTAAATTAAATATCGTTTATTTCAGGCAATTTTGAACCTCATAACATACAAATGCATTTAAAATTTCAAATAAAATAAATATTAAATTAAATTGATTGAATATAAAAATTATAAATATTTGGCGTAATTAATTGTGCATACTAACTAAATGATTAAAAAGTATTTTATTTTTCTTGAGAGATGTATGGTTTGATACACAAACTTTGTAACCGGATAGGCAATTAATCACTTTCCAGTTTTAATGGCTGATTTAATCCCTAAAAATTAGCGCATATTCAGAGCTTTTAATTTACAAGTGGGGTTTAAAGTTCATAATTAAGAGTATGTAAATTTAAACTTAAACAACCCTGTAGATTAGTAAGAAATAAGCTATAACATTCGAACAGAAAAACAAAAAAGTAGTCGGTGTTATTGGTTTTGGATTTTCTTTTTTTTTTTCACACCGCCTTCCGAAATTAAAGTTATTTTTAGCTTTGTAGTGTTTTGATATGGAAGTCGGTTCTATTTTTTGTTAAAAATTTTTTTCACGCTTTTTAGTGGGTTGGTTTGTAATTTATCTAGTTACAAAAGCCAAAATGTGAACTACTTATCACCTTTTACAAAATATTGCTTTTCCCGATGCTGAGCCGTTAATTTTTGAGGAGTTCTCCTGGTACTTGACCATCAGCTCTACATCACCATACTCGTATGTATTGCGATGAGCATAAAGTGTTTAACATCCGTACTCAAGTAATCGAATCGAAATCCACGAAATACTTATTATTGAGTAGTTTCAGTGGCCATCTGTGGTCTTCATCATCAGTTCAACTTCCCCAAATGGTACTTTTCGAAAGCAACTACTCAAGGTACTATAAGAAATACCCAAAACGCTATAGGTGTACCTATAATATTTGAAAAGTTCCCTCGATTTCTCCAGGATCCCATCATCAGATCCTGATTTCGTAACAATGGGACCAACTAGAAAGTATACCCTTTCAAACGCAAAAAGAATTTTTCAAATCGGTCCAGCCGGCCGTCTCCGAGTCATGAGGTAACATATATAAAAAATAAAAAAAAAGTTCAAGACGAATTGAGAACCTCCTTTTTTTGAAGTCGGTTAAAAACACGAGTGACCCTGTAAAGGTTACTGTTATTTTTTTATTGTACACATAAAAATATTACTGCATGCAGGACAGTTTACGTAAAAGTAGGTACAAAAGCGAGCTTAACCCAGAATTGGGTTCATTAACAACATACCTCAGTGCGATTGAGTTTTCTACAAATAATCAAACCGTAAGGAACCGTGACAAGTACAAGTAAGTAAGTAAATGGTTTATTTCTCGCCACAAAACAATAGATTTACACATTTTATACATTGATAATATACAAACATATTGTGGGAGACTGGTGCCTAAGCTAGGCTCATGGCCTGTATTTCAGGACACCAGGCACCAGCAGCAAGTACAATTTATTATTTGTACTTGTACTTGTCACGGTTCCTTATTTTTTTCAAACGTCGGATTGATTTCTAAGGTGACCTAAGGTACCCTAAGAATCAAAGAATGTATACATATTTAGGTAATTTAGATAGATTTGATTAGTTGAGGAGACTTTACTTCTGCGGTATTTAGATCCTCAAACCGACTGCTAATTTGATGTTATCTGGAAATCAACTTAGATTTTTCTTTATGTCAACTCACTGGGACTATGGTACACTAATTGGCGAATTTCCATGAACATTCCATGTTCCTATTTTTATCTTTTCTCTAATTGGAATTTTCGTGATCTCCACATATTTCGTTTAGACGATTAGAATACAAGGTTTTAGAGAAAAAAAGGATTATAATTGTAAATTTTATTATGTAACAGACTGTAACAACCTTATGAAAATAAATGCATTGATTGATTGATAATTTTAAACCGTTTGCGAATCGAGCTGGAAGGCTTGATCATCATGATTAAGACCAATCTTAAAATAATGAGATTTTTTCATGCTTCGCAAAGCACGTAAATCAGTTTTTCCAGGCTGTAATTTGTCCTCTGTGAAAGTTGAGAATTTAGGAACCAGAGGTTTATCAACAGCGTCGCCAAGAAGTTACAGAACGGTTTTTAGTAATCTATCCACTTGTATTTCTATCTATCCACTAAGTATAAAATCTGAGCTGCTTATCCTCCTTTGACTTAATTAAGTATCGACAAAATTGCCTTGATCTTGCTCAACCAGCTTGCTGGTTCAAAGCTACATGATCTTATTCCTACATTCTACATATATGGCGCCATATAGAAAGCAAACCTTGGAATAAAATAAATATAATTTTGTGCCGTGTTTTTGTCTAATGAAAGGCATTAAGTATTGATTATTATTATTATTTAGCCTATAACGCTCTCATGGAACCCAAGCATCTTATTTTATGAGAGAAAATGGGCCGTTATCTACAATGCGGGCCCAGTATAGAAGAATGAAGAAGGCCCGGTATGGAAGATGTTGTTCGGATTTTTGGCCTTAATACTCGTCGGTTTTCTTACACGACGAAAGGCGATGCGTCACCGTTACACGTGTACATCCCACCCACACGCACAAAACGTTTTGGGAATACTTTCATTGTGCGTACAGCTACAGTGTGGTTTTCCTGACTAACTATTACCTGGTGTCTAATGCAAGAGTGGATAGGCTATTTATAGGTAAAGGTGCTTCGTGTTCAACCATATCATCGCTTACTATCAGATGAGATGAAGGTCAAACGAGCTAATAATTAAAAAAATAAGTTTTATTTGACCGTGTTGAGAGCAGTAGGTAGATAGATATTTATACTTTATTGTACACCAATAATTAAATCACACTTAAATAACAATATTGTAAAAAAAATTGGTTACAATGGCGGCCTTATCGCTGAGAGCGATATCTTCCAGGCAACCTTTGGAAGGACTTTACGAGCTTTAATTAAAATGGGGAGGGCTATATTAGTGTACTGCTTTACAAATACTCATCAAAACAGAAATGATTCAAATTACACAAAGTGATGTGCCGGAAACCCAAGAGGTATGAACCCAGGATTTGCAATCCGTTGTGCCTATAATCTCTGGCCACTAATTATCATATACTTAAATGTACACTATCAAAAAAAAACATTTTTAACAGGCTTTTATTAGGTCGAGCTGTAACAAACCAAGTAACTATGGTAATAAAATCTAAGAATCTGAATTACACTCACTTCTATTTTTTGTATCATCATGAAACTTGGCAATTATATGTAGATTAGGTGACAATACAATATTTTGGTACCATCGAGCTGGTCTAATGATGGGATTGGAAGGTGTCTGATGGAACCTTGGACTGCCTACTAGTAAACATATCGAGTTCGGGCTCATTAGATCGTCTTAACATATTCTGTACATTTCTCCTGATGATAAGGACGTAATATAACTATTATGGTACTATTGAGCTGGTCTGATGATGGGACTGAAAGATGGCTGATGGAACCTTGGATTGCATACTAGTAAACATATCGAGTTTGTGCTCATTACATTCGTCTTTAAATAGTGTTTTCAGTTTTTTGAACTATTATTAATTCTTTTCATAAAATTACATAGTTTCAAGAGAATAACGCAGACTATGTTTGTAACAGAATTGTGTATTTATTTTTGGTGTACGATAAAGTATAATATGATTATTAATTTATCTTGATTAGTACGTATCATAAATATAATATTATCAGGTAATTACTATACGGTTATATTCACTGGGCAATTCCGTTTCCACACTAATATTATCAATATGAAAATAGTCTATTTCTTAAAATTATCTTAAACGCTGATCGGAAACCTAGCACATGAATATGTCTTGCTTATAATCGGACATAATTTTTATACTGGGCGTTTGTTGTGGTGAAGTAATAAAGGAACAAAAACAAGGAGCGTTTCGCTATGGAACGCAAAAAAGGGTTGCCCTTTTGTCGTCAAACTTTTTGTTACGACTGCTTTTGAGTCTTGCTTTAATGACAACGATTTATATCCTAAATTAGTAAGCTCGGGTGTATTATTTTCTTTTCTGACCTCTTTTCAACAATTGTTTTAAAGTTATATGTACAAAGTGTATGCAAAACAAGCAGCCTGACTGTTATTTTTGACTAATACTAATATTTTATTTTACAATAGAAATAGACAGTTACTTACTAAAATAATACAAAAATAATTCATATAGCGTAAGCAGATGTTTAACCCACGACTTTTTCGCAGATTATAAAAATAAGTAATTGTTAAATAAGTACATAATACTATGTTATGTGTTCAAACATGTTAGCAAAGCTATAGTAGTGTAAATAGGTATGCAATTATAGAATAATATATAAATTTGTTGAAATTTTCAATTTTTTTTTTGCGAATTAGAATTTTTCTGGTAAGCACTGCAGAGATATCAATATTGTTGAATGCGTCATTAAATTAAGCAGTAAGGCCGCGTAAGAGCGCGCACGTGCCAGCATTCGTACGACTTGATGTTATGGCAAATAGCCACGGAATAGATGAATAAACGCATGCTCCGGTTTATGGTAGTTCTAAGCCCGACATAACAAATCTTATAACTACAGATACAAATATCAATACAGCCAAATGAGTAGTTGCATAGGTTAAATAAAAATATTGTCTGAAATAAAGTTCGTCTGGCTTTAAAGTTAAGTAGCTTATATCTATTTAAAAGTTCACTGCAAGATAAATGGAAGAAACCAAAATCTTCAGATCGCAACGCACTGGAATTTGAAACAGTTGTATTTAATGATACACCTCTAAATTACAAATAGGTATTATTAAGGGATTAAATATAGTACCTGTGCATTGTATTGAATACTTGAGGCGTCCAGACAACAAACGAAAATTTATACTAAGTATTGTTCATATTTCCCAGGGAATATAAAGAATACGTACTGTTCCTGTAATGGATTAGCTAAGTATTATAGCAGTACCTTTTTTTTTTATCGTGGTAAAATTATCAAATAAGTCCTCCCACCCCGGGCAGGGTGGGAGGGACTGTCAGACTTTTACTGACTAAAATCCACGGTGCTCCTTCAATAACCCTTTACGTACCGGGGTCACGGTAATGGGATGAGTCCCACGACCCCGGCAGGCTTCGGCCCTCTACGGGGGGGCCTCGTCATATTGCTGACGCTCTTTTAGGCGCGCGTGGAACACAACGCGCCGTCGACCCGGGCATGGTCCATGGTCGGACAGCGAGTTGCCCTTTACTCGCTGTCCGCATGCCCGCGCCTACGGTGGCCGGAGATCGTCGGCCGACGTCCGACGCCGTGGGCGTCTACCACTGCGGCTGGGCTGGAGGGGGGACGACATCCTCTCCCTCACGCGGCCCGCCTCCTCCTTCGGAAGCATGACTGCTTCGCAGAAGGAGGCGACCGCTTCCCACTCCCTCTCGCCCCGCAGCATGGCCTCGACCAATGCCGGGCGCGAGAGGTCTCCGCCTATTGCCGCCGTGAGGACACGTCGGTGCTCTGCCCAAGCGGGGCAGTCCTGCACCGTGTGCTCGACTGTGTCCTTAGGGCGACCCTCGCAGTGGTGACACCCAGGCGTTTGTTCCTTTCCCATCAGACACAGGTACCTCCCGAAACTTCCGTGTCCGGTGAGGACCTGCGTCATGCGGTAGGTGAGGACGCCGTGACGCCGATCTAGCCACTCCTCAAAGAGGGGTCTTACCGCCGCGACAGCGGCGTGCCCGATTATTATAGCAGTACTAGCTAAGTATTATGTATTCAATAGAATACCTCGTCAAAGTATGAAACTAATAATATTTGTAATAATAATATATTGTTTGAGTGCTTTATACGGCTTACCCAAATATCCTTACTTTGGTATTGTTGGTCAAATCGTTCGAGCTCCTTAAGGTTCTAAGTTGAGCTACGCGATAATTGACAAATGCTTGCACTGTTTGGACGGGCCTACTCAAATCTGTGTGATTCTGTCCTCTAAAGGTCGTCAAAGACATAAACTTACATGGCTCTCATATGATTTAATCACTGCAGATTGTATGAATTTTAAAAGAGAGTTGACCTCTGAGTTTGTTTCAGTTTCTTCTCAGAGTAGTCAGTTAGGAAACACGGGCCTCGTCTAGTTGGCATTTACGAAAAAAACTAACGTGTGAAAGTGTTATTTACAACCAATTTGCAAAATAAACATAATTATTTTTCGTAAATAAAGTCAATACATAATTGCAAAATACTCAAAATACGCACTTGCTCATAGAGTTGCGGATATCTGTCCGACATACATAATAACAAAACATAATTAAATAATTACAATAATTAATCTAAATTAATGACATGTCTACTACATGTTACTGCTTACGAGAAGCATTGTCGCCCCTTAATTGATTATCTACCAAATTAAATTAAGTAATTAAAAGATTTTTTAATACACTGCCCAATGTTTTATGTATTCTATGTCCTAGAAATTGTATAATATACCAGATTACACAGTGTGCACATATACAACATTTAACATAGTTAACGCACACCCTGAAATCGTTCAGAATCGTTTACTGAATCATTTATCATTTTCAATGTTAGTAATTTTTATTCCAAATTAATTAAATCTATGTAACGTGCAATTACACTAACGCTGTACATTGAAACAAATCAATACAATCGTAAATTACAAGCGGCGAAGCGCCATCGTAACATGGTGGACATCCCACGCATACGCACAAAACATTTTGTGAATACCTTCATTGTGCGTACGGCTAAGGAGTGGAATTTCCTACCGGAGTCTGTATTTCCTGATAACCTAGAGCTAGGAATCTTTAAGTCAAGAGTGAATAGATTACTTTTAGGTAAGCGTGCTCCATCTTCGACCCAGGCGCAGTACGAAGGGGGGCGTCACAGGGGACATGACCCCCTCCCCCCAAAATTGTACACCCTAAATAGAAAATCTTCTAAAATTTTGTAAAATAAGACTTTCCAAATATTGACACCCGATTTGCCAATACAAATAGAAGACTTCTATTTGTTTTATAATGTGTTCAATAAAAATTGTATTGTGCAATAAAGAAAACTCATTTACTTGACATATTTTATTGTTAGTGACCCCTCCCCAAATTCCAGGCTGCGACCGTACCTGCTTCGACCACATCATCACTTACCATCAGGTGAGATGGTGGTCAAACGAACCTATTTTCATTAAAAAAGTCGGTCTTAAAAAAAACTGTTTATACAAGTAAAACTAAAAATTCAGTGTATCGATAATTGTCTAATTACAGTGTTTGTAGGTGTACATTAACAACGATACGTGTTGTATATAATACTTGCTTCTGCCTGCGACTTCGTACGCATGGGAATTTTCTCGTGTAAATCTCAATCCCGTGGAAATTCCGGGATAAACAGTAGCCTATGTGTTGGAATAACACAGGATGTCAACTACCTACTTACCAAATTTCAATAACATCCGTTCTGTAGGTTTTGCGTGAAAGAGCAACAAACATACATACATCCTCACAAACTTTCGCATTTACAGCGTGGCGATTAAGTTATCACATTAATTGAAACTACGTACTCTATATTAGGTATTTTATCATATACAATTTTAATTATTTAATAATAGACAATCTTATAGCCATGGGACCTATTTTTCCATTTTAATATTTCACAACATCATGTATTGCAGAAACGTAACCAGCTGACTAATCACTCGGCGCGTGCTCCGCCGGCGCCGGCGCCGTGGGTTTGTGGCTTTTACAGGTCAGTAAACTAATATTATAAAGGATTATTTATTTTTTACTAATAACGCCATTTATTTTGTTTGAATAATGCATTTTCTTAATTTTAGTGAAATTATTTATTTTATTATTTTAACTGACTGATAACAACTTGTAATGTCTGCTCTACAATATAATGTGATAACCTAATCGCCACCCTGTATAATATTAGTAAGATAATCTCCTGGGATCACTAGTAAATCATATAAGGGAAAAGAGCTACTAACTTGTTTACCCTCAGATATAAAAACATATCACAGACCGGATAAACAAATAAGCTTCAGTATTTATAATATAAGTACTAGTTGACACACGCATTCCCATATTCCTGAGTCTGATTTCCGCTTTCATCCTTCAGCTCCATAATGTGATTGCTGACTTTGAAAGCCCAGTGTCATAAGATTTTATTACCTGGATAACAAGAAATCGCTGGTAAATCTGTTGACAGATTTTTGGCCTCTGACTACCCGTGACGATTGTCAAAGATAATGATCATAATACGTCAGCCAGGATCAATGGTTTAACGTGCTTTGCGACGGTCGGAAGAGTCTCGGTGTGTAATTTATGGCCACTCATCTACAGATTTACCGCAGCAAGTGCTGCTTAACCACAAATTTAGCGACTTGTGGCAGTAATTATTTAGTCACTTGCTCTCTCAACAACAGTGTATTATTACTACTATATCCACACTACTATTATAAATGCGAAAGTAACTATGTCTATCTGTATATTTGCTACCTCTTCAGGTTTAATGGATTGGGACAAAAGAGATCTTATATTGAAAGATTATGCTACTTCGGATATTTTTTTAAATTTTAGATAGTGGGTACCTAAGAACGCCTTTCTCATGTTTTCGATAAGGCCTTCATTTTCAAATAGGTTTACACACACAATAGGCTTAAAAACAATCAATCAAACACACACACGCAAATTCACTCTCGTATAGACACACACACACACACAAATTCTCTCTCACATACACACACACACACACATAAACTGACACATGCACGCACACATAAATATCAGACGCACACACAGAGAGACATATACAACATGTAACTGAAAGGGTATATACATACCAAGGGCACGGCTTCTTTGGGCGATATCAAACGATATTGCAAGGGTTTTTTAATCCTATCTTCTTTCTCGCGCCGACAAAAGAACACCGCCTTTACGCTAGGCTACTACAGTACTACTTAAACTTTGTTATTTTTTATTATTTAATGTATCAATTTACTTTGTTCACCCACTGCACGCACCGATATTTTTGTATAACACCTACAACCCTTATAACAGCCCTTATAACACCATTATAAAGGCTCTCTTTCCTAAGATACAGACAGATTTTCTGCCTAGTTTAGGAAAGGGAGGCCAATGACTCATCTTATTATTTTCTATATGATTTCTAAATATAAGACAACTCTGTACTTACATTGATCATAAATGTACAAATAATTTGCACGCTTGTTACAAGCAAAACATGTTTTTAGTAAATAAATATTATGATTATTATTATATATTATTATTAAAATACCATGTCTTCATAAGTCCTTGTGATCCATATTTAATTTGAAACCAATATTGCTCGTCTCACCTTGACGTCAGATTATTTATCTCCGATTACATCAATTCAAAACGAGAATGATTGAATTTTTATGAAAAGGTGTAAAATCTCATTTAAAGTTAGCAATAAATATAAAACTTCATCTGCTAAAAGAGTACATTGATAAACAATATGATTTGTTTAGCAAGACATTACATGACATTAACCCAGCGTGACTTTGGTGTTTTGTTACATAGTCTCATAAGACATTAAAGTGTTTTTTTAATTGTTATGTTGATTTACCGAACCTGGAATCGCTTACAATTAGATACAACGTGTGACGGAAACCCCATATCTATCCAAAAGGACTGAAGACAACATCTGGTATGGAGTCTCTATGCAAAGTTTCAGCTTAAAATAAGTGACTCACAGAATTGACCCCAAATTATTGGTTTTATATGTTTCTTGAATACCAGTAATGACAAACGTGTCACAGCACTATGAGGGTCATCACTTTCCACGTAACTTGCCAATAAAACGATAATTCTCTTCGTTCTTCTTAATTTGAAAAATTCGGCCTCTGGTATCAATGTATTGAAATTTCTAATATGCTCCATACATGTAGACATAGGATTAGAAAACCCTTGCCATATCGTTTGTTATCATCCAAAGAAGCCGTGCACTCGGTATGTATATACCCTTTAAATTACACGTTGTATATTGTTGAATATAGGCAAGCTAATGGTGTTCATGTTCGCTAACGTTCTTAGATGACGTTCGACGTGTTCGTGGATGACGTGTATTTTTAATTAAGTTATTTATGTTATTAAATTCGTCTTTGTTACCATAGAATAAGCAATATTATTAGATAGGTGTGTTTACATTTTGGTGTACAATAAACTATATTCTATCTATCTATTTTCCAACTCAATTCAGCCGGATTCGTGTCAGTTAAAAAATCCGGCAGGATTGGAAATGATACCTAGGTAGGAGGATGGTAGTGGGTGGTTCTTAGAACTTAGTTGCCCATTAAGGTATTAATAATAATAATAATTTAATGGTTCCAAAAAATCTTAGCACTAGGTTACATTTTTTTTTTTGCTTTTATTGCGGGCTTTGAGCGCGGCGACCGAATCAAGAAATTCCGTAACGAAAATAAAATCTAATACGGTCGAATACGGTCAGTTATTTCAACTCAGGTTACTAACGTTTTTTTTTTTTTTTTTTTTTACATATAATATTATATTATGGTGTATTTACAAAAGGTACTGAGATACTGTTTCCCAAACTAGGCTGGAGCCTGTATGTTGGGAGACAGCGATCAGACCGGCAGAGAGGTTGTTTACACTTTTCAAAAAATAGAGGCTTCTGTCTTTAACTTAGTGTACAGATTATTGTTATTAAATGAGCAATATGTATTTACGATTGTTAAAAAATTACAACTAATTAAAAATATAAGTTAAAAATGTAATGATTAAAAATTAAATAAAAATTGAAAAGATAAAAACTAAAAAATAACTAAGTACAGTATGCTTTTGTTTAGGTGTGTACGAGAGTGAGAGTTTGTGGGTATGTGTGTATGTGTGTGTGTGTGTGTGTGTTTGTTTGTTTAGGTGTGTGCAAGAGTGAAAGTGTGTGGGTATGTATGTATGCATGTGTGTGAGGGTGCGTGCGTGTGTGTGAGAGAGAGTGTAAGCGCGAGTTTGCTTTATGTTTTGACGAGTGATGGATAGTTTGTGACTTTACTTTATGAATTTAAGCAACCCTTCCGTCGTTTCATAATCGAGCTTTTGTATCCACTCAGTGACACTGATCTTTACTGCATGTCTATTTGTGCGCGCTATGTTCAACTTTATGTTTGCAGTGTTATAAATTTTGCAGCTTAGACTATAAAATTGACGTCTACCAAATGAGGTCTTGCAGGGCTCCGAGGGAAATATAGGTTTCTTGCTACGTTTATTTGGGTTTGGGGCAGGTACAGTCAGATGCTTTCTGAGAATAAGTCGGAGCACATAAAGCTGGCGAACAGTAAGTACTTTCGAGTCTGCATACAAATGTACCGTGGGGAATCTATATGGTTTTTTAAGTAGAACTTTCAGCACAGCTCTCTGGGCTCGTTCTAAGCTTAAAAGGTGCGTTTTGGCTGCCCCTCCCCATGTTGTGATACAATACTGGATGATAGATTGTCCCAGTGCTAAGTAAACAAGTTTAAGTTTCTCTTTTGGCATTGTATCTCTTAGGGATTTAAATAGATGTATTAACCGTCTTACGCGTGCTGTCATTAAATCTATATGTTTATCCCATTTTAAGCCACTGTCTATCTGAACACCCAGATATTTAGCAGACTCGGATTTCGTTAGTTCATAGCAAGCACAAGTTTGTGAGGACGAGCAGGTGTGGACTTTGACAGAAAAATCTTGTGGAGGTAAGCTGGATTTTGATATTGAGAAGGGAACATAGTGTGTTTTGGACAAATTGAGGGTTAGCAGGTTATTGTTTAGCCAGTTCATGACTTTACTGAGGGAATATTCTGCTCTCTCCTTAACTAATTGCCAATTTGGGCCCGACACTAAAATTGCTGTATCATCTGCGTATGTAAAAATGTCAGTGTATGGCAGTGACAGAGTGCAGAGATCATTTATGAAGAGGAGAAAGAGGGTGGGGCCCAGAATACTCCCTTGAGGGACGCCATAGGAAACCTTGTGCTCATCACTCACGTAGTCTTCTACTTTAACCGACAATTTTCTATCTGTGAGGTAGTCTTCAAACATTTTAAAAGGTGTACCTCTGACACCACACTTATCAAGCTTATCTAGGAGAATAGGGACAGAGACCGTGTCGAAAGCTTTGGAAAGATCCAAAAATATGCATAGACATTTGGTTTTCGCGTCTAAGTTTTTACTTATTTTAGTTGTTAGGTCAAGTACTGCATCTTCGGTTGAAAGACCCGAGCGAAAACCATACTGATTTTTAGCCAAGATATTGTACTTATTTAGAAAATGTTTAAGTGTATTGTTCAATATTTTTTCCAATATCTTAGATAGAGCAGTCAATATTGCAATGGGTCTATAGTTACAGACACAGTCCCTGTCCCCAGATTTGTAGATTGGGTGGATAATAGCTTTTTTGAAGGCTGTAGGGAAAACACCGGAGGTAATTGCTATATTACAGATGTGGGTTATGGGTAGCAACAGATTCCGCCGAGAAAGTTTGAGAATATGACACGATATACCGTCCCATCCAATCGCACAGTCATTTCGGAGTTGTTGGATGATGGTTTCCACATCTAACTCTGTTACCTCTGTCAGAGCTATTGAGTTTGATGGGCCGTGTATGGAGGATGTTAAAGTAGCAAAAGAAGGAGAATGTTGGGGAGTAGATGAAGTTATCGCACAAGCTAAGTTTTTTCCCACTTCACTGAAATATTTGCAGGCGTTGTTGACGGATGTTTTAGGATGTGTGGTTGTATGCAAGAGCTCTATGGGACTAGTTTTTTGTTTACTTGTATTCGTTATAGCTTTGATGGCTTTCCATAGGGCCTTCGTATCATTTCCCGCTTCGTCAATTAGGTTTTTACTATACGCGATTTTTAGCTTGCGGAGCAGCCCGTTACAGAAATTCCTGTAACGTGTGTACGTTAGTTTTAGTGTCATATTATCCGGCGATTTTTTTGATTTTAGGTGCAGTCTGTCGCGGTTTTTGATGCAGCGGAGTAATCCCGTAGTCATCCACGGTTTTAGGATCCTGTTTTTTTTACTTTGTTTGGTTATCTTTGTATGTCTACATATCGTACTCGATAGCAGAGAAACAAGACTATCCGCTGCCTCATTTGCGTCATGCATTTCTAAAATGTGGGAGAAATCTGTGTTGTCTATTTCCTCCTTTATTTTTAAGTAATCAACAGTGGTCTTAGTAGTACGGTCTTGTCGTTTTGGTAAAGTTTTGTCTAATAATAATACTAGGGGCATGTGGTCTGTAATGTATGATTTTAATAATAGAGTTGTAGTTGACAGGGTAGTATTCGTGAGTATGTGATCTAGACATGTGTTGGATCTTGTGGGATAATTATGAGTAGGGAACAGACCATGCGAGGCATTGAATGTAAGGTATTCCTCAGCTAATGGGTCTTTGGTATTGGGACTGATATCGATGTTTATGTCACCCACAAGGAAAAGGTCGCTATTTGAATTATTTGTGTAAATAGAGTTTAGGCTGTCAATAAAGTTATTAAAGTGATTTCTTGTTTTTAGTGATGGGGATCGATAAGTAGCAATAATAATGCAATTGCCTATTTGACAGAGTAGACAGCTTGCACCCATAAAAGCTGGTTCACTTATTGTACACATAATATTGGTTTTGGCATATATAACTATGCCGTCGTTTTGGTTTAATGTTACTTTTGTAAAGTGCGCTGTATAGCCATCCAATACTGGCAGATTGTTTACCTTACTGACCCAGGCCTCTGTAAGAATTATTAAGTCGTATATTATATTTGTTTGTGAGAGCAGTATACGTAGTTGATCGAAATTTTTATTTATACTACGGATATTTATGTGTAGTAGTTTCATTACTGGATTGCTTTTACTGACATAATTTTGACAGTCTTCTGGGTTGGAGACGAAGGAGTTTGCAGTTTTGTATGAATCTAATTCGATATTAACATCTGTTATGTTATCCATTTTTAAAGTGTAAGACAAGACAGGATTTTAAATACGTGAATAGGTTTTTTGTTTTCATATATGTTAGCATACCGCACATTACAGGAGTTAGTGTATGGGTGATATTTTTAATGTATGAATGTTTGTGTGTTGAGTGGTAGATGACTATGTGTGCGTGTAGATTGGATATATGTGTAAACAATGTATGTGTTATGTTGTAATGTGGAATTATGCAAACTGATAAAAAATCTTTTTGTTTCCGGTAAGAAAAAATAAATGTTTCATGTGTCGTATAGAACAAATACAAAAGGGCGGATGCAATATCTTCGTATGAATATGAGTTTATACAATAAAGATAAAATAATGGGAAGCAAACAGTGATGTACGTTATTTTAAGGACTAGTCATATATTTCTTCGCAAGTCGTCGAGGCACTGTTCAGATGAAACCAAGATTTGTTTTTCTCCTTCAGCCTTGCGGAGAAAAATGTTGCCATTTGATGACCAACAGAAACGATATGAGTGTTGTTTTGCAAACTCCCGTGACAAATAAAAAAGTTTCTTAGAACTGGCGGGAAGATGGTCCGCGACATATATAGGTTGCTGTTTACCAGGAATAGCAATCAATTTCGTGTTAAGTTTTTCTTCCACGGTGGTCTTTTTGTTGTTGAAAGCTCGAACGGCTGATAATGTGTTTATCTTCATTTGGACCGTCTGGAATTCTGCAACGATTGGACGTATTGTTCCTGGTTTTCCCGGTATGCGGTACACGTCACGTAGGTCAGATGTGGATATACCCGTTCCTATGGTCCGCCCGATCTCACAAACAGCGGCTGTTAGGTAGCTACAGGATTCTTTCTCAGCCTGCGGGATGTTCCTAATTTCTATGCTGGAGGATCTAGACTTTAGCTGAAGATCATGAAGTTTTCTTTCCAGTTTCTCAATAGATCTGCGCTGCTCTAAGCGCTCCTTTTGCATGTTTTCTAGACCCGATTTAATTTCACCATATTGTTTGCTTATAAAGGAAATTGAAAGTACGACTTCATCGTTTGATTTTGCAATGTTTGATGTCTGTTTTTTAAAGTCTGCAATATCAGACGTTAATTTTGAAATAAGGTGATTCTGGTTACTACACATCTCATTTAATTTCACATCTAATTCAGTTTTCCATTCAGTTAGCAACATCATGATTTCCTCCTTGAGTCCTTTGTTTTCTCCTTCAGTAGATGAGTTTAATTCCGTGCGCAGACGCTTGTTTCTATTTGTACTATTTACAAAAGAAACCTCAGTAAATTGAAGCGCATTCAGGTCTGATTCAGAGTGGGTTTTTGGTGGTGTGCGTTGTAAAGACATGATGTTGCTGTTTGTTGACCGGTGTAGGTGACTCGACAAGAAACAAAAGGCTATGCTAATACATTACTGATAGCAAAACTAACGTAGCTTCGGAGTCTGGCTGGCGCTGACAAGTAATATAGTGCTTCGTAACTTCGGGCGTAGCCTTTGCAGTGTTTGGCCGCGACGCACATCTACTCCTGTCTGTTTCCGAGTGGGGAGCTACGCAGCAGGTGTCCTGATACCAGTGCGGTGCGCAGTAGTTGTCCTAGTAGGTTGCCGGGTCTTGGTAGGTGTTGTTTGATATTGGTGAAATTATAGATTTTAGAAACGCATGCGCCCTCTTTTGGCGATTTGCTCAAATTGCTTCTACGGACATGTAGCGTCCTCTATAGGCAAGTAGTTGGTGCGTGTAAGAGTATTCTTCTTCGCTGTTTGATGGTTATCACACTGAACTTGAGATGGCGTTACTAGTCCTAGCGCAGTCGCAATGACTGAGTGTTTTTTGAGATATTTTCCGTTACAGTTTGGTTTTTAAGATGATAGGAAAGCTGGTTTTGGTTAATAAAACCTTTAATATGTGACTCTAATGTTGGAAATATCTTCAAAAACTCACAGATTATTGGTCCTTCACCCAGCATTGCAAACAAATCCAGCACTGTTTGTTGTTAACTGTCACTTGCTACTATACAGGTTCAGCTTTTACACTTAATAAAGTTTTTTCCACAGAACTTTTACTATTTCAGCAGTATTGTGATACACACTTTACATTAAGTTTAGTTTTACAGTCCCATTTACTATAGTTGATTTTTTATCACAGTTAAAATACAGAGCCGATGTGAACCGTGGCACAGAGGCGCCCTCTCGCCTAGACTATGAATTACATATACGTTCTATTAGCATGTTTAGTAAAGAATCGGATTGGTAACCGTCAGTTTTCTGGATCAAATCTTTTTTATTGAAAGTACTTTTATATTATATTTAGATATTTTTGTAAATATTTTGTTGAATATAATAAGAAACATTTACATTTTTATAGGAGAAAGAAAGTCGAAAATGTCAACGCCACGAGAAATAGCTTAAAACTAAAAATGTGGTATAATTAACCCGTAGAAAAAAACTTAAAACTAAATTTGCTATTATGTACTCTCAGACCAAGAAAAAAAGAACGACGGCGCGTCGCGAACATCAAAAGTGAAGCCATCTTTTTATCTATGTGTGTATCAAAGAGTTGCCATTTGTTAAAGTTTTTCCCTATAATAGGGTAGTTTCCTAAAATATTTTATTTAGTCCGTCACGTAGTTTAACAAAAAACATTGGACACGTATTTTTTATTTTTTCACGTAATTATAAACGATACAGTGAGTTGAAATTTCGCTTGACGTCACATCTCGGTATAATTCTTAGCAATGTGTGACGTCAGCAGCCCCACTCCTGTACTTTGAAGCTTTTCATCTTTGTGAATTTTTCTTGATTTGAAAAAGCAAAACATACGTGACCAATATATTTTGAAAATTTACCTAATGGACTAAATAAAATAATTATTTTGTAACACTGGAAACTACCCTATTTGGGAAGATTTGTGTGTGTAGGAATTAGGATAATATTGTACGAGGAAGATATAGTTCAGTATGATATTGTGCCTCAACTGTTTCGAAGGTTTCTATTAAAAAAAAAAACTTATATTTTCAATGAACTTATACGCTATGCAATAGCTTTTCCGCGGCAGTCCCCGAGTGCCACACGTGTTTTTTTTTATATTATACTATATTTCAATATTCTTATAGTTTATATCTATTATCATCGAATTAGAGATCTAACAGCAATTCAAACTCGACGACTTCTGGACATCCCAACATTAAGGTGAATAGAACCTAACGGTCATTAAAACGGTATTATCCGATCGTGTTGGCGTGCCCATGCAGAATTCGGTTTTAGCGAGATGCGTATTCGCGCAACGATTGTTCTGAATTTGTACGTAGCCTACTTGTGTTTTTCTCCTGTTTTGTTCGCGCTTTATTCTTTGGTATACAATCGAAATTAAGGTTTCAGAGACATTATTATTTGGTATACATTAATTAATGACATTCAACGAAAGCTATTACATCGGAAAAGATTTTTTGAAAGCAAATTTGTAGTTTATTATATTACCTTCCTAATTCAAATATATAAATATTACCTTTTTTTGGGTGAAAAAATCATCGAATGACTTCTCCCGCTCTGGGTGGAGTGGAAGGGAGTGTCAGACTTCTACTAAAAATCCACCCTATTCCTTCAGTTATCCTTTCTGGCTTTCCTGGGTTGTGGTATCTAGTAAGAAAATTCCCGCAACCACGGATACAAATATTACCTACTATGCTTCAATATTTTAGAGTAAGATACCAAGGCTTTTCCATCTCTCAATAACAAAGGGTTGGTAGAAAATGAGAGCAGAAAGGTTTAGCTTCTCTCATGTTTCCTCCATATTATATTTAAGGGCCTATGCACACCACATTTTTTAAACGCGCGTTTGTAGTGATACAGAGGCGCCGGTGCAGTGCGTTTGAATCGATACAAATGACAACAAACTGCTCTGTAGGATAAAAGTGCGCCATCGACGCGCGTTTCTAAAACGCGCGTAGACGGCGCGTTTAAAAAACGTGGTGTGCACAGGCCCTAAGATCGAGCCAATTACTTACCAAGTCGTCAAGATTCTATACGAAAATCGTCGGCAGTCAAGGCCCAAGGGCTGGCTATTTCTTTGGTCAACGGCTAAGCATTGCCATACAACGAGGCAATGCCGCCAGTATCGTGGGCACGTTGCCAGCCGACAGCGTTGAGGATAAATTTTTTGATGCTTTATTGTAGTTTGTATTTTAGTACATAATTTTATATATTTGTTGTAATTAATTGATTCAGTTCAATATTAGTTACAAACGTCATTATGAAAAATATACAGAAATAAGTAGTTTAGGGTTTTTCTGTTGGCCCAGTGAGGTGAGTTCCAACAAACATTTGCGTAATATTTTAATACAGTTTATCAATTTCTTTTCTTATGATTTTACCAAATCCGTGTAACGGCGTTTGCATGATTTTGTGAGTGGGAGATTTCGACCATTGGTTCCAAGTTTAGATAGTGTAGGTATATTTTGCGGCATGTATAATCTATGCTGACGACCCTTACTTGTAGTTTGAATGTACTTCAGAATAATAATACCTACATACTCTGTGAAAAACCATTCCAGAGTAAGCTCAATATCTTTTTTTAAAATTACTTACACATTTTCTTACAAAACAAAATGACAAAGCGCATGCGCGTAACTTAAGTTCAAATTAAACAGATTTAAGTTAGCACATTACATACCTTGCGCTTGAAAAAGTGAAAAGTTTTTATGCCCCATATTCGTCACTATGAGTCACGCTGGGCTTCGCTCCCATGGACTTAATCATAACCTCTTTTTTTGCAGTTGGGTAAAAAGTATTCCGTAACCTTCCTCAAGCTTCAAGCTACTGCCATACCAAATTTCAACCAAATCCAACCAGTAATTTCGAAGATTAGTTTGTTCAAACAAAGAAACATTTCCGCTTTTAATAGTATAAATACACAGTTTTATCCTTATTCATGACAAGTTTCAATATAAATCACAATTGATATGATTATTTGTTTGTTTCTCTGTCTAAACAATATCATCTTACAACTAACGCGCTATTTGAACATATGCAATAGTAATTCTGCCGTCAATAGCATAGTTGCAGTAAGTACGCTCTAAAGGGTTTCGAGAAAATCTTCGATAAATCCTTTGTTTTTAATCAGATCATCATGGTTGATAGCTTAAATGAAAGAGGACTTCAGCACGTATCTCACAAAATGTACGTGACGTACTTACGTCACGTACGTCACCAAAACTTATACCGCGTTTTTCTCGAAACCGAATAGAGCGTACTTACTGCAACTATGCCATTGACGGCAGAATTATCCTGCCACGTTACTGTTATCGTCTTGTTGCATTCGCATTCTAAGTCATTACCTTAAATGGAGTATACACATGAGTACGTATGAATTTGAGTAAGCTTCATATGATTCTAAATACAAGCATTGCACTACTATGTAAGTATTATGAGGTACTTGGTTCTGCTCGTGACTTCGTTCACGTGGGATGGTTTTCCCGCGTAAATCCTGCCTCGACTCGGCGGGGGCACTGCCGTGCCCCCTGATCCCGTGGGGACTCCGGGATCAAAAGTGGCCTGTTTCATTCCAGGATGCCAACTATCTAGTTACCAAATTTTATTCGTATCAATTCAGTTGATTTTGCGTGATAGAGTAAAAAACATGCATACATCCTCACAAACCTTCACATTTATAATATTAGTAAGAGTAAAATAAGATAAGATTTGGGCAACATTTGCTTAATAATGGTATTCTGCAATTTGAGACTCCATGATGTAATAAATCTGGCGAGCAATTTAGGTTACTGTGGTTGCAAAATACCTAGTTGGAATACAGATTTTATTGAAATCAGAACTTTTAAAACTGGTAATGAATTGCAAACACTATTGATTTGTTAATATTAACGAAGTACAAACAAGTTACAGCTAATAACGCACGTGCACGGACTAATAACGGTAAGAGTACTATGTTTTTGGATGGAGTACGACTGTCAGTCTGCCGGAGGATTTAAACAGAACTGGTAGTACCAATATCTTTAATAATAAACTTAAGAAGTATGTTCGCACCATGTAACAAAACACTTCTAACAACCCACGGGGTGAATGCTACTAAATAAAAAAAATATTATTATACAATACTATATAAAAAATAATATACTTAATTATTATTATTTAATTATATAATTAGTTGCTAGGTGCAGTGTTTGAGCAATGGGCTGCTGCGCTGCGTGTCACAGGTTAAATTCATGGACGGAATCAACGTTGTTGTAAAGTGGTTTCAATATTGGCTGTTTGTGTATATTTCCATTTTTCGATATGCTTCTCTGTACACAATTACAGCAATTTTATCTTAATTAACTGGAATTTTTGAATGGGATAAGCGTATTCTGCGTTATTGCATAGCGGTCCGTTTCCGAATAATGTGACTCGAACATACGTATTAAGAGGCAAGACCCTGGATAGTCGTACCGTATAATGCTGATTGATTGTTATAATGCTGACAAATTTGGGTGAATTGTAATGTTACGCAACACAAAATATGGCGGATGAGGCAATTGACCCATCGCCGACGATGAACGAGTACCGAGTAGAGCTAGCATCTGAAAACGAGTTCGCGAGCAGCGAGCAGCGATTGTATTGTTCCGATAGTTTAGTCGCTGAGCTATCATCTGGTTGGTCTCTCAGCGTGAATTCTGACCGCCAAGAGACCGCTGAGCGAGTATAATCTTTGACAACTCTTGTCGCTCAGCGACGGAACTAGTGAAGCGAGTACTTGGCGGCAGTGTGAACAGTCAGCGATTGACTATTAATATTTGCATCTCTCTTGTTTACACAGAAAGTATATCTTTTTGTTTCGTGAGCGAGAAATAAGCCGACAGTTAATCGTTTCTTCGCTGGCGGTGGGACAACTATCTCACGGTGTTATGTAAGCCAAGAATATCTAAACATTATATTCATATTTTTTTGTTTAAGGCTACATCGTGGAAATATTTAATTTCCGACACCTTTTCTGACTGAGTACACATAAACACTGAAATAAAAACTCTTAACAGACTATATTTTTTTTTTTTTGTACTGATAATAGGCTCACATTTGGCCATCATCTCACCTGATGTTAAGCGATGATGAGGTTGAAGATGAAGCACGCTTACCTAGAAGTAAAAAAATCACTCTTGACGTAAAGTTTATAGGTATCAGGAAACACAGACTCTGACAGGGAATTCCTTAGCTGTACGACCTGCACGTATAATAAAAGTATTCCCGAAACTATATTTTTGAGTCGTTTCGGGTCGAATCAGTCGGACCATGTGCTTAAAGCTATTTCAAAGAAATGTTGAAAAATGTGGTTGTCACTTCTCTCAAGGGCTGGCTATTACTTTGGCTGAAGGCTCATCATTGCCATATAACGTGGGAATGCCAGCAGTATCTTGGGTACGTTTTCAACCGACGGCGTTGTTCGAGTTTTTTATGCTTTAGTTTGTAGTTTAGTTTAACAGACTAAATCTAATAAAAATCGAATCTTTGACGCCGATAAATTACGTTTGTAACCCTGTCCTCCGGTCATGTGTCCAAGAGAAATGCATCATTACCACTTTGCAAAGCAATACTTAACCTAGTAAAATTAAGGTAGGATTTATTCCATTATGAAGGAAGGAATACAAAATTGTACCTATCTTTGCTCCTCTTTAAGATTTGCCGTTAAGACTGAATTAACTAAAATAAGATAAACTGGTAGATAATACCTAAACATTAAGCGCATCTGAACAGTGTTTAGTGCATAAAGCTTTGAATATGTAAATTCAGTTATTGTTTAAAATCTGCTAAATCCTTACTAATATTATAAATGCGAAAGTAACTATGTCTGTCCGTGTGTTACGCAATCACGCCTAAACTACTCAACCGATTTTAATGAAATTTGGTACGAAAATAGTCTAGAGCCTGAGAAAGGACACAGGCTAATTATAATGCGAAAAAAGGACTGTAAGGAGTTGAAATAGGGGATGAAAGTTTGTATGAAAATTACGTCATTTTTAAAGCTAGAAGCTTGAAACTTATTTTTTAGACTTTAGATTAGATATTAATAAATACGACGAATTATGTATGAGTTTCATTTTCAAAATAATTAGCCAAAAATGATGCCGATAGTCACTATTCCGCGTGGACTAAGTCGCGGGCACAGCTAGTTTAAAATATTATTTAATCATTGAATTGAAAAAATCTCTGAATAGTGTTCCCACAGCTAAGATATATCTTATATCCTTTCTGCGAGATATGGCACGTAAACCTAATCCACCACGCAGACATAGTACAGGCTGGTAGCGCATGAACTTGGATTTTCTGCCCGCGGTCGGATGCCGGTTTTGTCATGATTTTTTCTTTCATCATTTTGAGAACAGTGCAAGTAGGTACTTCAACTCTTGCTGGAATGTTCTAACGAGATACCACGGCCCTGGTACGTAAGAGCAACTGAAGGAACAGGGTGGGTTTTTAGTCAGTAGAAGTCTGACACTCCCATCCGCTACACTCAGAGCGGGAAAAATCATTTGATGTTTATCCCACAGGAAAAAAAGGCACTACAACTTAAAAAACTTGCCTGTTACCACTGATCTTCATTTATATAAATTAATAGTTTAAAAAACCAAAAACACGCTTTTAAGACTAATGTAATGAGCAGAAATTAGAAATGTTTACTAGTAGGCAGTCCAAGGTTCCATCAGCCACCTTCCAATTCCATCGTCAGACCAGCTCGATGGTACCATAATATCGTATTGCATCTAATCTACATATAATTGCCAAGTTTCATGATGATACAACAATTAGAAGTACGTTTAATTCAGATTCTTAGATTTTATTGCATTTCGTTACAGATTGACCTAATAATAAATCTATGGATTACGCGGTAATTCAAAAAGGTTAAGAAAACCGATAACAGATTTTCTTTAGGTTTGTTATAACCTTGAAACCTGATCATGTTCAAAGTCCATTACGTGGCCTTTCTCACAAGTGCAAACACGACTATGATACGATATTCCATCATGGAATGCCAGTGCCTATCTTCCGGCTTCATCATCAGACCATGAAACCTAATCGTGGTCAAAGTTAATTACAAGACTTTTCTAAGAAATCCAAAACAGCTTTGATACAATTTTCCATCATGAAGTTCCAGTTCATATCTTCCGGATTCATCATCAGAACAGTTTGACAGGACCATATTATTGTATTGTCATTAGAACTACATACAGCTGCCAATATTCATTACGCTACGACCCTTGGAAGATGGTTAAATTAGTTACCTTAGATTCCATTACATAGTTAGTTACATACAGGTCGATCTAATAAAAGCATGTTAAAAACTTTGTCAACGCTATGTAAACCAGTTTGCACAGGTTTGCGACACATGTCGAGTGAGGGACAGACAGAGGGAGGAGTAGCGTACAGCAACTTTAGATATACTCGCAGAATTTCAGTTACGCTTTCGCATGTTGGCACCCAATCAAAGCTCTTGTCTCGTCATGACAACTGTATTAAACTTGTCTATTTATACCTAGATGCTTTGATATACCTACTCGAAACATGTTTACTATTTTTTGTGTAATCGTCATTGTAAGTACCACTGTCATTACTTTTTAATGCGCTATTTTATCATTTTTGTACACAACAGGAAGACTCTTCTAACTAACGCATTCCTGATAAATCAAGTCATAGCAATACCCATTTTTGTTAGAAAGCCCTCTTTTGTTGAGACCAATTCCTTATGAATACTCTCCGTTGTGATTGGAGAGCACAGAGAGTAAGAGCCAAGCCAAGTCTAAGGTTCTTTACCGCAATTTCTTTATGAAAAAATTTAGATTCAATGTGAACGGCCGTTGAACATTCTCTATGCACATTTACTTGTTGACACATTTAAGTCAACGGCTAAGTCACATAAAATCTAACTATATTAAAAAAGAAATCGCAGTAAAGAACCTTAGACTTGGCTTGGCTTAGATTCTATTATATTCTTCCCTATTATATCCCGGGCCCAGAAGCTCATTGGCAACGAGAAACTGGTCAAGTCAAAGCTCCAGAGCATTAAACATTGTTTCACACGTGTTCCATCATCGGACTATTTAGAGAGAATATTTAGAGATAAATTAAGGTATTATTGTCATGTCATGTTTTCCTATCACGATTTAATATACCTTTCCTACAAGATTCGCCCTCCCAAGGCCAAGCCTAAAACTCTTCTGTTACGCAGTTTTAGTGGTATGAATGTTGATAATCTCCAGGCGGATGCAAACAACATTGATTGGACCTCTCTTGTCGCTGTTGAATCGGTCGATGACAAAGTTAACCTGCTTACGGATAATCTTGTAAAACTTTACGACACTCATGCTCCTATTCGTGCAGTCAAATTAAAGCATCTTCCAGCACCATGGTTGACAGATGAAGTGAGGGCTGTCATGCACAAGAAAGTAGTATGAATAATATATAATGAAAGTAGATGTTTGTGAATGCACGCAATCGCAGCAATAGGGTGTGTAGGGATGCAATGCGCCGACATATTCATGATTCTGTTGAAAACGGTGATCCAGCTAAAGTCTGGAAATTTCTTAAATCAATGGGAGTTGGAAAATCACGCCAAGAATCGATTCCTAAAGACCTAGACATTGATCTGTTGAATCAACACTTCTCATCCTCGTCCTACTGCAATGGGACATTGAAGGCAGCTACTATAAATTATCTTTCTAACCTTCCAACTCCGGATCACTCCGCATTTAATTTTAGTCAATTTTCTGATTGTGATGTTAAGAAGAGCTTACTTTCAATTACATCTAACGCGGTTGGCAGCGACTGTGTCAGTCGGAAGATGATACTTCCTGTCCTCAATGAAATCCTTCCTATCCTGACCTATATTTTTAACTATTCTATTTCCATTGGTGTCTTTCCATCGGTATGGAAAGAGGCCAATATTACTCCTTTACCCAAAAAATCAAATCCTGCCTCTTTTTCAGAATATCGACCTATTTCCATCCTACCTTTTCTCTCTAAAGTCCTTGAACGCCTTGTCCACAATCAGCTAAGTGCTTTTCTTTGCAAGAATAGTCTGCTGAATCCTTTCCAATCCGGATTTCGTCCTGGACACAGTACTACTACCGCGTTAGTTAATGTAACTGATGACATACGGATGGGCATGGATAAAGGAAATATGACGGTTCTCTGCTTGCTTGATTTTAGTAACGCTTTTAATACCGTCGATTTCGATATTCTGCTCAGCATACTTCACTCTATTAACATATCTCCAACAGCGATTGACTGGTTTCGTAGTTACCTGTACGGCCGCCGGCAACGTATTTGCATAGATGAGTCCTGCTCTTCTTGGTGTAGTACTGTAGCCGGTGTTCCTCAGGGTGGCGTGTTATTCCATTTCCAAAAAACTTCAATCCTCCTACCACCTTTATGCTGATGACTTGCAAATTTACAGACAAGCGCCTCATACTGATTTAGATGCTACAATAAATATGATAAACAAGGACTTGGCTTCAGTTTGCGAATGGAGTGAGGCACATGGTTTGCAGGTTAACCCGTTAAAGACTCAGGTCATTGTAGTCGGCAGCTCTAGGTTAGCATCTAAGGTAAACTGGTCTCAGCTTCCTCAGGTTATTTTCAACGGCACAGCTATTCCACTAAGCGAGAAAGTTAAGAACCTTGGGGTCTGGTTGGACAAATATCTTTCGTGGGGTCCCCAATTACAAGAGGTGAGTCGCAAATTATTTGCTTCTGCCAGTTCCCTAAGACGGTTGCGTAACTTTCTGCCAACTGCCACTAAAATTGCGCTAGCACAGTCTCTTTTGCATCCCATCCTAGACTACGCTGATGTCAGTTATCTTGATCTCACAGAGGCACAACTTGATAAACTTGAGCGACTTCAAAATTTTTGCATAAGATTTATATTTGGTTTGCGCAAATATGATCACGTATCTGAATTTCGTACGAAACTCAAGTGGCTTCCTATACGTCTTCGCCGGAACTTACACATATTGTCTCTGCTTTACAGTATTCTGTTCAATCCTAAGACCCCCTTTTATCTTAAAGAACGTTTTAAGTTCCTCCGTGACACACATGCCAAATTTCTGAGGTCATCGGAAAACTTGAGGCTAGAGGTACCGAGTCACTCCACCAATTTCTTTGGTAAGTCGTTCGTAGCTCAAGCAGTACGACTGTGGAATACTCTTCCCGTGTCAGTAAGACAAGCACAAACCCTTCCTTCTTTCAAAAACATGGTAAAAGATCTCTATCTCTCTCTTTAATATGTTACTATTTTTATTTTATTTTTTATATATCTCAGCTTTGTTATTTTTATGTATGTATATGTATATGTGTATTGAGTATGTAGGTTATTACTTATTTATTGTATATAAGTAAATAGTACACCATGGACTACCCGCGAATTTATTTTCTCCTGCTGTGTCAAATCCATCTAAAGGTTGTCTGTAAAAGATCGCTTTTAGCGATAAGACCGCCCATTGTAACACCCTTTGTAGTTTTTAAGTCCTTATTTAATTCTGTTATGGTGTACAATAAAGAGTATATCTATCTATCTATCTATCTATTGTTAGCGGCCTATTTTTGACGAGCACATTAAGTTTTTAATTAGCGACAAGTCAGGTAGAAGCCTCATTAAAATTATTCTAATTAGATAACTTCTGCTCTCATTAACATTTGTGGGTACCACGAGTTGATCCTTTTTCACATGAAAAGTGAGATGATTCCAGATTGTCGTCTCATACTATTCTGAAAGTAGTTGAACTATTTCTGGGTTTCCTAAAAACACCTTCATCAATATTATTCTCTTAAACATAGCCCACATTTTGTTTATGTGGCAGTAGTTTAAAAAATATAATGTATATTTTCTGTTAAATAAATAAAAAAATCTCGACAAATGAATGAATAAAAATGGGTATTAATATTATATTTTAATAAGTTATTTTTAAATTAAAGATATTTTAAATCTGAATTTATTTTATTACAGAATTAAGTTCTGTCCTTTTCAAAAATCCTTTTAAAGGTTAGTACATCGTTACTTGGTGATCTTAATCTGGGGGCATGGCAGTGCCCCCGCCAAGTCGAGCGCAAAGCAAACACTGCCGTACCATCCTTTTCTGGAACCATTTCGGCGTATTTTCAGGCGCCTATTTGGGGACCTCTGGATAGATTTAGAACGCTGAAATTATCGTTATCTAGTAAGCTACGAGCACACACTTAAACCACAAAATTTCATGTTTGTAGCTTGTTTATTTCTTAAGTTATGCAAAAGCAAAGTTGTACTATTTCGACATATGTAGACTCACTGATCATCAAAATAGAAGTAGTACTTCCCATAAACCTAAAGAGCTAAAATTTGGCACAGAGGTAGGGTTTAGTGCCTATATGAAGGGAAAACTACATAAGTAGGTACATCAAGAGATGGAGATCCAATAATGGATCCAATATCATTTTGAATGAGCATTTTAGTTAGATTTATGTGACTTGGCCGTTGACTTCGATGTATTAACTAGTAAAAGTGCATAGAGTATGTTCAACGGCCGGTTACATAAAATCTAACTATATTAATAAGGAAATCGCAGAAAAGATCCTTAGACTTGGCTTCGCTTTGCTTAGAGATTTCATTACTTTTTATAGAGAAACAAGCAGCTTAGGCGAGACTTGGCTAATTTTTTACAGGATGTTTTGGTGGGATCTAGTTAACAAGTCTATATTTACATTTATTTTTCATTAAGATAAAATTTCACTTTAGAAATTTAATTGTACCAAAACAAATTGCAGCGGTAAATCTGTCTAGACTTTGAAAATGTTTAGAGATTAATTCCCACCCCCCGCCAGCAACTCAAGTTGGTATAGACTTTAACCAAGTAAAAAACATGCTTCAAAATACAGGTACTACAAACTCACCTTGGGCGCTCTAACGAAGATATATTATTCTAGTTACTACTACGTTTGTTTAGCAACGTATTTACACGATTTGGAACGGCCAAGCCTGTTCCATCATCGGACATGATCATGTTACATGATGGACATCCCACCCATACGCACAAAACGTTTTGGGAATACTTTCATTGTGCGTACGGCTAAGGAGTGGAATCCCTGCCGGAGTCTATGTTTCCCGATAGCTATAATCTAGGGGTCTTTAAGTCAAGAGTGAATAGGTTACTTTTATGTAAGCGTGCTCCATCTTTGACCACATCATCACTTACCATCAGGTGAGATGGTGGTCAAACGCGAACCTGATGTCGAATAAAAAAAAAGTTTACCAAGTTAGGTTAGAAAATAGATTTTCAACCCTTTGCTAAACTCTTAGAGTTTTAATTTCTACAGCGCAATCGAATGTAGGTAGTTGTCAATTTACGTAACTTATTGGTATTGAATATAATTGAATAAGCCCTGTCAGTCTGCGTTCTCAGAAATCTGGACTAGCTCGTAGCAGTTATATCAGAAACTAATTATACGTTCATAGGAATATGTTTGATGAAAGTTTCATATTATATACAAACGTATTACATATATTTCATATACATATATGGGAATAGTTGACAAATCGAAATTGCATTTCGGTGAAATGTAATTTGTGATAGATCAAATATACCAGTTGTTTGGTAAACAGTAAACCGACAACTAGACATTTTGGGGTCAAAGCGAGACGTGTTGCTATTGAAACTGTTGCGAACTCAAAACACCTTTTCCCAGTGAATCAGGCACATTTTCACAGCTAGAAAACTCCTTAAAAATACGTTCTATTTTTTACTGAGCAAGAGGAAAAACCAATTTAAATACAAAAGGCTAAGCTAATGCTAAACTTTTTCCAAACTATGTTAGAGTCGGCGTCCAGTCTAACCGGACGCAGCTGAGTACTAGTGTTGTACATCAAACCTATCTGACCTCCACAACCCAGTAACTGGGGAACACGACACCCTTCAGCAAGATCATTGTCAGATTTTCTGGCTTCTATCTACCCGTAATGACTGTCAAAGATGTACAAATAACAGCCGGGACTGATGGCTTAACGTGTTTTCCGGGATACTTTTTTTTTCCACCATCACCACCATCTCACCTGATGGTAAGTGATGATGTGGTCGAAGATGGAGCACGCTTACCTAAAAGTAACTTATTCACTCTTGACTTAAAGACCCCTAGGTTATAGCTATCGGGAAACACAGATTCCGGCAGAGAATTCCACTCCTTAGCCGTACGCATAATGAAGGTATTCCCAAAACGTTTAGTGCGTATAGGTGGGATGTCCACCATGTGACGATGGCGCATCGCCGTTTGTCTCGTAGTCCGATGATGGAACGGGCTTGGCCGTTCCAAATCGTGTAAATACGTTGCTAAACAAACGTAGTAGTAACTAGAATAATATATCTTTGTTAGAGCGCCCAAGGTGAGTTTGTAGTACCTGTATTTGCATTTAGAATTCGAGATAATTTTGTAATTATAAACTCTATAAAGAACGTCACAAAGTTCAAATTTCATTGAAGCATGTTTTTTTTACTTGGTTAAAGTCTAACGGCGATGCGCCATCGTCACATGGTGGACTGTGACGATGGCGCATCGCCGTTTGTCTTGTAGTCCGATGATTAAACGGGCTTGACGGAATTAGATTGTGTAATTCCATCGCACACTCCCCGAAATGTAACCGATAGAAAACCGATAGACTGGCAACTGTCGCCGATGTTCAAGGCTCTGGAGGAAACTCGACATGTTAAGGCCGTGCGCGCACTGCTATGCGTTTTGGAAACGCAAAATCTGTGAAGTATGGAATGTCATAGAAGTGCGCGCACTGCGGTGGAATAAACGCGTGCGGTAGAGTCACTGGTGGCCCCGGTCATTCTACCGGTGCGGTAGAACTACCGCAATTGCGGCCACCGCAAGGCAGTGCGCGCACGGCCTTGCGGTGGCCGCAATTCCGGTAGTTCTACCGCACCGGTAGACTGACCGCAGTGCGCGCACTTCTATGACACTCCATACTTCACAAATTTTGCGTTTCCAAAACGCAACGCAGTGCGCGCACGGCCTTAGACAGTCATCCGTGCACAGACCGACCCGTGTGGCTATTATTATTTAGCCGTGACCTCCTGCCAAAATATACCTAGGTATATACAAATAATAAAATGTAAGTAATTTGTATTCATACACGGTGTTCCTATCGTGTCTTAAATAACTCTCTAATCTCCCGTCTTTAATCTAGTGGAATATTTTTGTTATGAAATTAGCAGAACCTTTGGGCTCATTTGTCTGTATTTGTTATTTTCTATTCATAAGTGTCGTTTGTGTACATAAATAATAATAAATAATCTTCTCATCCGAATTCCGCTACCCTTCTGATATGTTTTGTCATTTTTTTCCTTCTATGTTTCAGTGTATTTTATTTTTTACTTCATGCTTCGTCTTTAGACTACGACTAATAATTTTTATTTTCTACATAAAATTTGGATTTTGAATCTACTTATCAGTACCTATTTAAACTAAACAAATATTTAGTTTTTTTTTTTTTAATAATAAACCTTAATGATTCGATTTATTTATGAGCAAGCCTGCTTAATAAAGCAAGCTATTGGATTTATAACACGCGGCTTTGCACTGAAAGTTGGAATTCCAATAGCGCAGTTTTGTAATTTAGCTATGGCGCTATTTTTTTTTTGTTTTTTTTTTTTTATAAAGGTTACTATTTATGTGGGTAGAATTCACATTACTAGCAATCCTGTTAACCTCCAACTAAGCTAAATATGCTTGTGTCTGTAGTGGGTTCACGGCAATAGTGTAATGTGTGGAGTTTGAACCCGCGACCTCTCGATCACAAGTCCGACACCTTATCCATTAGGCTTTAAATAGAGGATACCGAAAATGACCACATTTTGTTGCATAGTTAGTCGCATTGCTACACATTACAAGTCCTGAAAAACTATATTGTCAAATACTCATAGAAAAACAATTTCGAAAAAAAATTCAAAAAGGAAACCCAAAAAAATTTTTTCGTATACTTAATGCTCAATAACTTGAGCTATAACTGCCCATGTTTTTGTTATGATCACAAAGGAAAGGACAATGCCATCTATGGACACCGTCCCCACAATTGTAGTACTTTAAAATTAGTCAATCGAAGGGCTATAATCATGTTATCATTTTATTGTATGACAGCGAAAGTTAAATGTCTGTCCGAAAAAAGTAACAGTGACATGAAAATACCGGAATCAGTCACAATTACGTTGCCGTTTCACTTTTTTTGGCATGTTTAAAGCCAAAAATACTACATTATTATAATGACTGCCTCGTTGGTTGGATCATCAAGTGGCCGTAAGCGCGACTGTTGAAGAAGGGGTCTCGTATTCAATTCCCGGGTCGGGCAAAAGTATTAGATTTTACCGGTTTGTCGAACATTCTTAGCAAAAGCACGGAATCTGGAATTGTGCACGGTGTATGGCAATAGATTCACCACCTATTACATGAGCCATTAAATGTGCCATTCCTTGAACTATTCGTTCGGCAGTCGCGCTTGTGACCACTCGACCAACGAGGTAGCTATTATATTTAGCTGTAGTATTTTTGGGTTTAATCATGCCAAAAAGAATGTTAAATGGCAACATTATTATAAGTATTGTAACTGATTCCGGTATTTTCATGTCACTGTAACTTTTTTCGGACAGATATTTCACTTTCGCTGTCATACAATAAAATGATAAGATGACTATTGCCATTGGATTGACATTAGTTTTAAAGTGCTACAAGAGTGGGGACGTTTTGAGCATTGTTCTTTTGTCAACTAAAGAATTACATAAAACTGTTTTAACATAACGGTGTATTTTTTATCAATTAATCATATGCTTGGCCTGTTCCCTTTGTTGGGGACAGCTTCCTGTATGCGAATGCTGCTGACTACAAGAGTTTTACTAACCTCCACAACCCAGTAGTTTAATAATAATAATAAGACGAATAATAATAATAATAACGCAATGGAAGACGGTCCTCTGCTATCCAGGATGTCGACAAATCCAGGAAAACAGCGAACCGATTAGGATTGAGCGTGGCATATTTCAAGGTGACAGTCTGAGCCCACTGTGGTTTTGTCTGGCTCTCAACCCTCTCAGTATACTGCTGGAGAGTTCGGGGCAAGGCTACCAGTTGAGAAGAGGTGGTCAGGTCATATCACACTTGCTTTATATGGATGATTTTGAAACTTTTTGCCCCCAGCAACTTGCAACTCATGGAGCTACTGAAGGTAACGGAAACCTTCAGTAGCGCCATCAGGATGGAATTTGGGGTGGACAAATGTGCGGTCATGCATGTAAAGCGAGGGGAGATTATGGAATCCGTGGGAACTCAACTCTCGGATTCCATACACCTAAAATCCCTCGGCTCAACTGAAACCTACAAGTATTTGGGTATGTCAGAGGCACTAGGCATCAATGTTGCTTATGTTAAACAGTCATTGAAGGAACGCTTCTTTGGCCGCCTGAATAAAGTACTGAATAGTCTTCTATCAGGCGGAAACAAGGTGCGTGCCTTCAATGGTTGGGTCACGCCAGTATTGATGTACTCTTTTGGCATACTCAAATGGACTGAACTTGATGCCTTGGACAGGCGGGTCCGCACAACGCTGACTGCAAATCGAATGCATCACCCACGTTCCTCGGTGATGAGGCTGTATATCCCGCGGAAGTGCGGGGGTCGTGGCTTTTTAAATGCAAAGACCCTGCACAACCGCGAGGTATGCAGCCTTAGGGAATATTTCCTACAAGCCGACGTGGGTATGCATCGAGATGTGGTAGCGGTGGACAAAGGCCTCACTCCGCTCTCCTTAGGTACCGAGAATTGGCGCAAACCTGTAGTATTAGATACTAATGACCGCAGAGAAGTATGGCAGAGCAAGGAGCTTCACGGACGCTATTACCGGGCCCTTCATGGGTCTGATATAGATACATTAGCGTCCGTAGCCTGGCTACGTTTTGGTGACCTCTTCGGGGAAACCGAAGGTTTTGTCTGTGCAATTACGGATGAAGTTATGATGACGAATAACTATCGCAAATATATTGTGAAGGATGGTACGGTAGACATATGTCGGGCATGTCACAAACCGAGAGAATCCATTCGTCACATTATCTCCGGTTGTTCTCGTCTGGCTAACGGAGACTATTTGCATAGACACAACCTTGTAGCTAGGATTGTTCACCAGCAACTTGCTCTTAAATACAATCTCGTGGAATCAGAAGTACCGTACTATAGGTATGTGCCCGACCCAGTTCTCGAAAATGGCAATATTACACTGTACTGGGATCGGTCTATCATCACTGACAGGACTATTGTTGCCAATAAGCCTGATATAGTGGTAATAGACCGATTAGAGAGTCGCACAGTGATTGTTGATATAGCGGTCCCTCATGACGAGAACCTCGTGAAAGCCGAGAAAGATAAGCAAATTAAGTATCTTGACTTGGCTCACGAGGTTGTTGACATGTGGGATGTGATACAGCAATCATTGTGCAAGAGCCTCGACCAACACCTCAAGAGGCTCTCGTTAGGCGGTTGGATCAAGAGCTTGCTTCAGAAAGCGGTACTCCTGGACACGGCACGTATCGTCAGGAGGTTCCTCTTTATGGAGCCCTGACCGCCGGTAGCTTGAACCCTGTTCCCGATGCCGGTGGGCTACTATTTTTTATATTTTAATTTGTTTTTTATTTTTTGAGAATATTTAAAAATGTAATTTATATGTATATATTGGAAATAAAGAAATAATAATAATATAAATAAATAAAGTTTATTTCATAATCAACAGGTTTTAACAAAAACATCCTGTAGCAAAAGACCTCTTGAAAAGAATTTGGTAACACAATACCCCTTGGCCAGACCGTTGTCAGATTTTCTATCTGACGATCCGACAATGTACAAATGACAGCCAGGACCACCTGCTTAACATGCTTTCTGAGGCTCGGAGGAAACTTGATATTTAAGATGGTGACCCATCCACGAAACAACCTCGGCAAGAGTTGCTTAACCTTGAATATCATCATGTGTAGCTGTTATTGTTTAGCCACAAGCTCTTCGTATTTTTAACGAATTAAAACTCAAAATAACTTTTATATTCCAATAATAAAGGTTTTATGTATAGTAACTACTTTATCGGCAGCACCTTTTTTTACACATGTTCAAATGTATATATCAAAGTTAAAATAATTTTATGTTAAAAAACTACAAAAGCCTACTAGCCTACTGAGTTTGGAAATATATTTCTAATATAGATGAATGCTAAGAAGCAAATTCAGATGATAAGTTTTACATTTATTCAAAGAATAATTCAAGTCTTCACTTATTAAATATCATAATAATATCACAATTAAGGATGGTAGTAGTATATCAATTTAGAGTACATATTCATAGTTTGTAGCCATAACGCCTTGTGTTACTTGAAAAACAAACACAAGCTATTTACGAAACAGAACGAAACTTATTTTACGATATAATGTACTTTTAGGCATCCCAAAAAAGTGCCTCCAACCTGTTACATTTTCCTTACTTACTTTATGGGAAGTAGTTTATAGAAACGTAATGTGTCCCCTGTGTGCTGTAAAGGTTTCCTCTACCACAATACAAGTTAATGTCTGTGGTTATCTAAGTACACTCGAATCGTTTATACCTTCACCGATCTAGTTCAAACTATTTTCGTTGAAAATGTTCATCAAGATCTATCTATTTTAGATTTTACACTTCATTATTATAAAAGTTAAAGGACACTCATTTTACCGCTTTGGAAGCGTATATCTTTTAAACGATTCACTTTAAGACAAAATGGTTTTAAGAGACCTCAATGTAATTTTTAAAGACCTATCTATAGACACTTACTATGTAAATTGATTGGATTTCAACTTACTATGTAAGTTGATGTAAATTAAACTTTATTGGTTATGGGAACATTGTAAAAATCAATAAAGTTTTTGGAATTTATAATCATTCTGCCGAAAAGAGGCCTAACAAGGAATCTTAGTTTTGTTTAGGTACTAATTAATTGTCTGTTTGAATTTTAATTGCATTTTTAAGTAGGTAATTGGTTTTCAGATGGCATGACTGCCATGATATTTAATAAGTGAAGACTTAAATTATTCTTTGAATAAATGTAATTCTTATCGTCTGAATTTGTCTCTTAGCATTCATCTATATTAGAAATATATTTCCGAACTCAGTAGCCATATACAAGCCATAATTAAATTCATAAGCAAGCATTAATATTTTTACCTCTGAGATATACATTTGAACATGAATAAAAAAGGTGCTGCCGATAAAGAAGTTACTATTTTAAAAAACCTTTATTACTGGAATATAAAAGTTATTACGTGTTTTAATTGGTTACAAAACGAAGAGCTTGTGGCTAAATAATAACAGCTGCACAGGATGATCTTCAAGGTTAAGCAACTCTTGCCTCTTTTAAATTACTTTTTATATATGTATGTATGCATATAAAAAGTAATTGGGGAGGGCTCCACTATAGGGAAAATTACGGCGTGATAAATCTAGAAACAAGTTTTACCTGAGCTGGTATCTTAACAGCGAAATTAAAAAGTCCATTATAATTAAAGTGTTTTACATATCTCTTGCTCTGTAAGTACACCCTTACACCCCTGAATGCCGGGGTGTATGACTATCATTACAGCATAGGTTTTGGAATTTGAAAAAAGAACTGTCATACTCATACTGCACGAAGAATATTTTTAAAAAGTTAATTTTTTTTTTCTCGGTATCGATTAATTACTCGAATCGGAATCTAGACAATTTATTTTATAAAGATTTTATTTTAAATATGGAACTATTTGTTTCCACATCGTATGTTAGATGGAATCGATTTAAAAATCAAACTGGCCAGCAAGATTTGACGCGCTTGCGTGCGTGAAAAAAAAAGGCAGTCTATTAGTAGGCGCGAAAGCATCGCGAAAATAATTAATTTTCTTGTTTGAGTTCTTTTTCAAAAGTTTTAAACATGTCTAGTGACGAAGACATAGATCTAACGCCCGATTTTATTAAAGAAAGGGCAAAAACAGTTGTCGAAAATATATTACCGCCGAACTCGAAAGAAAGATATGTAAAGGCATACGACGAATTTATGAAATGGCGGTCAGAAAAAAAAGTGAAATCTCTTTCTGAAAGTGTTTTTATATCATATTTTGATGAATTATCTAAGAGGCTACAACCTTCCAGTTTATGGTGCTTTTATTCCATGCTAAAATCTACAATGATGACAAAACATGACGTGAATTTGAAAGATTTTTCTAAACTTACTGCTTTCTTGAAAAGGCAGTCTGACGGCTTTAAAAGCAAGAAATCGAAGGTATTTACTGCAGAAGAAGTACAGAAATTCTTAAATGAAGCTCCGGATGAAATTTATTTAGCAATAAAGGTACCTACGTATTTACTTGCCCTTTTTAATAAGTTACCAAAATATTTCACAGAAATACTATGCGAATTTGGTGCCTTTAATACAACTTATGTCTTTTTTACAGGTTGTTCTAATTTTTGGGATATCGGGAGCCTGCAGAACCGTGGAATTGACAAACTTGACAATAGAAAATGTAGAAAAACATAACAAATTACTACTCATAAAACTGCCTAACACGAAAACTAAAATTGACCGGTCATTTGTTGTGCATGAAGAATTTGCAAATTATGTTGAAAAATATCAAGCTCTTCGGCCTGAAAACGTGGATACAAATCGTTTTTTTCTTAATTACAGTAAAGGAAAATGCCACAGACAAGTAATAGGAAAAAACAAATTTACAGGCATGCCAAAGCAAATAGCCACATATTTAAAACTGAGTAACGTAGAGTTATACACCGGGCATTGCTTTCGCAGAACATCAGCGACTCTATTGGCTGATTCGGGAGCCAACCTCACTCTGTTAAAAAGGCACGGCGGCTGGAAGTCCAGCAAAGTGGCCGAAGGTTATATCGAAGATTCGATGGCAAACAAAAGCAAAATTACTTCTAAAATAACAGAAAATATAAACTTAAAATCACCACGTCAAAGCACATCATCTGAGCCATTTTTTAATGAAGAAAATAGTACCAGTCAACTGCCGCCATTTACGATGCAAGAACCTCAAGTCACTCAAACTCAAGTCTTATCATCACAAACTCATATTCAAACTATAAATATACCTAAAAAGAACGTGACCATATCTCTTACAAATTGTAATAATTTTACTATTAATTTTAATTAAATACACATTTTTTTCTTCTTAATAAATGTTCATTGAAACCTGCTGTCTTGTTGTTTACTTACCTCACAATCGATATGTAAAGCAGAGTATTTATCTCGGGCGTAAGCATCAATTGCATACTCGGGTTAATTAGCGCCTTCGCTTCGCTCAGGCGCCAAAAACCTCGTATGCAATTGATGTCATACAGCCCTTGGTTAATAATCTACTATTACATTAATATTACTTAAGTATAATTTAATTTACCGTTAACCTTTATGTAAATAGAAGACTTATTATTTTTAAAGAGCCAGGTTTAAATTTATACTTTTAATTCTTATTATCTTCTATACTAATATTATAAAGAGGTATAATTTATTTGAAAGTTTGTATGTATTGTGTAATCTTCAGATTTAAGGATCCAATTCTGAAAATTCTTTCTTTGGTAGTAAGCAGCATTATTCAGGCTCTAAATTATTTCAAAATCCACGCAGTCTAAGAAAAAAGAAATAAATTAACCAAGTGTCTTAGTTCTCCAAACTCGAATGTATCTTCGTTTGGAGTATATTTCATGATCAATGTGACAGGCTCTCTATTCCTCTTGGTGTGTATGTAATTGGATTTTAGCTTAGAAAGTCAATATATTCAAGTCTTGAAAAATAAATGAATGTGGGGACATATCAAATGTGTGGGAATCTATTAGGAAATGGTAATACTTATTATTTTTTTTAACTCATAAAATACCGTACAAACTCTTTAATGTATAGTAGCTAGTGCATGTTTCGAATTCATTTATTTAGATATAAAGGTGCTGATAAACTGGAACAGTCACTTGTAATGAGCTTTCTCGCAAATGTTACATTACGGAAAAATAAACGATAGCGTTTTACCGAGCATTCTATCGAGCGTTCTGGCAAGCATTCTAGTGAAAAAACAGTAAATTTGCTTCGAGCTTTTTGCTGAGCCTAGCCTCTGTCATTATTCCGTCGCCGCGTCGTCCCTCCCCGCACCGCTGTCGCTGTCCAGTATCGCAGTGTAAATTTATGAGTAGTACTGACTAGAGCGTTCGCCAGGAAGATAAATATAAATGTAGCTAGCAGATATCAAATATCTAAATATAAGATGACTAAGGTCTCGGATTTATGATCGAGAGATTTCACATTATTGCCGTGAACCCACTCCAGACAACAACAGTAACAGAATTGCTAGTAATGTCAATTCAACCCACATTGCTAGTAATATTTAAAAAAAGAGATAAAGTTAGTGATGTTTGGCTCTATCCTTGGCTCTGTTTGTTCTTCAGTTCGATAAATTTAAAAACGGCGAATGATCGAGGTTCTGATACAAGTAAATGGTCAAGTCTATCAGCACCTTTAGATTACAGTACACTGCATGTAACAAAAACCCTGTCCGATCCTTGAGAGTATTATTCGGTATCGTACTGCGTACACATATACGTAGCCATTTAATGTATTTGACATTATTATTTTTCCCCAATGAATATAATTAAATTGAAATAAAAAATAAAAACTGATCAAAGGCAACACTGGTCGCTCGACGTTCACATGTACAGTACCTACAGTTTTGTGTCAAAGAAGCCACCTGAGCGTGTGGAGTGTTGTCAACTTATGAAAATTTGCCATATTCAGTGTTAAATTTCGCATGGATTATAAAAATAAACAATCAATAACTTTTGGTTTTTATGAGTTACATTTTTAAATCATCTTTTTCTAGTATGTAGGTTGAACCAGGAATACGCTTTTATTGGATCGGACAGGATTTTTGTTACATATTGTATACCGAAAAAGTTTCTGGTTAGATAGATATCTAGATAAATACGAATACGTACTAGCTTACTTTGATACTTCGGGATGCAAAGGAGTCTATGAGTTCACAGAGTCCACTTTGTTCTCAGGTGCATATTGTTGGAAGATAGAAGAGATATAAAAAATTGATAGCAAGCATTAAGTGTGCCGTATTTTCTGCCATTAATTGTTAAATGGAATTGTTCTGAATTATTATTAATTTAAAAAAGGTCCGTACTTTGTTGAGCAGACCGCTTCATTTTCACTGCTTCACCAGCTCTTAGGTCGGCTACTAGTCTAACCGGATGGAGATCAGTAATAGTATTTTACATGGAGCGATTGCCTCTCTGACGTCTATAACCTAGTACTTGGGTAACACGATACCCATTGGAAGGACTGGTGTCAGATTTTCTGGCTTTCGACTATCTACCACGTGTAATTTAAAGGGTATATACATACCAAGTGCATGGCTTCTTTAGATGATAACAAACGATATGGCAAGGGTCTTGTAATCCTAAGTCTACGTGTGTAGAACTTATTACTAATTCCAATACACTGATACCAGAGACCGAATTTTTCAAATTAAGAAGAACGAAAAGAATTATCGTGTTATTGGCAAGTGACGTGGAAAGTTATCAATTCTTTGAATCAGTTATTTTGTACTGAAACTGTGCATAGAGACTCCATGCCAGATACAACATCTGGCATGGAGTCTCTATGCACAGTTTCAACTTATCATCTTTAAATTACACGTTGTATATTATTTTCACAAAATATATCAAAATAGATTGAGATATCGGGGATTGAGAAAGTGCTTCGGAGGCTGAAACAAGTTCGAAAAAAATCATAAGAAGCGAAAAAATATAACAACCAAAAATAAACCTAGGGGAAGGAAAATAGCAAGTTATTTTACTGGCAATTCAAGTTATATTTTTCTCTTTGGCAATTTTCTGATTACGTGTGAGTACCGGCATGATTTTGGTTCCAAGTAAACGTGGGTAGCAATAGCTGTGTATTGAAACAAAACATTGTTATCACACGTCATGATAAGTATTTCAAGTAATTTCGAGCCACCATTTTTATTATTTTTGGGAATAAGTAGGCGTTACCACTTAGGATAAGGGGCGTTAAAACAATACAGGGCTAAAAGTCTTATAAATATTATGTTTACGCGAAAATGAAGATACTAAAGGTCCATTTGCGTCACTTAACTTGCTTTCTTTTAAGTTTTTTTAATGAATATCTTCATTTATTAATAAAGCTCTAAAAATTAAACATCGTATATACATTGCTATCAATGCGAAAACTGCCCAAAACACTGGCCGCATTGCCACGTTGAATTGCAATGCTGATTCTCTGTCCAAAAAAGGCCAGCCCTCTATTCACTTGTGGAGTCGAGAAACGACTAATCGCTTAATTTCTTTTTAATTTTCAACAGGGGCGTAATAGGATCAATTTATTTTACGCCTGGTAGTTTCTTTGTGCTTTCATTTAGTTTACCTAAACATAATTTTATTAGACTAATATATTTTGGCATCACAATAGTTTGGACAACCTAGAAAATTATGAATGTATATGTCGACATTTCAAGAAAATTTTATATTCCTGAAGCGATCTCAATTTTTTCCAATTTGCTGTTAATGGAACAAGTTTCCTAACTGATTCTGTGGCAGAAAAAACCAGCTTTTTATTTCACGCGAAGAGTTTGTACCTTGCCGATTTATCACAAATTTGATGGTCACATGGAGCCCATGACCTAAGTGATTCATCTCCAAACATTCGGATTTTCTGCACCTGCAGAAGTCACCTCACCCACTATCGTTAAAAAGTGGGAAAATACAAAGGGCATTTCACACAATAGGTCTAGCCTCTTCGTATCGTCATGCGCAATATGGTCCTAAAACATTAGGTACATCGGCGGTGATAAAAACCCGACATAATAATATGAATGACTCAGACTCAGAATAACTATTTGTGTACACACGTTTGTTTTGGTGCATGAATCGAACACCACAGTGCAGCAGTCTCTTAAGTTAGATTTCTCAATTTCGCTATATGGTCGGTGTAGTGGACACCATTCAGTGACTTGAATGTAAAATTTTGACGTACTTTTACTAGCACACGTTGTTTGATGATAAATCAATGTAAAAAAAAATTAATAATTCATTCATTTATAAACTCGCAAAAAAAACAGCGTAAACCAGTTTAAGGTCTAGATCAGTGGTTCCCAATTAGTTTTTTCTACGTACCACTTCAAGGAAGATCTTAAACTCGCGCACCCCTTAGGACGTTTCACACGATGACGCATGTCGGATGCGACAGTGAGTGCGGCAAGCATCGTTGAGAGTTGCATGAAAACACGCCTAGAGAGAGCGCACACGGGTGCCGCGTTGAAGCTGTCGTATGTGTCGTATCTAGGCGCGTTTTCTAATAATAATTTTTGGAAATTGTTATTGCACTAGGTTTTATTTTTTAAGAATTTATTGTTTTAGTTAAGGGATTGCTCCGCGTACCCCTTGATGCAATCTCGCGTACCCCTGGAGGTACGCGTACCACTAATTGGGAAACACTGGTCTAGATTAACTAAATAAACTTTACGGATTTAGGAATATGAAATTTTGTAACATTTATATACGACTAGCTTGTGCCAGCGGCTTCGCCCGCGTGAGAAGTTCTTCCCGTGTAAATCCCGATCCCGTGGGAATTTCGCAAAATCCTTTCTTAGCGGATGCCTACGTCATAACATCTACCTGCATGCCAAATTTCAGCCCGATCCGTCCAGTGGTTTCGGCTGTGCGTTGATAGATCACTATGTCAGTCAGTCAGTCAATCAGTCACATTTGAGTTATATATATATATACGACGATAGGCTGCCTCTTTGTATTATTTATTTAGGATGTGTGACTGCTGAAGTTTTCTTGGGTTTTACAAAATTACGTCATCTCCAAAGGATTAGGCAGAGGTATTATTATCTACCAGCTGCAGCAATGTTTCAGTAAAACGCGGATGTCTACTTCTCTGCCAACCCCCTCAAGGAAAGGCGGCGTAATATTCCTGTATCGCGAGTGTTCAAGCCACGAGTTCTCATGCAGAAACAAACTTACAATCTGTGTGCAAAGTTGTCTTGTGTGTTTGTCACTCAGTGCTCGACCCGTAACTTGAAAACTTCAAGCTCACTTTGGTGGTAATACAACTATATTGAACTAAAGCTTGAAATATTAATTGATGAGGTTATGTGTAATTTCATATGTAATATTTATGTTTAATTTAAAAGGGTTAAGTATTTGAAGTGTTTTGTACAGTTAAGCACTATATTGAGGATCAAAATGCTTGGGATTGAGCTGCTCTAATGATAAACAGGGAGCATTAGTGTTGATTACAATCACAATTTCTTTTATTTTATTTTTGTACAAATTGACATTACACAAATGTGTAAAATTTTTTATTTTATTTTTTCGACATGAATATTTACTTTGTAAAGTATAATATATATTTTTTGACCTGAATATTTACTTTGTAAAGTATAGGTAATATATTTTAAACATTTTTGTTAATAATTCTGTACTTATGTGAGGATTATGTGGATATTTAAATTTGTTTTTCTTTCCATTTATTTTATTTTTTATCTCTCTCTTTCAACGATGTTTACCAGTTTGAGTACTTTCGTGACCTACTCAAATCCGCCAGTTTGAGAGCTTTTTGCGGCCTACACAAACGTTCTTACCTTGGTATTGTTCGTCAAATCGTTAAGCTCCTTGTTCAAGTTGAGCTATACGTAATCTGACAAATGCTTGCACTGTATGGACAGACCCACTCAAATCTGTGAGCATCTTTCCTCAAAAGATCGTCTTTCTCAAGAATCTCTTAACCAGTATAGATTGTAAGACTTTAAAAGAGACGGACCCCTGAGTGTGTTTCGGTGTTTCTTCTCAGGGAAGTCAGTTAGGAAACACCGGCCTCATCTAGTTCAAATTACAATACAAGAAAGTTACGTGTAAAAGTGTTATTTAATAACCAATTTGTAAAATAAAGATTACTTATGAAATGGAATCTCTTGTTTACGGATTACGGGATCGAGGTTAATCCCTTATAAGTTTTTTTTTTATTATTCAAAATAGGTTCGCGTTTGACCACTATCTCACCTGATGGTAAGTGATGATGTAATTGAAGATGGAGCACGCTTACCTAAAAGTAACCTATTCACTCTGGACTTAAAAACTCCTAGGTTGTAGCTGTCGGGAAACACAGACTCCGGCAGGGAATTCCACTCCTTAGCCGTACGTACAATGAAGGTATTCCCAAAACGTTTCGTGCGTATGGGTGGGATGTCCACCATGTAACGATGGCGCTTCGCCGTTTGTCTCATAGTCCGATGATGGAACAGGCTTGGCGCAATTAGATTGTGTAATTCCATCGCACACTCCCCGAAATGTAACTGATAGAAAACCGATAGACTTGCAACTCGTCGTCGGTGTTCAAGGCTCTGGAGCTTTGACTCGACCAGTGCATCGTTGCCAATGAGTCTCTTGGCCCGCTTCCTATTTTATTGCTTTGGGCTTAAACTTGCGTTATACTTAGTAAAATGTATTTTATTGTTCATGCTTAGTTAAACCGAGGAGCTTGTGGTTAAGCAAAGCTAGCCAAGGTCGGTTTAAGGATGGGTGACCGTCTTAACATATTGAGATTCGTCTGTGACTCGGAAACCCGTTGCTCCCAGTTTTCATTTGTACACCTTTAACAAACGTTACGGGTAGTCAGATGGCAATATTAGACACCAGTCTTGCCAAGAATTAACAACCCAATTACTGGGTTTTATAGGTGAGATAAACAGTCACTCCATGTAAAACTAGCTTTTAGCGAGAGTTAGCTTCCAGTCTAAATGGATGCATTTAGACTGGAAGCTAACTCTTACATATTTGGGAAAAGGGATAAGCAGATGTTGATGCTAAGTTTAACAAGTTGTCAAGAACACTCTTTTCAGAGCGTACTGTCTGTCAATGTACACTTGTCAACTTCAGTGCAACTTCACAAAAAAGATGTATAGTCCATTAAGAGTTCAGTACTATAATGATTACCGAACTCTTATGAAACTACCGAGGTACTGCAGTGCCTCGAGCATGTTTGCGGAAGCGAGGGTCCCGGACTTCTATGCAACCATGAGGTCGCGTGTTGCGTCGTTTTGGAAAGGTTTGAGACGTTCCAGCAACAGCATCCTGATGGCTGTCTCGTGCAATTTAGTATGTCCCATATATACGCATTTCTGTTCACCTGAACGAGAACAAAAGATGACATAATAATTAGGATGAATATGCAATTACTATGCAATATGATGTATTTTATGATTACGGGTACCTCAAAGTTTTAGATTTTAGTTTTATTCTTTTAAATTTATTCTCACTGTTTTTTATATATGGGTGTTTTGCCTGAAATAAAGCAGCATTTATTTATTTTTATTTTATTTACTAACTTAAAAAGACTTTCAACACTTTTGACTTTTTGCGTGGTTTTAGCCGTGTTTCCTATGTTGTGGAATCCTTTTTTATTTTAGCAGAAATTGGTTCAGCTGCTAATAAACAAAAAGTTTATACGGGCTAATCTCTGGAACAACAGAACCGATTTTAAAGGTTCGTTCATTGGAAGATTAAGGATGTTATAAGGCAACAAATAATTTGCTTTTCATCCTGGCTCGGTATTTACGCAAGAAAAACCACGTAGATAGCTCCCTCGCGAACGAAGCCAGAGGCATAAACCAAAATATGTTGAAAGATGAAAGTCTCTTTTTTTTTTTTTTTTTTTAACGTGGTAAAATTATCAAATAAGTCCTCCCACTCCGGGCAGGGTGGGAGGGACTGTCAGACTTTTACTGACTAAAATCCACGGTGTTCCTTCAATAACCCTTTACATACCGGGGCCACGGTAACGGGATGAGTCCCACGACCCCGGCAGGCTTCGGCCCTCTGCAGAGGGGGCCTCGTCATGTTGCTGACGCTCTTTGAGGCGCGCGTGGAACACGACGCGCCGTCGACCCGGGCATGGTCCATGGTCGGACAGCGAGTTGCCCTTTACTCGCTGTCCGCATGCCCGCGCCTACGGTGGCCGGAGATCGTCGGCCGACGTCCGACGCCGTGAGCGTCTACCACTGCGGCTGGGCTGGAGGGAGGACGCCATCCTCTCCCTCTCGCGGCCCGCCTCCTCCTTCGGAAGCATGACTGCTTCGCAGAAGGAGGCGACCGCTTCCCACTCCCTCTCGCCCCGCAGCATGGCCTCGACCAATGCCGGGCGCGAGAGGTCTCCGCCTATCGCCGCCGTGAGGACACGTCGGTGCTCTGCCCAGGCGGGGCAGTCTTGCACCGTGTGCTCTACGGTGTCCTCAGGGCGACCCTCGCAGTGGTGACACCCAGACGTTTCCTCCTTTCCCATCAGACACAGGTACCTCCCGAAACTTCCGTGTCCGGTGAGGACCTGCGTCATGCGGTAGGTCAGGACGCCGTGACGCCGATCTAGCCACTCCTCAAAGAGGGGTCTTACCGCCGCAATTGCGGCGTGCCCGGCCGTCGGTTGCGACAGTCGTTCCCTCCATACTGCCCTGAGATCGCGCCGGAGCTCTTCCCGCCGCGCCTCGACTTCTCGAGGCAGCGGGGATACGCCCCGGCGCTGCGCCTCCACGCGCCATTCATAGACGCGCTGGAGGGCAGTCGCCTCCAGATCCCAGGGCAGCAATCCGGCAAGGAGGTTGGCCGATTCGCCGGCGATCGTGCGGTATCCCCGGATCATTCGGATAGCCATGACCCTCTGGCATGCGACCAACTTTAGTGGTCGCGTCCGGATGCACAGGGCCCACACTGGGGACCCGTAGAGGGCCATGGACCGCACGACGCCGGCGTACAGCCTTCGGCAGGAGGCGTTTGGCCCGCTGAGATTAGGCAGGAGTCGCCTGAAGGCGGCTGCTGCCCGGTTCAGCTTTGGGGCCAAACTCAGGAAGTGCTCCCTGAAGTTCCACCGGCTGTCGAGGACGAGTCCCAGGTACTTCATCGTCCTCCCGACGCCGATGCGAACCCCCTCCACCGTTATGTGGGACTCGGACCGTGGCGCGTTCCGACCGCCATGAAAGCACATGGCCCTGGTCTTGTGCAGCGCCACGTCGAGTCCCAACTGCCGGATCCTATGAACGACTGTCGCAACCGCTTGCGTCGCCAGGTCGGCCGCCGCCTGGTGCGACTCTCCCTGCGCCAGGACGAGCGTGTCGTCAGCGTAACATACTACGCTGACGCCGTCAGGGAGGTCGCCGCACAGCACCCAGTCGTATCCGATGTTCCACAGGGGCGGCCCCAAGACCGATCCCTGTGGGACACCGCACGATATCTCTCGCCGGTTCCACTCTCCTTTGTGACCGGGGTAGATGACGGCTCTGTCCGTCAAGTAGTCCTCGACTATGCGACGGAGGTAGGTCGGCACCCGGTGATACCGGAGTGCCTCCCTGATGCACCTCCAGGGCAGGGTGTTGAAGGCGTTGGTGATGTCCAAAGACACCGCCAAGACGACCCTGCCCCGGGATACCGCGTCCCCCGTCGTGAGGGCTCTCACGCGCATGACGGCATCCACCGTCGAGCGCCCCTTGCGGAAGCCAAACTGGCCAAAATAGATTTTTCCATTTACCAGTTGAAGAGGACCCCATAAAGTATACCTATCAGTAAAAAGAAGAAGTATAACTTTCACTGTAAAAAGAAGGAAGGAATAATAAAATAGGAGATTTCGTGGCCGGATACAGTTTGTATCAAAATAAGCAAGCAAAATAAGCACTCTATTATTTTCAACACACACTCGCTCCATTGCGTCATGTCACCCTAGTACACATTACATCTCCTTCAGAACATAAGATCACTATGCAATCAACATAAGTGTTTTGTTATGTTAGTCCTGCATCTAACATTTGTTAGTAAACACAAACTCAGAACAACACTTAAGTCGCAAACACTCCCTGTCATCATACTTAGTGCTAATATAATTATTATTTTAACCCGTTATTGTCTGGTTGGACTAGTTGTTGGAGGTGTGACTGTTGAGCATGGGGTTAATAGTTTGATGACTGAGTCGAGTAAAGTATGATTAGGTTTTTCTGGTACAAAATTCTCCGTTGCTTTACACTTAAACGCTTTCCGGCGTGGTATTGTGATACACGTACATCTATATAAATAAAAATGTACCGCGGAAATCTATATAAGGCGCATAACCGTTTACCTATATATCTTAAGAACATTAATGTAATATCATAACATGTAACTGTTTTTTGTCCCTAATAAATAAATAAATAACTTCCAAACAACTGTACCAAATAGTTTTTTTTTTAATTTTTATAGTTGATAGGCTTGCGTTTGACCATAATCTCACCTGATGTTAAGCGATGATGTGGTCGAAGATTAAGCACGCTTGCCTAGAAGTAACCTATTCACTCTTGACTTAAAGACTCCCAGGTTATAACTATCAGGAAACACAGACTCCGGCAGGGAATTCCACTCCTTAGCCGTACGCACAATGAAAGTATTCCCAAAACGTTTCATGCGTATGGGTGGGATGTCCACCATGTAACGATGGCGCATCCCCGTTTGTCTTGTAGTCCGATGATGGAACGGGCTTGGTGGAATAAGACTGTGCAATTCCATCGCACACTCCCCGAAATGTAACCGATAGAAAACTGATAGGCTTGCAACACGTCGCCTATGTTCTAGGGTCTGGAGCCTTGTCTCGACCAGTTTCTCGTTGCCGATGAGCCTTAGATTGTTATATTATTTTCAGGACAAGGATCATTTTACATAAAATTAAAAAATTGGCCTAGTGTAAGTCAGACTCATCCATGAAGGGTTCCAATGTAACTACACAAAAAATCTCTATTTTTAAAATTGTTTGTATGAAATACAAAGCCAAATTTTCGGTTTCGAAAATGTGCTATATCTCAAAAACTGTTGACTCTATCTCGTTCAAATCATTTTTCGTTGAAACTTTTTATTAAGTACTATAGTTTATATTTTCTATTATTATAAAAGACTAGCGACCCGCCCCGGCTTCGCACGGGTGAAAATTTATTTTTTAAGTTCTCTGAAAAAAAAATTCTATAGAAGTCAACCATACATCTCTAACCATTTAGGCAGCGTTCGCGAGAATCGTTAACGTACGGCAGTTTTTCGACGCCTTACTCCACAATTTTCACCGCCACGAAAAATCCTATCTATTTTCCGGGATAAAATATAGCCTATACGGATTCGGAAGAATCCCTCTAAGTAATGGTAAAAGAAATTTTGAAATCGGTCCAGTAGTTTTTGAGCCTATTCAATACAAACATACAAAAATACAAAGGTTTCCTCTTTATAATATTAGTATAGATAGAGGAGGGAGGGGAGACTCATTTCATCACTTTGGAAGTGTGTGTCTTTTATACGATTGACTTCAAGATAAAATGGTTTTAGAAATTTCAATTTCATTAATAAAGATTTATCTGTAGACACCGCACATGGTATATGTAGGTTTGACAAATAAATATTTTAGTTTCAGATCCATGGTTGGCTATGCCCGTTAATTTTTAAATTTTTATACAAAAATCGGAAAGCTCACAAGTGACGCCGTAGTGAGTTTGCGTCAGTTAGTAATTAGGTACTTACGATGCTTTGTCTAACGAGGATGAATAACTCCAAATGCTTGTAACTTGAACATTTACTTTTTTTGGTTTACTATTTGACTCAGCAATGTTTGTACCGCTTTATTTTTGTCCCATATTATATTCTCACGTTTTAATCTTTTCCTGAACTTCCACAATTATTTTTGAAATAAAATTAGCCACATCGGTCCATCTTTTCTCGAGCTTCAACGAGACTAAGAACAAGAATAGGTTTTATGTATATACATGCATAGAAGATTCTCGAATCGTATATTATCTCATTCAAGTTGATCTTTAATGATCGCTAAATACCGTATTACTTCATGTCAAGGGCGATAGTATCTACATACGACGTAGCTATTAAAATTCTATATTTCTTGAAATGTGAATTTTAAAAAAGTAAGCTACTAAGACTACTAACTAGATTGACTACAATACATTGAAAGTAACTAATAAGGACGCCTCCGAACTAAACAACACAATACTTGAAAATATTGTAATAAGATTTCTGAAAATGCTGTTTACTATAAGTATATTCAAATTTAAGAGTATTCAACTAGCCATTTAATATTTCTATTTACTTTATTACATTAAGTTTTATTACGCAAACGAAATCAAATTACGAGTCTTATAAGTATTATGTAAGCTGTTAAACTGTAAGTACAAATTGTATTAAGGCAGAGTCGGTGTTAAGGTTGTATTAAGGTGAGTGACGTACGAGTATCTCACTTGGAAAAATGTACACCATGTGGGTAGGTAGAAATGGAGTAGGGCACTAAAGCATTTTTCACGTGAATGGGATTATAAACAGAAGAAAGATGGCAAATTGTAATGAACGGCGCCCGCGCAACACTTTGTTTAGTGTCTACTTCCGCAATCAGTTAATTCAAAGCACTATGTGGGAGGAATGTAAAACATATGCATAATTTTGTGTTTTTATCGGATGGGTTTTCACAACGTTATTGTTCTACATTTTCGACTTACTTATTTATTTAAACTTTATGTACAATAGTGCTATATGGGCGAGCTTAATGCAACAAGGCATTCTCTACTAGTCAACCTTTGGGTTAAAAAGACCACAATGTGTTAGGTGTACAAGTAAAATAAATGTCATTAGTTACGGATTTTGAAGCCTTCAAAATTACACGTGTTTTCAATCAATCCGTTTCGATTAAACTTTTGGAATGCCTTGCTGGGGTTGCAATCTCCGAGTAAACCGTTCCCTGAATTCACCGCATTATTTTTTTCAACCCTTTGTCACTAAAATTACGGCTAACTACTACGTACTATATAGACCTCTAGCGCCTTCTACCTTACGACTGGATAATTCAATATTTTCTTATTTAAAATACTATAAGATTCGACTACTTGATTTTATTTACCTCTTCTAATTTTAAGCTTCATCTCCTCACGTTGCTGGTAACTTATAAGTAAAAACTTCGTTTATTTCATGTCCATGACCTAAAATATAAAACAAACCATATAAAATAAAATTAAATAACATAAGTGTCACTGTTGCCATAAATTGTAGCAATTTTATTACGAAATATACTATCCTTCCTATTAATTTGTTTCAGTCATTCATTGGTCCCTAAATAAATGATATATAAAGCAAAATTCATGTGTATTGTTTCGAGTTTTCGATATTGTGGCATTGTTGCAAGCGCCATTATCACAAATGAACTAAACTCCAAAATCAAATATCCCGTTTTAAGTTCTAATGATACTGATAGTGACTATGCTAGCATAAAAACTTATAAAGTCGTCAATTTTCACTACGTACCTAATAAAAATAACTATAAACTAGAATGGGTTGTGTACTAAAAAGTACCTATTAAAAAGTTTCTTATGTGTAATGTTACCTGCTGTTTTTTTGGAATTTTTTTATTCATTTGAGTTAATAATTAATATATTTAACTGTATAAAATTCGCAACCGTACAAAGCCGGCACGCTAGTTGAATTGCTAGCTAAACCATGTGTTCGACCCCAAGCCCAGCCAACGGTAACTGGTATGTCGAACTGTCCGCGATTACGCGGAGCCCTACGTTGTGGTAGGCCCTTAGGCCTTATTTCAATAAACAAAATGTACCACTAACCTGAGTGCTGGGGACGCCAACTTCGACCTTCCAAGGTCACGCTCCAAGTGTGGTTTGTATGTAATATGAGGGTGAGTAATTGTAACGTGTGATGTAAGTTACGGGTTCTAGGACGGTCCCAAGGCGTCGATCTTCAGATGGCGCCGTCCCGACCAGCATCACACCCAACTCGTTTCCAGCAAGCGCGCGCTACGCGTGGTAGACAATAAGGCGATGTGTTCCGAGAAATATCACTGGATTCTTGTTAATCCGAGATTACAAAGTTCAATCAATCACTGAACACAATTAATCTGTTCATATCTCGTGAGATCCAATTCGATTTTCAACAAATTCCGCGTGCCAGCTCAACCGACGACAAGGCGGCGTACGATTCAACAATATCCCGGGGTTTTTGGCAATGGGGAATACACTTCAACAATTAGATAATTCGCGACCCAATTATCGGTCTCAACAGGCGAATTCAACAATATTTTACCAATTACAATCAAATCAAAGTCCCAAACGTGCGGACATTTTTCCAACAAAAGTCTATCTGTCAAGTCAAGAGAGGTTATGTCAAGTGCCAACATCAAAGACAATAGCATGTTGCCACACCAAAAGGAGCGTTCAAAATTACATTTGGGACGCAACATCTACCCCCCCCGGACGGGCCTACCCGTCCGCTAATCAATTGGAAGTCTTGACAAGGTTGCAAATTCAACACAGCTTCAATGCGGCCAAATACCGTAGCTAGTTCATTAAAGGTGAGAACGGTGTCTCCCAACAATCTCCGCCAGCGTCCCTTTGCCGCTTTCACCGCGGCCCCAAAAATACCCCCCCAATGGGGGGCAGGCTGGCGGGTCAAACAACCAAGTGACCCCTCGGCGGGCCAAACTATTACCAATATCAACCTGGCTCTCATTAAGGAAGGCGTATAGCTCCTTCAAATAGTTACTTGTACCCTTGTAATTCGTACCGCAATCAGACCTAATCAACGAAGGTAACCCACGGCGAGACACAAATCTTTCCCAAGTCGCCTCAAAGGCCTCTGTCGAGAGGGAGGTTACCAGCTCCAAATGTACTGCCTTGGTTGACAGGCAGACAAACACACAAATAAGCCCCAACAATCTTGCTATTACGAAGGGTGGACGTCTTCAACAAAGGGGGACCAACAAAATCCGTTACGACGCCAGCAAAGGGCCTCGCCTCATTGACGCGATCAGCCGACAAAATCCAAAATTCTCGCTGCAGAATGGCCAACAGCGCATTGCAACCGGCATGCGAGTTCTTAGTGTGACGATCAGTCACCAACAATTGTACCAAGTTCAGTTACAACAAGGGCAGGAGCACCAATTTTAGGGTAAGGACAACTCACAAGGGTGACCTCAAACCAGGTCCTTCCCTCAACAGTGGTGTCAGCCGGTTCGCCAATTCCCCAAATCTTGCCTGAAAGGTCGTTCACCTTCAGGCCAACCTGTCCCGCTAACCAAGAAGACAAAGGCAACCCCGGACTCCCGTCTCCAAAATGGCACAGACCACAATCGAGTCACCCAAGGGTCCCCAGACCGTGACCGAGGCCGTTGGCAACAAAACCGTCTTGATCGGGGGGTTCCTTTAGCGGGGCAGGCGTCAATCTCTTAGTGATGCCTGGGCGGCGACCGATCGCCGCTTCCAGGCTGCCTTCGTTCACGACGAGGCCAACAATCAAACCATTCGTCCGCGCGGTGTCCCAAGCCGCTCGCCATCACTGGAGGGGCATATCCCACCGGATGCCCGAATGGCGGAGGGCGCGACTCCAGCCGGGGACGTTCCGCCAACGGAGGGGAAAGGGAGCGGCGCCGACCCGGCCACTGCTGCCTAGCAGCCAATGCGCGTTCTCCCTGACGAGGGAAGACCAAATGGCGCTCGTGGGGCTCCCGTTCAACTTGCGCGGGGGGTGGAGTGCGGCGTACAGAATCGCGGGTCTCAGCCCGGTGCTCGTCTCCGGGGTACCCCCCCATGCACGAACCCCCCTCAGAAGCTGGTCTGCTGGAGCGGTTCGCGTTGGCGCACAAAATCTCCAAGTGGGACCCTTCACAAATTCTACACGGGCGGGGGTCGGGGCAGTCCCGATGGAAGTGGGCCCCCAAGCACGAAAAGCACAAACGGCGTGCGTTGACAATGCGGCGGCGGGAACTTACGTGCAAATTCAAAAAGTCCCGGCAACGCACCATGACATGCCCCGTTGCCTTACAAAAGTCACAATGATGAGGACTCCGGGCACCAGCAAAACGGGGGGCGGGGCGAACATCAACAGGCCCCCTAGCCCGAGGACTCCGGGCGCCAGCCAAACGGGGGGCGGGGCGATCAATAACAGGCCCCCTAGCCCGAGGACTCCGGGCGCCAGCCAAACGGGGGGCGGGGCGATCATCAACAGGCCCCCTAGCCCGAGGACTCCGGGCACCAACCAAACGGGGGGCGGGGCGATCATCAACAGGCCCCCGGGCCCTAGGACTCCAGGCGCCAGCAAAACGGGGGGCGGGGCGAACATCAACAGGCCCCCTAGCCCGAGGACTCCGGGCGCCAGCAATACGGGGGGCGGGGGGAACATCAACAGGCCCCCGGGCCCTAGTCCGTCCCTGGTCTCTGGGCTGAGAAGGTAGTGGGGGTGACCCCGTGGCGCCACGAGTGTTATCCGCAAACCGACACTCGTCTTCCAAAAATTTGAGGAGGTCGTCAAAGGGGGGAAGATGGGTGGCACTATCCCCACCATACTTCTGCTCAAAACGTGACCTCAACTCCGCGGGGAGCAACTGCAGCACTATGTGCACCAACAAGTAGGACCAATGTTCTACCGGTAACTCCAAGCGTCTCAAAGCGTTGGTCGCTGAGACCAACGGATTCAGCAAGTCAGTGCGCAACGTCGACGCGCTGACAATGGCCGGTAGCCCCAAAATCTGGTCGATGTGCACATCAACCAGGCAGCGCTTGTTCTGATACCGTCGGGAGAGAAGCTCCAGAGCGGTCGGGTAAGAGGAATCCGTCACCGGCAAGTGCTGCACCAAGGCTCTGGCTTCGCCCTCCAGGACAGACAATAAATAGGCCAGCTTCTGGGCAGGTCCGAGGTCCGAGCGTGCATCGACAAGACTCTCAAAGAGATCTAGGAAGCCCAGCCAGTGGTCCAAGCGACCGTCAAAACGTGGCAGCTCCAGGGTGGGCAGCCTACTCAATAGTCCAGGGCCTGCAACAACAGGGGTCTGCGGCTTGGCCGCATCAGGCACCCGGCTCTTCAAAATTTCCCGCGCTCGCAGACATATGACATCCCCCAGGTGGATAATCTGGTCATAGTCACCCAAAATCCTATCGCGGGCCGTCTGATCCATCACCCCCAAATCCACGTCCATGATGTACTCGTTGAAGCGCGTGAGCGCAGCATCAGCTGACTTGATCCTCTCAATCACTTGCCCATACCGAGCAAGGGTGAGCTCTTCCAATTCCACACGCTCAACAGTTGCAGCTGCCGATGTGAACCATCTCAACTGTGAGGTCAATCCCGCAGCAGCCTCCCTGACTGCCCTTAATGAGGCCATTGCAACAATCAAATATTAATACAAAACAACAATCAACAACCAACAATCAAATATTAAACAAACAGCAATGACTTGTTAGCCGACCAAATAGTTTCAACAAAATAAAAATTCAAATTCAATTATTTCAAGTCCCAATCCGACCCTGTACTTATTCCAAGTGTGAATCTAGCTTGCTAAGGATGGCTAGTTACAAAATAAATAACAATTGAATGTATAATACAATGCTGGACCAACCTCAAATTAAACATCAATAAGCACAACAATTGTCTGTATAATATTGAGCCGGAGAATCTCTAACAAAACTCCAATAATTACTATAAATGCAATAACCAATACACACAATTCAAGTCCTATGTTGTTAGACTATGTGTAATTATTATTTAGATAACCTTTCAAATTCAGATCAATGACATTCAATTATTAATTGCCACAAATACCAAACAACTTTTACAACAATATACCAACTTATGTACCAAATTATGTACCAATTATACCAAATTATACCAATAATTCCTAATTTCACAAATAAATCCTACCTGTCAATGCAATGAAAGAGGCTACAATACAAATTACAAATACAACTTCAAATAGATAGCCCGGATGACATGGTAATATATTCAAAACTTATTAAGTTACAAGTTATGTTAAGTAATTAAACTCAAGTTTTAAGTTTTCAACAATATTCAAAACTTCCAATTAAACCAGTGGATCTTATTATTATAAGAGCCGCGCTTCTGCTACCAATTTTATATTAAACCACGCTCTGCTACCAATTGTTCGACCCCAAGCCCAGCCAACGGTAACTGGTATGTCGAACTGTCCGCGATTACGCGGAGCCCTACGTTGTGGTAGGCCCTTAGGCCTTATTTCAATAAACAAAATGTACCACTAACCTGAGTGCTGGGGACGCCAACTTCGACCTTCCAAGGTCACGCTCCAAGTGTGGTTTGTATGTAATATGAGGGTGAGTAATTGTAACGTGTGATGTAAGTTACGGGTTCTAGGACGGTCCCAAGGCGTCGATCTTCAGATGGCGCCGTCCCGACCAGCATCACACCCAACTCGTTTCCAGCAAGCGCGCGCTACGCGTGGTAGACAATAAGGCGATGTGTTCCGAGAAATATCACTGGATTCTTGTTAATCCGAGATTACAAAGTTCAATCAATCACTGAACACAATTAATCTGTTCATATCTCGTGAGATCCAATTCGATTTTCAACAAATTCCGCGTGCCAGCTCAACCGACGACAAGGCGGCGTACGATTCAACAATATCCCGGGGTTTTTGGCAATGGGGAATACACTTCAACAATTAGATAATTCGCGACCCAATTATCGGTCTCAACAGGCGAATTCAACAATATTTTACCAATTACAATCAAATCAAAGTCCCAAACGTGCGGACATTTTTCCAACAAAAGTCTATCTGTCAAGTCAAGAGAGGTTATGTCAAGTGCCAACATCAAAGACAATAGCATGTTGCCACACCAAAAGGAGCGTTCAAAATTACATTTGGGACGCAACACCATGCTATCTGCTACAAATCTGTCGCATCGCCCGTATTCATACAGAATTAGACACATCATGCGACTAATCCAGTTGAAACTCGCTCCAATTATGAACTATTACCTGGACCGCGAATGAGTCTATACTATGCACGAGCAACTGGCTCTATATCTAATAATCTGCAAAATCAGTAATGGGAATGGGAATATATTTATCAGGGTAATTGTGCCGAGATAGAGCCTGTAGCTAAGCGTTACTCTGTCAGCAGTCTGTAGTGGGGCGAAGGCGATAGTTAACATACATAATCAGCCTAGTTTCCATTGCTGCGACCAGCTGCGACACAGGCCCCCTCTCTATGAGAATAACTAAGTTGTAATCCACCACGGGGGCCCTACGGGTTTTTTAATATTGCTTGTCTTCGGATTTTTCATACCTGCAACATATTTCCCCACGATATTTTCCCCCACCAGTTTTTGAGAGTAGTTTTGATGATAAAAAATACCCAAAGTAATGTGCCTGGCTTTACTCGAACCCACAACCAGCAATACTAGTAATGTTATAACGACAAAATGTATGGTATTGAGAAACCTGTCTAAATGATACATGGTCAGTTTTCTATTTGCATTTAGACGGTTAATCTATACTTATAATAAATCTGTAGAGAGGTCAATTCTGTACATGAAATATATTTACAAAATAACTATCAGGGGGTGATTAGGGATCGATACTGATGCCAAAAATGCAATCAGTAAAATTTTTGTCTGTCTGTCTATCTGTCTGTCTGTCTGTCTGTCTGTCTGTCTGTCTGTCTGTATAACCGTTATAGAAACAAAAACTACTCGACGGATATTAACGAAACTTGGTACAATTATTTTTCATACTCCTGGGCTAGTTATAGTATACTTTTCATCAGGCTACAATCAGTAGGAGCAGAGCAGTGAAGGGAAATGTTGGGAAAACGGGAGAAGTTACTCCATTTTTTAAGCTACCGTCGTGTGTGCAACCTTAATGGTTAAAGCTACACAGAAATCATTTATGACGGAAATGTTCTCCTTAAAATTATATACAAAATATGCCACGACAGCATATATATCTTTTATGGTTGACTCACAATAACACGTGTAACTCCCGATAGCTTAGCAGTTCGAAGCTTTCTGATTATTATTCTGCTCCGAAATTTAAAACCACCACAACTTTGCAATGGAACTCGGCTAAAAGTAACCCAGTTGCAACAAAATATAATCGAGGCTCAAATTTTAACAGGTTGCGGTGCAGGAGAAACCGTCTTTATTCCCAGAATTCCCATAATACCAAATAATTTTCCATTCCAATTTAAAAGAACGCGATTTCCAGTATCGGTGTGTTATGCAATGACAATTAATAAGGCTCAAGGGCAGACTTTTCGTGTTGCTGGAGTAGATCTCGGTGTCAGTTGTTTCTCGCATGGTCAGTTGTACGTCGCTCTTTCCCGGGTTAGCAGTTCTAGAAATCTTTATGTTCACGTGCCGGACGGGTCAACTTTCAATATAGTTTACCCGGAAGCTTTGCGCTGAAGTATTGTCGTTCTATAGGTACTTAAGCCTCATGTGAACGTGATCTAAACAATATTACCAATACATTAACTTAATTACACACAAGGAGTTACACGCTGACGGAGTCGTGGGCACAGCTATTAACAATAATATTGTGCGGTTCGGTATTGCGATATTTTTCAACAGTATTATAGATTGACATATTATATTTCCCTACTAAATTACGAAAGTTAATCTGTGTATTACATCAAAATCACTGAAATGTGAGGAAGGACATAGGCTACTTTTTTTTACGGAAAACGACGGAAACGTGGACGAAGTCGCGGGCAACAGCTATCTATGCTAATATATAAGGCTGAAGAGTTTGTTTGTTTGTTTGAACGCGATAATCTCAGGAACTACTGGTTCGAATTGAAAAAATATTTTTAATTAAATAGTCAATTTATAGAGAAAGGCTATAGGCTATATATCATTACGCTAAGGCCAATAGGAGCGGAGCACCAATGAAGAATGCTTCAAAATCGGGGTTAAATTTAACGTTAGCCCAAAGTAACTATTCCACGCGGACGAAGTCGCGGGCAAAAGCTAGTTCGATAATAAAATAGTAAATACTTTGTTTGGATCTTCAGGTAGGCGTTAATGCTTTAGTTAAGATAATATTTATTAACACACAGTTACGAAGAATTTCTGTCTCAAAATAGAATTTCATACAGTCGAATGGAATATGCTTTATTGTACAGCAAAATATAAAACGTGTAATTTAAACGTGTAATTAAAAATTTAAAGTGTGTTTAAATTTTGGTGTACAATAAAGTATATTCTATCTATCTATACGTTTAAGTTGATCTCGAATTGATTTGACTTTCCGTACTAAATTTGGTTTCACTGTTAATCTGTTGTCGTACTTAGATGCTCATCATACAAAAAAAAACTTGCTCTTCCCGAGGTTTCGCCTGCGTAAAGGGTGCTCTAATTATAGCTTTGCTGCTTTTGGACATGTTTTCCAGAGCCGTTATCATGTTGTCAATCAAAATACTGATATGTGTAATTTTTTTATTTTATATGTATATTTGTGTTACAAATTGACAGTTTACCTTGGATGAGTGTCATTAATTTTATAGTATCAAACGTTTTTTTTAACATAAACACATAAAAAGTACATGGTTATACATATATACAACAGTTATGCAAGGGCAGATGGTTTATTCAATATATAAACAATCTGCCCTGGTTGCGTGGCAATCATTTTATAGAATCCAACGTGTTTATAAAAACACATAAATAGTGCGCGGTATACAATGTGTATACAACGGTTATGCAACCATTTAGCCGCGTTTTTTAGAACACCTACTGCGAAATGTTTTGGTTTTTATACGACGCGACGTGACAATAAATCATTTTTACATGTGTATATAACCTTCAATACTGGAAAAAATCTGAGTTAAACCCATTTTTGTGTTAAGAGGCCTGACCGACGCGATCCAGCTTGGGGTGCTCAAGACATCGACTGCAAGAGCTATTGAAATGGGTCACGGAAATTCCCAATAAGAACAAAATTGACAAAAGAAAGCCAATCTATATTACATACATACACACATTTAACTGTCTGTGGTTTCGAAATAATTGTGTTTTCCCTAGTGCTTATACATTGCTTATCTACACTATAATGTTCTGTAAGCACTTAAATATACTTCTATAACTATAAGTAGCAGTATACTGCTACTTAGAAAATCCTAATGAGATCGGGATTTTCGCGGATATTTAAAAACCACATAAGTAATATTGATTGCCACACAATTGAAGACGAAGGAAAAGCTAGAGAATTATAATTATGTATAACACAACAGACCCATTTAATATCTAATATTACAGGGTTTGCTATAGATGTCCTGACATTTAATTATTATAAAGTAGCTTCACAGACAATATAACTTACAGGTATTTATAAAAACAATTCACTCTGTACGGAGAATTCGATTTAAGTCTACTAAACCGTTCTGAGATTTCTATAACCAAGGGCCTAGAAGTCTGAGCACCTCAGACTTCGGCTTTATGAAAAGCGGTGCCAGTCATTAAAATAAGTCTCAAGGCTGACTGCTCAAGGGGTGCCAGGCGCGGAGTTAAGAGGCCTATTAATACGTGATAAGCCGCGTTCATTCAGTAGAAAAATGGTAGCGCGGCATCTTTTCAGCAACAAGTTTTGTGTTGCAAAGAACGGTTGTAGCAACTTGGAAAGTGACAGTGTTGCTAGTGATACCTTCCCACTACTTGGACACCTCACGTGTCTTCGAATTTTTCAGTCTAAAGACATGCCGGCTTCTTCAAAATGTTTTGCTTCACCGTTTTGAGAGTAGTGGTGACAATATATGTAAATTACATAAAGTAATATGCCTGCCTGGGATCGAACCCATGACATTAAACCTCGTTAGCCGTTCTTGTAACCACTGGTTCGCCTCTGCTTTTAATGTAAACGGTTCGTATTCTATATCACCGTCTATATGTGCACCGACCGTTTTCACGCGACTATGCGTAAGCGTACCGCGTCCTGAGTGCGAAGAGTGCGGGCCAGCTCCAACATCGTTCTAGCGATGATCGGGGAAAGGTTGGACTGCCCTTACCTCCGGCATTGTTCGAGCAGACATGTCGCTGTACCAATGTCGGGGAGAAGGCTGTAATTTATTATTTCAATTGTAGAGATATTTATGTTATTAAAAGAAAAATACAAATTAAAATACATAATTAAAAAAGAGTAATAATTACTCTTTTTTAATTATGTATTTTAATTTGTATTTTTCTTTTTAATTTTGTGATTATTATGGCTTTATGTCATTTTATATTATTTTATTTTTGTTTTCATAATTCGATTAATGGCAATGGATGTAATTAACCTGAATAAATTAATTAATATATTACTAGCGACCCGCCCCGGCTTCGCACGGGTGCAATAAATATAGGCAGCGTTCGCGAGAATCGTTAACGTACGGCAGTTTTTTCGACGCCTTACTCCACAATTTTCACTACCACGAAAAATCCTATCTATTTTCCGGGATAAAATATAGCCTATACGGATTCGGAAGAATCCCTCTAAGTAATGGTAACAGAAATTTTGAAATCGGTCCAGTACTTTTTGAGCCTATTCAATACAAACATACAAAAATACAAAAATACAAAGGTTTCCTCTTTATAATATTAGTATAGATATTAATTATATCGTGCAGCGCCACCTATACATCCATATTCAAACTACATCACGATCTGACGTTACCAACAAGAATTTTCCTCTCTGCTTACGTCGTTCCCTTTATTCAGTGGTGTAGAGTACATATTCCAAAAATGGTGTTTGTTCAGTAAACATGAAGAAAAGTACGATCGTTAAAAACTGCAAAAAGTGCCAATCTCCCTGCCCCCAACTCTTCAAGCACCCTGATAGCATTAAAACTGTGTTTGAACTAAAATAAATGGTACAGACTGTAATCAAATACTTACTGCTCAACCTTTTTCCCAACAATTTCGGGGTCAGCTACCAATCTAACCGGATGCAGCATAGTGCTAGTGTTTTACAGAAGCTTGTTAACTCGATACCCATAAAAATACTGGTGTCAGATATTCTGGCTTCTAAATACCCGTTTTAACGTCTGCCAAAGATTTTATTTTTTATTATTTATTTTTTTATTTATTTCAGTACATACATACAGCTATCTTTACAGGCATTCCCAAAATGATAGTGTAGAATAAAAAAACAAAATGCTTAAATCACAAATAAAAATAAAAAATATGTTCATTAGCCCATTAAATAGACTTAATACAATTCAATAGTTTAGATAATCAAAACATTAAAAAAAGAATCAATAAAAATCATAATCAATACATAATCAATAGAAAAACAATAAGAAATGATCAATCAAAATAATAAATAAAAAAAATCAATCAAAAATAGTCAATCAAAAAATGAATAAAAAGATAATTTATCAAAAATTCAATAATAAATAAAACATAATCAATCAAAACAGTCAATCAAAAATAATAAGTAAAAACAATCAATCAACAGTCAATAAAAATTAAAAAAGAAAAAAAATCAATCAATAGCATACACTAATTATCAATAGAAATAATCTTTAACTAGTCATCTCACTACTTCATAGCATAAAATATTTAAAGTTATTTTTGCGAACTCGCTCAGTGAACAAGAGAACAGATCTATATCGTGAGCAACCCGATTCAGTGTGCGCATAGTCCGCGATAGTGGGACATTGGCAATTAGTTTTGTTCGACCACGCGGTAGTGCAAACAAGTCAGGCCGTCTAGATAATCTAGATGTGCAGTCGGGACCGACAGCTCAACGAGGTTTCGATATGTTAGAGTGGTCACCGATCCACAAATCAACCTTGAGAAGCGTTGATTAACCTTAAAGATAGACCCGTATGGCTGTTGTTATTTAGCCTTGAGCTTCTCATATGAGATACATAACACCCTTATACAACGTGTAACGGAAACCCCATATCTATCCAAGAGGACTGAAGACAACATCTGGTATGGAGTCTCTATGCCAAGTTTCAGCTCAAAATAAGTGACTCACAGAATTGAACCCAAATTATTGGTTTCATATGTTTCTTGAATACCAGTAGTAACAAACATGTCACAACACTATGAGGGTCATCACTTTCCACGTCACTTGCCAATAAAACGAGAATTTTCTCTTTGTTCTTCTTAATTTAAAAAAATCGGTCTCTGGTATCAATGTATTGAAGATTAGAAAACCCTTGCCATATCGTTTATTATCATCCAAAGAAGCCGTGCACTTGGTATGTATATACCCTTTAAATTACACGTTGTCTATGGTACTTTTCCCAACTAGCAAAATACACTTACAAACAAAAGCTTGTAAGAGCTATGGTTTCATATAAGGTTTATATGTGTTCTGATTAAGCCAGAAACTCTTATAGTGTTATTTTATAAGTCTATTTAAGTTTTAAGAGCATTCATACTTGTAACATTATTCTTATAGACGTATATAAGAAAACGTTATATGCCATTAATAAGAGCAGTGGTATTATAAGCACCTTTTACAAGTCTAATTGCCTTTGATTCTTAATTAATACTTATAAAAGCATTTTATAACTACATTCAATCTTAGAAGTGACTATACTAAGTGTTTTATTAGACTTCTGTTTTAAGTGCAATTTATCTCACCTAAGACATATTAAAGAGTAAGTCTTACAAATGTCTTAAACAATTTTCTATTATAATTCTCTATTAAGGGTTATTTATTTTCCTTGTTGTGTCTGACACGAGAAATTATTATAAAATCAGGTACATTGAATTAATGTTGTGGATTAATTATTTACTTGTACCTATAATGACTTCGTTGTTAAACGTAAAGTTGTCGTTGTAAAGGAACCCTAAAATTATGAGCAGTATGTCCGTGTAGACTTAATGGTTCTAGATTTCATTTGACTTTTATGAGTGCGAAAAACCTTACATAAGAATACTGGACTTATATTGTTCTGATAAAGCACTTATTACATGACTTATGAATCGTGGTTGATCGTAATGGCGACATTTCGATATTATTTCGAAAAGGCCCGTGAAAATACTGTTATTCAAATTTCAAAATACCCTAATAAAATAATCGAGAAAATCTACTTCACTACCTAATAATCGCACAAAGTGCATGACAAACTAAGCTTACACATTAGCATATTGTAGGAAAATAAACATAAAATAATATTAAAGTTTTACGCGACTTTTTAATATTTTGGTAAAGTTTATCTTTAGCTCACGGTGGTTTGTGTTTACACTCTTATTAGGAGATCACAAAGAGGACTAAAAGCGATATTACACTTAAAATAGCATTAGTAAGAGAACTTTAAGGTTATTTGCCCTTAAAGCATGCCCTTGTAAGTCACTTTTAAGTTTGTTTTTCCTTATAAAAGTATCAAGAGTTTTGTAAGTTTAAAAATACACTTCGCGAGACCATTACAAGGCAATTGTAAGGGTGAATATACTTATTAAGTGCGCCTAAATCCACACTTATAGATGTCTATAAGTGTGATATAAGACTGGAAAAAATATGGTCTTGGGATATTTGTAAGATAATTTTTTGCTAGTTGGGTTGAAACATATAATAAAACAGTAAAAAAGTGTGCCTGTACATCCATATCCATACTAATATTATAAATGCGAATGTTACTCTGTCTGTCTGTTACCTTTTCACGCCTAAGCCGCAGAACCGATTTAGATGCAATTTGGCATGGTAATAGTTAAGGAGGGAAGGACCGAAATTCCCACGGGATCGGGACTTACGTATGAAAACCTCCCACATGAATTAAGTCGCGGGCAAAAGCTAGTTATAAATAAATTACAAGAATATGATTGAGGGGGTTAAGAAACAGTAATAGAGCAAGAATAAAAAAACTGTCTGTTTTGTACACGCTCATCGGCGGAAGTAATGGACGGATTTTAATGTAACTTGTATTGTTATATAGCTATTAAGTCTGGGTGATATATAGTTCTTAATTGATTTCGGAAACTGGAACACATGTTGCAGAACTTTATACGAGAAGCTGCAAACAGTTATAGCTATATGTAAAGGAGCCTGATGAAAATTAAGAATAATATCGATTCCCGTTTTTTATTTCCGTATAATATTCTTAAAGTGGAAGAGTCAATGACCGCTGTAATATACCAGTCTGCTTCTTAATTTCTGTTTGCCACTTGTTTTTGGCTTTAATCCAGATCTTACAAAACACCTACAGTATTATTTTCCTACCATATCAGTTCAAGTAGTTGTGTAGGCGGCGTGATAGAGTTCAACTACATACGCAAAGGCTCTTGCAAAACAGGCCAAGTATACCATTATTCCCTGAATGACATTTTATAGCCAGGCTTTATCGTGTGCGCTGATAGTGTTAATACCTAAAAAAATTTTTTTTTATGGCTGGTTAAAGCTTTTTTCGGGTGGGAAAATCATCGTATGACTTCTCCAGCTCTGGATGGAGCGGAAGGGAGTGTCAGACTTCTACTGACTAAAAACCCACCCTGTTCCTTCAGCTGCCCTTAAGTTCCGGGGCCACGGTATCTCGTTAGAACATTCCCGCAACTCCGGCAACGGCTGGTTAAAACTGGCCTTATTTCTTGCTTTACATTTACATACCTATGTAGGAACCCGTACGAACACCAAGTTCTTTTTTTTTATTTTCTTTTTTTTTTTTCATAAATACTTCATTAGTTTTTGTTATCTTAGATATATAAAAGAAAACTAGTACATAGTACTGAACTAAACTTGTATTAGTTTGGTTTTTCTTTTCTTAATTAAAGTAACTTGTAATGGAGACAATAAAAAAACAAAAGAATCTTCAAGACCTTTCTGTAACAGTCAACGGCTTAAAGAGCATAAACAAATCAAATTACATTCCATTATATGCAATAACAACTTAAGAAAGGCTTAACATATGTAAATGGTATTGAAATAATTTATTTTTTAATCATTTAAAGTAAAATATTTTTTCTTCAAAGCCTTTTGCTGTTATCTTTTTTAACATTGCGAAACAAATAAATACGAAATAAAAAGAAAAATCTCATCTGATATTTTCGAACGACGATGAAAGGCTTTAATTTGATTTTTTTGTTAAGAACGTGCCAAAACCTACTTCAATGCCAAAATTTGACATGTCTTCAACTTGAAGAGGGCTTAGAAGAATTAAAACTTCAAAAGTAATTCCGAAATAGGAGAACAATTCGGAATTGTTTACTAAAATGGCCCCCCAATTATTTTTTATTTACACGTTAACAGCAGCGTGCGGTACCACAATAACGTGCATTAATTAAACAAGGTCATCTACTTAGCCTTTTCCAAACTATAAATCAGGTAAGCTTCCAGTCTTACCAAATTTAGCTAAGTACTAGTAATTTTTGTAAATTTAAAAATAGGGTAGTTTCCTAAAATATTTTATTTAGTCCGTCACGTAGTTTAACAAAAAACATTGGAGACGCATTTTTTTTATTTTTTCACGTAAAATTAAGTCGATACAATGAGTTGAAATTTCGCGTGACGTCACACGTCGGTATAATTCTTAGCAATGTGTGACGTCAGCAGCCCCCACTCCTGTACCTACTTGAAAAAGCAAAAAATACGTGACTAATATTTTTTGAAAATCTACCTAAAAGACCAAATAAAATAATTATTTTGTAACACAGGAAACTACCCTATTACATGTAGCGTCTCACTATCTGAGCTGGAGATTACAATCCAAAGACAGGTATTATTATTATTTTTTCACCCGTTTTATATTTATAAATTGTAATCTAAATGTAGTTCCCACGTATAAGCTATATGAGGTTTCGTCTAAATCCGTTCAGTAGTTTTTGCTCAAAAGAGTAACATACATCCATCCTCACATACTTTTATTTTTATAATATTAGTAAGATACACTTCTTTTTGCTATATGATTATACAGATTGTCGTACCACTAAAAGCGATCGGAACTGACCTGGTTCAGTAGATGCGAAGTAACTGGCTGTGTGAGATGGACCGAAAGCTGATCAAACAAACACTAGTGATTTTATATTGGCTCCGTTATTATTTTCATGTTGACCTTTGGCGCAGCAACGAAAAGAAGCTCAAAAAGTCTTTAAAGCGCAGCTCTGGCTTTCAAAGAGCCAACAGGCAGAAACCTTTATAACCGTTTTCTATAAAATATAACTGAAATAATATTTTTACAAAAATCTGCAAACATTTTTCATTCAAAAACAATTTACAATGTTCGATATTGCATAAAAGGACACATTTTGGTATTGAATTGAATTTAAACTGAGTCAGAAGACAGTTCAATATATACCTTAATATTTGCATTGGTTGGGAACCGGAGTTTCTTTTCAAGTTCTTAGTAAAAAAAACCATCATTATTACTAGTAGTTTCTATATGACGCACTAATAAAGAATTTGCATGTTCCACTTAAAAAAAACTTATATGCATGTACTGGTATACATGTATGTATTCGAACAATGGGTAGCTTGCCACCCGACAGAAACCAAGCCCGCGTGTAGACGGCGCCACGGCGGCGGCGCGTCGTGTTCCATGTGCGCGAATTGTTCGAAAGAGTTACCGCTGCCTCAGAACACGAAGGGCAAATGACGGAACACGGATAGGTTTTAGTAAGTAAAGTCTGACACACTTTCCCGCTTCACCCAGATCGGGATGTTCGTCATTTGATAATTTCCCACCATTGAAAAAATGGATATATTTATTTTTCTTTATTAAATTTTACGAATTCCAATAGCCAACCTCACCCAGTGTCTTTGAACAGAAGAGTCAAGTCTGTTAGCAATGACTGAGGAGAAGGAACACTCGTCACGTGATCGCAACGTGTAGCGAGCGGAGGTAAATGCTGGAAATCAAGACAATCTTCGCAAAACTGGTGTGTTTATTAAGGACAAAAAAACAGTTACATGTTAAGATATTACATTAATGTTCTTAAAATATACAACGTGTAACGGAAACCCCATATCTATCCAAAAGGACTGAAGACAACATCTGGTATGGAGTCTCTATGCAAAGTTTCAGCTCAAAATAAGTGACTCACAGAATTGACCCCAAATTATCGGTTTCATATGTTTCTTGAATACCAGTAACATATGTTTCTTGAATACCAGTAATAACAAACGTGTCACAGCACTATGAGGGTCAACACTATCCACGTCACTTGCCAATAAAACGATAATTCTCTTCGTTCTTTTTAATTTGTAAAATTCGGCCTCTGGTATCACTGTATTGAAATTTCAAATATGCTCCACACATGTAGACTTAGGATTACAAAACCCTTGCCATATCGTTTGTTATCATCCGAAGAAGCCGTGCACTCGGTATGTATATACCCTTTAAATTACACGTTGTATAGATAAACACATAACCCACACTATTGTCCACGGATTAATCAATAGCACATTGAATGGAAAACGATAACGGATTAATAAAATTTTATGTATATCTCTTTATTATGAAAAGTGGTGGTCTAGTGGTGATGAGTTGTTGTAGGTAGTGAGTTCGGACTCAGACACGCACATTACCTTGAGTAACCATTATCATCACCATTGCTCTCAAAACGGGGAAGGAAACCAGCATGTCAGGACTGAAAATCCGAGGATATCCAACATCCTGAAACCCGTAGGTACTGAGTCCGCATGGTAAATTACAGTAGGAACTTTATAAGCTTGGTTTGAATATGTTCGATTGTTGGTTAAAGACTACACGTTCTTTTATTAAATTCTTCAACGATTATATTAAATACTACTTTAAAAAGACTCGAAAATTACGGATAACGAGAAACTCAAAATGAAGAATTCATTGAAAACGGTTTACGTTCGCGTTTCAGAACATTAGACAACCAATTTTTCTAAAATCCTTACAAATATTTATGGGAAAATTACTGTGACAGAGACCAGTTGGCCCTGGTTTAAACGAAGTTACTTCAGCGAATGTGACAGTAACTACAATCTAAAATTCAATTATAGGCTAAATACATGGCTTTCCTCTATTTTCGTGTTATGACAGAAGTTAATAAGAACGGGATGGTCTCTTACTTAAGAATCATTTAATTTTGAGTTGTAATTTGACTGGCTTTTGATATTACTCATCTTCATAGTCATATTTCAGCCGAAAAACCTCTATTAGGTATTGATATTGGGGTCCCGAAGTATCGCTACATGAATCAGCCCCGAGCGATTAGCGTCCAACGAATTACCGCGACCTTAAGTAGTAATTTAAGCTGTTGCGAGTGGCCTGAGGTGAAATAATGTTAAGGGTCATATTCAAAAAAATTGTAAGTTACGGATATGAAACAGATAGGAAAATGATTTTGTTGTAACAGAAAAGTAACAGAGAGGAATTATTAGGGCCAGTTTATAATCACATACTTTTTATAGAAAATTAGAAGTTATCATAAAAAGTAAAATATCCTTCTCAATCCTATTCAAAATGGCTCGAGATAAAATGCAAACAAATATTAAAATAGACTTAAATAAAAAATGTGCTATAAGTTTTGTAGTCCCTATAAATTGTGTATCCTAATTCTCTTGGAATAACAAAATAAATAAAAAGTTTTAAATTAAATAAATAGATAATAAAAAGAGAGAAGCAGGACATTTTTGAAGTTTTTATTTACCTCTTGTCTCAAGCAAAGTTGAATAGGATCTATAAAAGTTATTTCTCTTTGGTCTGAGTGTACAAACGTGACGGGATTAGTAAGATTTTAATAAAACACCAAATTTAGTGACAAATTAGTTTAATTCTCGTAATCAGTTTACAATTTTAACCAGTTTTTTTTCATGCTGGTCATTTCAGCACAAAGAAACAGTGAGTTTCGTTAAAAGTAAATCAAAGTGCAAAATAATAATTAGGTACATTCCAACCCTCTATTTCTGAAAGGCTGATCCAAGCAGCTCTGTGAAATCACCTATCAAGTGTAATTTCGGTTTTAAAATGAAACTTAACTGACTTTCTACTGCTTATGAGCAGTAATCCAATATCCCTAGTTTCCCTTTCCCTTTTCCTTTCAATCTCCAAACCATCAAAAAATACTATTCAACACTACCTCAAAGCAAAGACAAATGTAACGAACGATATTTTTTTTACCATAAAAAATCTATTTTACGATACCAGGAGACTTAGATTAACTCATTTTAAAGTTTTGTTTAAAGATTTTAGCTCAAATAAAAAAATAGGATAAGTTTTATGGTTTGTTTACATTTTACCTAATTAATTTAGTTTGAATAGGGTATAGGCAAGATTAAAGTACAGCTGACATACGTGGGTGTGTACCTTAAATTACATTATATTCATGACGCCACCAATAAATCGTTGATCGATAAAATAGATTTTTCACATTTTATACTGTCTGGAGACAGATTTCGATCGAATCTATCCATATTGTCGTTTTGTGAAGATTACCTTCACAAAATTATCAATATAAAAATAAGAAGGAAGTGGGGTAGGTATGATTAAAATTTAGTTTTGCGTACAATGTGAATAAACCTTAACCGTTCATATCTGTTACGTCACAGAAAAAAAATATTTTTACACGTTTTGTAGATCATTATATATTTATCGAATTCATTGGGCTTGAACCATATTCTATTAAGAAATAGAATGCTTCTGAATTGTAACAATAATATTGAATAATAAAATATTTTTAAAAGTACCGCCAAGAATGTGGACACAGGTTGCCTCTATGAAACAAAATCTACCCCTTGGTAGATTATATTTGAAATGATTAATTTATTAAGATTTATGGAGGATTTTATTGTTTAGTATTATATTTAAACAAGTTTACAATCTGTTTATTAGAGTATTTATAAGTAGTTATGCCTTGTTATAAAAATAACTATGTTGGACGTTAAAAACTACAATATTTTTGAATATGACCCATAAATTGTTCGACGTAACGTGAGTTGCTTCTGCTAAGGCTATTTGTAAGTAAGTTGTAAATAACTACACTATCCTTTGTAATTATACGTAATAGATACAAAGAAATTACTAGAAAAATAACGTGAGTGGACATTCTTATAAAAACAGTTTGTTAGACAATTTGTCAACTCCGGGAACGCTAAAACAATACTTTAGTTATTCTGGTTCATCGTGGAAACAGAAAAAAAAAACAGTCTTTCTGCATTCGAAAAACATATTTTTATTGTTTGACTTATAGATAATTAGTTCAGTTTAAAACACGCAATAGCAAATTAAATTAAGAATAATTGATCATGTATAGATTTACAATCATGATTATTATAAATATTAAAAATATATACTCAGAGGAATCCCGATATCGGATCGGGTGTCCAAATATGCGTTTTATGCGGCATAAACGGCCGTCCTACATGGGTTCTATTTTTTATCGTTTTGAGGTACTGAACCCTAAAAACAACAACAGTTAAAGTTGCCCAAGTCAATCGGTTGAGCTTCAAGGATTGAACATCGAAAATGCCCAATTTAATTTAAATGTAAATCAGGTTGCTTATATATAAGCGTGCTCCATTGCCACCTACATCACTACTCCCAATCAAGTGACACTATTGAAAAACTCAATATTACAAGAGAAAAAACTACAAAAAATATTTAGAATTTAAGGTAAACGCACCTATTACCGCCAGTTTAAGCCAAGTTCACATTTATGTGCAAAAAATAAGCACATGCTTAATAACTGGTGTCATTTTTTATTTTTATTCAAGTACTGAAACTAACGATCTTATCAGTCAGATATAGAAACAATTCGAAAAAATGAAATAAATATTTAAAAAAAATATAAATTGATGAAAAGGGCTATGTTCCTATTACCGACTCAAACCATGGGTGTGTTCCTATTACCGTTTTTGTGGCACCTATTACCGACCGCTAAGTGAACAGAATAAATTCAGTCAAATAAAAATGCTCATGTGGGTTTCTTTAGAATACAGAATGTTATAATTATAACCAGCCTTTAATCAGTCTTAAGAGATATGCTTCATAATATGAATTACATATTGAAATATAACAGTGAATCCAGTCTATTAAATGGCGTTCCTCGTGCTTGGTGAAGACAGGTTGAACCCCACAATTTTCATTAGAGTACTTGTGATTTCTCTTGTCACGAAGAGTTGTTCTAGGAATCCCAAATCTCTTTGAGGTTTCATAGATACTTGCTCCATTATTGATAGCCATCAATACAGAGTCAAGTTGATTAGCTGTATATTACGTACGTTTTAATCGTTCCATGATTCTGAATCAAAATTTACCTAGTCGAATATACTAAACTACTAAAACTTTGCTTAGCAGTGGGTTAAGAATTATAGTAAGTGGAAGTCAATAGGTGATGTTCAGCACCAAGCCAGCCAACGGTAACTGGTATGTCGAACAGTCCACGGTACGTGGAGCCCTAACTACGTTGCTTTTCAAACAATAGGCTCTTAGGCCGTACTTTATAGTTAAACTTATAGACTAGACTTACCCTCTGAGCTGGAGACGACAAGCGAGGATCTGTTCTGATCACGTCCGTGATGTGTGTGTGTAAGTATATTTGAATATGTAATGGTGTCAAGTGGTGTCACGGCGGTCACAAAAGACGCAGGCTTCCACAGCGTGGTCCAGGCCGGGATGTAGCACAAACTTCGCACCAGATTGGAGCAGCTATTTATCACCAATTCACAATTACTTGCAACAAGGTTCACGTGCCATTCATCTGACGTCATTCGGCGTTATTGTTCAAAATATCCCAGGTTTTTAGTCAATTCGGGATTCTAGATTTCAACTAATCACTAATCACAATCAATTTATCCTTAACCGCGCAGATTCAACTCGATTTTCAATTACAAACAATAAATCAATCTCAACAAACTCGGCGGTTGCTTTTTCTAACAGAAAGCAAAGTTATATATCAAACCATGTCAAAGACAAGACCATAGATAATAGAATATTGCCATACCAAAAAAGTTGCGGTCTGATATTCTCTTCGGACGGAACAGTTGATTTTTAATAATAGTTTTTAATGAAAAATGAATTACAGTTTTATATTTTTTCTAAATATTTTAAATTGTTATTAATGTTAATTACATTATATTTACCTACTAGGCAAAAAAATTAAAAATAATTACTAACACACTGTCCATAAAAACTAAAAAAAACATACAGACGAATTGAGAACCTCATTCTTTTTGAAGTCGGTTAAAAAGTACAGGTATATCGGTAATAGGTTCTATTAAAGAAATTCTGTATAAACTATTACCGACCCAATGAAATGAATATGTATTAAGTAAATGTATTGTTTTTTAGAATATTTGTATGATTATACAGGTGCCAGTAGCTATGCTAATTTTATTTTAATGGTATTTTAACTATAAAAATACAATATTAGAGAATTGTACATCCTACATTTATCAAAACATTTACATAAGAATAAAGTTGATTTTCACAGTATCGATACTCTTATTATGTATGGCGCTAATAGGTCAAATACAACTTGACACACTAACTAATCAAATTAGTATAGCCGACTACTTATTAATTTATGCATTATAACATAAAAAGTAGAAATTAAAATATTCGTCAAAAACCTAACAACGACCTAGGTCGGTAATAGGAATAAAATTGAGATTATTGTTCCTATCACCGCCACATTTTAATATTGAAATTGAAGCAAAATAAAGCTGTATCTCATTAAAATTAGTTATTATTTGTGTTTATGAAAGTATTAAGAAGGTATCAAAATAATTAAAAGGTTCATTAGATTGCTTTACAATTATATATTATGCTAAAAAAGAAATAGGTGTACTTACGAAATCGGGAGCGGGACACTACTAAATATGCGATATATCCAGAGTCCGACGACAAACTGTGCAATTATTCTTTAAATCGTTGGTTTACGCGCACAAGCAAGTGATGAATATTTGCATTACAAATACATCTATATTTTCTCTAAAGCAACGACCTGTCTAACTTTAATGCAACTCTTTAAAATGATAGTTTTATGAAACGAACGGTAATGGGAGCCGATTTTGAGGGGTCGTTATTAGGCGCCTTTATGTTACAATAGAAAATGATAACAAGATAAATGTTATTTATTTTGCAAATTGTTATTATTAACACGTAAATCTGTCAATCCGCCAAGTCTAGCAAAAAGCGGCACGGCCGTACCATACTTTTCTCGAAGCAGTTCAGGCCATTTTCGACCCCGTATAACTTCGTTGTGCATAAAACTAGAAGCCTGAATTTTCAGCAACCACCAAGCAGGCATTGTATAAACACGGTATATTTTAAATTTTATTCAATTTGAACCAGTAGTTTAAGAATTATAACGAGTCAAAGTTTCTTAATTTTGTCACTCACTGACTGACTGACCGATCATCAAAAGTCTAAGGCACTTCTAGCAGAAAAAGCTTCAAATTTAGAATACAATTAGTGTTTAGTGTATGAATCAAGGAAAAACTAAAATATTTTTCAATTTCGGTCCAGTTTTCTAGATACATCAACTGCATAAATAACTTTGTAATCCCATATATTCATATGGGATTACAAAGTTACATTTACAGTTAATTAATCGGTGTACCTGTATATAATTATGTATAATATAATGGAATAATAGGTGTAGATAGGTACCTAGATATAATTATGTTCAAAGGTAACTTGTAAAATGGTCAACGGAATAAAAAAGCCCGAGAAAGGGCTTTAAGAATATTCGTTGTTGGTATACAAGAAGTAGAAGGTACCGGAAAGGAAAAAAGTAGGACTATCTACAAAAAGAAATGAGATCCCATAAAAAACAATACTTGTCAAAAAAACCAAGTCTCGCAACTCAGTTCTTCTACCGTAAAAAGTTGTGAGATCCATGTAATACCAAGTCGGTTATTCGATTATTCAGTCCCTACTTAAAGAACCTTCTGTCTTAAGTTGTTACGTAATTATGTAACCTAACAACATCTTATAGTAACCATATCAATATTAAAAAGTTTTAAATAAACAAATAAAAAATAATAATAAAATAAGTTTTAATAGATTGACTTGGCAATCGCAAAAACAATCTAGTTTATATTTATGTATGTATTACTTGTGAGATCACAACACAATCTATTTATTAAAAATGTTACAAAAATTTAATGTTGATTTGGTGAGAACTGCCGTTGTGTGCTAAACGCTAACGTTGCAGTAATAAAGTTGAATATCGCGTGCGCTCTTTTACCATATTCGGGTTCGAAACTAAATGTCGTAAGTCTCAATTCTTATTTCGTTTATTACTATAGTAATAATTGATCTAGAGAAAAAATGTCCTATATTTGGATAATAAACTATAGCCCTGTTTTTTAATCTCAGAGACAGAATTTACACATGCAAATGTCAAGTTTCTAAATAATGTTGCCCGCTCTTTTGTGCAGTGTTATACCGACGATGCCGATTTGTTGAATCGTAACTTTTTACTCGACTGCGCGACGCAAAGGAGGGTAATGTGTTTCACAGTCTGTGTATGTATGTAAGTATGTATGTTTGTACCTATGTGGCGATGTACAGGCCAAACGCGTGAGCCGATTTGAATAATTCTCACGTTAATCAATTCTTCTTAACCATGCTAGTGTCACTAGAGAAATGACAGTTAATTATCAAAAATCAGCAAACTATATCAAGTGGAATATCATTGAATAGGTCATTTTTATAAAGAGAACTAGCACTGTGGGTATAATTCACATTACTAGCAATCTGGTTGACCCCTCTCACTAAGCTCTAAAAACATACATTATAAATATGAGATTTATTTGTATAAAACTAAATAGAAATTAAATATCATATAAAAAGACTGAAAAATCGTAATACTAAAGAAAGGATAAAGTTGGAATTATTTCTTCTTCCTTGACTTATAATATTGTTATTTGATAACTTTATAGGCCAGCTAAAGTTGCTGTACCTTCACTTGGTGAAGGTGGTGATGATTTTGTTGGTTTGTCCCTGACCGTGTGATGATTCTGCCGCTTATATTGTGCTGGGCAGTAACAATACATTGCACGTTTCTTCATTGGCCGGCTTGGCCCGGCACCGATACCGACAATGACATCGGTGGACGCTTAATTCTATGAAATTGTAAGGAATAGTGTCTCATTGACCCGACCCGACACCAATGTTAACTGCAAGAGACGACCTTAGCTGGGATGTATTTAACTTCTAATTTATTTACAAAAGGTTCTATATTGTAGTGAGCAGAGTAAGGATACTAGAAGGCTCTATTCGTGTAGTATCCGAATAAATTTCTAAATACACTTCAAGACCACAATTCCGTAATATGTGAAATCTTTAACATATTTAAACAAAAAAGCTAAAAATAAGAAGGTAATTTAAAAAATTGGCCAAGTGCGAGTCGGACTCGCCCATGAAGGGTTCCGTGGTAACTATAATAAATATATTAATATATTTATTTGAAAAAAAAAAAAAACAAAAAATCCTTACAAATTTCTTAAAACTAGCTTTACAATTTTTACAACTACGCCAAATAACTTTGTTTTTCATAGTATTTGTATGAATTACAAAGTTATATTTGCGGTTTTAGAAAATATATTGTATCTCAAAAACTGCTGACTCGATCTCGTTCAAACCAATTTTGGTTGAAAGTTTACATTAAGATCTACAACATATGGTTTATTTTAGATTTTTCACTTCGTTATTATAGAAGTTAGAGGGGGGGGACACACATTTTACCACTTTGAAAGCATATATCTTTTAAACGAATAACTTTATGAAAAAGTCATTTTAGAAACCTTAATGTCATTTTTAAAGACCTGTCTATAAATACCACACACGTATAGGTTTCATGAAAAAAAATATTTTCAGTTTCAGTTCCATGTATGGGGAGCCCCCTTTATTTTAAATATTTTTTAAATTTTCTCTTAAAATCGGAAAGCGGTTTACAGAATACATCTACTTACCAAGTTTTACATGTATAGTCCTAATAGTTTCGGAATAAAATGGCTGTGACATACGGACGGACGGACAGACAGACAGACAGACGGACAGACATGTCAAAACTATAAGGGTTCCGTTTTTTGCCATTCGGCTGCGGAACCCTAAAAAGAATCCTGACTGCTCAACTGAAAGGAAAGAAACAAGCACATTTTTATTTAAAATAGTGACAAGCAGGTGGGACCCATCCTATTTTTATAAATATATATATTCGATTGGGTCCCACCTGCTTGTAATAAATCGGTATTTATTGTGTAACTCGGTAGTTATTGTGTGTTTTTATGTGTCATCTGGGCCATATAGTTGACGACATTACTGATAGAATTACCATAGATATAGGTGGCGATTCTGATGATTCAGAATACTCCTAGAGTCATTATTTGAATCTGATTAACGAATACCTGTAGTAATTATGATTTTAATAATATAATTAATTACAGGTATATAGATATCATACATTATTAATTTTGTATTTCTAAGTTTTAAATTAGCACCTACATATTATTTCAAAAATAAAAACCGATACTTGATTTTATTAACGTTAAGTTTCGATAGTGGCACATCACTACCTATTTAAGATTTGCAAAAAAACTGGCAGCTGCCGTAATTTCAACTTTGTCTCTGAGATTAAAAACAGGGTATAATTTTCTTGCTGTCAATACTAATTTTAGACATAAAAGCCGAATAATCTTTAAAAGAGACATGATTTTCGATTAAAAAATTAATCGAGCGAAAATGCTCCAATTACGAAACTGTTCTAGAAATGTATAGAAAAAGATCCAATAAATCATATACTAAAGTTCCATTTTGATTGTATGCGTGATTGTTTCAGAATATTAATACAAAATTACATACCATTTAGGGAGCCTCCTCTTAAAACGGGATATTTACTATGTATATTTATTGTTTTAATCTAATCTAATGTATATTTATTGCAATAACTTCAGTTCATCCGTGATCATGGCGCTTGCAACAGTGCCGAAATATCGAAAACTCCAAACAATAAATATACTGGTAAATATCCCGTTTTAAGTTCTGATGATACTGTTAGTGACCATGTTAGCTTAAAAACTTATATGCTAATAATATTTATGGAATATATCTTTCAGGTTTTTGTATATAATTTAGCCTTTATATGCAGAGGCATTATGAGAAAATACCACGCAGATTTAAGTTAAGGCAGTGAGAGATCAGTATTTTTACTTAGAGGCTGTTGAAACTTGCAGCCGAGAATTATGCCTAGACAATCTAAGAAAGCAAACAAAGTTCTATACAAGAATACTGTGTATTTTACTTTTATTTTCATGCACTTTTATTTTCATTACGGACCTTCAGACTTCTCATTACTTTTACACACTAAGAAGTTTAGTGTTCACATTATTAAAAGTTATGTAAGAAATACTGAGATAATTTTAAATCTTGTTTTCTGAGCATGACCTTTGTTTTTGAAAAAAAAACTTTTTTGCAAAACACTACAAAGACAAAAATAACTTTAATTTCGGAAGGCGGTGTCTTTAGTTTTGTATATATTTTCGTTTTTGACACCGCCTTCCGAAATTAAAGTTATTTTTGTCTTTGTAGTGTTTTTATATGGAAGTCGGTTTTATTTTTTTGCATAAAAGTTTTTATTTTCGCGCTTTTTAGTGGGTCAGTGAATTTTCCAAACCGGTTCGTAAATGACGGAGTTATGCGCGAACAAAAAACGCAATGCAGAGTAAACGAAAAGATCATCAACGTAAATATTTTTTTTAGACTTTTATCGATTTTTCAGAAACGGCTTGTCCGATTTCGATAAAATTTTCATGAGACCATTTGAGAAGTATACCCTTTTCAACAAAAAAAGAATTTTTCAAAAAAAAAAAAACAAACAAACATCTGAATTGAGAACCTCCTCCTTTTTTAGAAGTCGGTTAAAAAAAAGATCGTCTTAATATTATATCTACCTTAATGTAATCATCTCTATCACCTACCATATTCTCAATCGACTTGAGGTTGGCTTCCAGTTTAACGAAATGCAGATGAGTACCAGTATTTTACTCAAAACAACAACCTATTTGACCTCCGTAAATCAGTTACTGGGCAACATGACTTTCAAGAGTGGTGTCAGGTTTAATAGCTTATGATTTCCTGTAACGACTGTCAAAAATTTAGATATGACAGACAAGACCGAAAGGAAGGGAGGTATGTGGATATGTTAATTTAATATATTATGTTTATTTATTTATTTATGCTAATTTAAATCTTCACAATTTATTTTTAATACCGCAGGATACCATCCACACTTGGTCGATATACCGTCTTATCGTACTAAGCGCTTTTCTTAAACATTCATTGTGCGCACAGCCAAGATGTGGAAGTCTCTGCTGGCTTCTGTGTTCCCTGCCACATATGACCCGTCAGCCTTTAAAGCAAGAGTGAATAGGCATTTTCTGGGCTCGCTCGTTCGATCGTAGACCTCATCTTACACTTACCATCAGGTGTAATCGAGGTCAAGAGCGGGCTCATTCGTAATAAAAAAAAAAACACTTCAATATATTTAATTTAATTTTGTAATTCAATTTTGTTATTTAATGTTATATGTTGAATGCTGGTTTTCCTGTAATTGGCGACTGTATAAGACTATGGCTGTTTGTTACTTATAACCACGAAATGCTATATACAGAAGCTGTTGGATGACCTTAATGAATAAAAATATGTTAATATCTCCCAACCACGGACCGGCTGGTCTCAGCAAGCGTCGTCGCTTATAATTATTGCATAACCGTATTGCTCATTTAGAAAACAAAGATGAAAGTGTTTAGTTGAAGATATGTCTGCAGACAGATATAGAAAACCTATAATTTAGAGTGCAACGTACGTAAGATCACTGCTCTAACCTCAGACAACGATAACATATGAGTAGACACGCATTATCAACATAATGTGTTATTTTTATCCAGTGAATTTAGTAATATTTCACCGAGTGTAGTTATTAATGATCAACTATAGGTATAGTAGGTACTATAATTTGTCTTCTCCTTTCTCAATTATAAATTTGATATTTATAAGCTTTAGCCTGCGACTTTCTTCGTATGGGAGGTTTTCCCTCGCAAAGTTGCGATCCCGTGGGAATTCAGGGATAAAAGTAGCCTAAGTGTTATTCCAGGATTTCAATTATCTACATGTCAAATGTCAATCAGACCCGTTCAGTAGTTTGCGTGTAAGGGTAACAAACATCCATCCATCCATCCTGATAATATTTCCCATTTATAATATTTTAATTTGTAAAAAAATATATGTCTATCTGCTTTTGATTTTGAGTAATCTGTTGGCAGTCTTATAATTTAGAGATAGAGACAGTGTCAACAACTACAGACCTATATCTGTGTTATCTATCTTTTTTAAACTTTTTGAAAAAATATTGAACAGGCGTTTGCTGGATTACCTTAGCTCACAAAATATACTCGCCAATAACCAATATGGGTTTAGATCTGGTAAAAGCACGGAAGATGCCATAATAGAATTCCTTGACTCAGTAGCTCAAAATCTAAATAACAAATATAAGTCTATGGCTATCTTCCTTGATCTTTCAAAAGCGTTTTACACTGTCTCTGTTCCGCTCCTTCTCACTAAACTAGAAAAAATTGGTATACCTTCCGCTCTACATGTTTAAAAGTTATCTTAGTCGTCGTTCGCAAATCACTAAAATAGATAACCAGAACAGTAATGAAGCATATCTCACCTATGGAGTGCCGCAAGGTAGTGTCTTAGGACCTACCCTTTTCCTAGTTTACATAAACGAGCTCTGTAAACTTGACCTTACAAACTCCAAAGTATTTGCTTACGCTGATGACACAGTTATTCTGGTTCAAGGCAGTGACTGGAACGAAGTTCGTATTCAGGCAGAGGCAGCCTTACAGATAGCTATGAGATGGCTCACTCAGAATTTGCTCACCCTCAATGTGGATAAAACAAAATTCATAACATTTAGTCCAAAGAAAGCGTAACAACCAGCGCCACCCTTCCGTTTGAGAGCTCATACGTGCCCTACAATGAGGGCTGCCACTTGTGGCTGTCCCGAAGTTATGCGCACGGATTCGTTAAAATATCTCGGAGTTTGGGTTGACAGTACGTTGACATGGAGTGAGCAAATAAATTCACTGGTTTCTAGAGTAAGAAAGTTAATCTTTGTTTTTAAAAACCTTAGATCTTCCGCACACTCCTCTACCCTAAAAACAGTTTACTTCGCTCTTGGACATTCTATTCTAACGTATTGCATTTCAGCCTGGGGCGGTGCTGGTAAATGTCTTATGTTGCGCTTGGAGAGAGCACAGAGGGCTGTCCTTAAGGTCATGGCCCATAAGCGCATTCGTTTCCCTACCAGCGAACTTTATGCTCTATGGAAACTACCAACAGTGAGGCACTCTTTTGTTTTAAGAACAGTGTTGCGGAAGCACTCGAATCTATTCTTTAACTCTGAGTTGAGTAAACGTAAGCGTAGACTTGACAGAGTCTGCTCTACAGCTAGAAGTAAACTTAAAGTTGTACGCCAGCAGTTCCTCTTCTGCAGTCCCGTGCTTTATAATAGAGTAAACGATGTTCTCAATATTTATCCATGTACCTCCAGGGAATGCAAAAGATTGCTAGACGAATGGCTCCACACGCTCTCGTATGAAGAATTGGAGAATTTAGTAAAGCCCTAATAATCTTCCTTCCGTAGACATGCATACCAAATACATGTGGCGTAGAGTACGCTAGTGTGGGGATGCCATACAAACGCACTCTATACGAACACCTGACGAACACGCACTACACGTACACTTATCACACCCACATGCACAACAATATTACACTCACCTAGTTTTATTCATTCTTATTATTATATTAACTTTGTTTTTAGTTTTAGTTTATAAGTAGTTAGTTTTCAATAGTTATTATTTTATGTTAAATTGTTTCCCTCGAATAATAATAAAATGGAACGCTGTCGTCTCCCTCTTGGAGGTGGGCGTTAATAGCTGCGACACAGTTATTAACTAATGTAGCTATTTTCGTACACAAAAATTTTGTAAAATGTATTTTTGTTCCAATAAAAATTATCTTATCTTATCTTATCTTAATTTATTAGATTTTGCATATTGCATGACCATGGACTATGTGACCTAATTTATATGAACAATTTTAAATAAATATGTTCTTAAGTATAATTCCATTCTACTCCATTCCACAATCTGTCTATAATGTTCTGTTATTGAAATATGGAAGTAAGTAAAGAGGAAGAAATTCATAAATATTTATTATATGGAAAAATCTTAATGTAATGGTGAAAGTTACTCTGTATTTCTCTATTTGTGTGATCTCGTCATGCATTAATGGTTCAACAGCTTTGCATAACACTTGACACATGGAAAGACCAAATCCTGGATTCGGGAAAAGTGTTTCTATCTAATCTTTTTATCGTAATAGTACATTTCTGTGAAAAAATCCGGACTTTCAATCGCACAAAGTCGCCTGACTGTCAGAAGCTAGTCTCAAAAAAATGCTGAATCCCAATTCTTTCTCGCCAATTAAAATAAAGTCACTGAGAATTACCTTAACTAATATTACTATTACTTCGCCCACGACTTCAAACTTAAATGTTTTATAGCCTGTAGCACTCACAAATAATGCACCTTACTAGCAATGTGTTCTTTTTTTAAATTGCGTTATTTGTTCCGGAGATATGTTACCTTGGTGTTTTGTTTGATCAAAAACTAACCTTGACACCACATTAAGCCCACATAATTAAAAAAGAATCACGAATAATGGGATTTATTATAAGGTAATGTAAAGGCTTTCGTCAAAGTAAAACTAAAATCTTATTGTGTAAGCCTTGTAACTAGTTCATTAGAGTATTGCAGTATCGTGTGGCCACACTACGCTAGACATAATTTACGTATAGAACGCGTCTAAAAATGCGTCGTTTGGTAAAAAATTGGATTCATAACAATAGACTGAAACTCTTCAACATGCACAGCTTAGAATAACGAAGACATTTAAACGACACAATTTTGAAATGCAAGATCTACTCACCGCCGCTGCTTACACTTATTAATATCCGTGTGCCGTTAAGAATTCCGCGTAAACCTATTACTCTACTTGGTCCTCCGAGGAGAAGAACGGTTTTGGGATCTATCTCTCCGTGTGCTAGGTTTAGTAAGGTTCTGAATAGTTATAGTGACTAAATCGATTTTCAATTTGATCCTTGTAAGAAGCACGAGCGTACATTTATGAACAACTCATCTCCTCCATCGTACTTTTTGCCAAACATTTTGAAACTACATACAAAATAATGAATAAATGATGCTTTAAATGTTTAGCATATTCATATTAAGATTATAAATTAAGTGTTCACTGTAATATTTTCCTGCCTCTAAACGTGAGGACTTCAATTGGCTCATCTCACTGTCTGCTATTATATATTTCCTGTATTTGATAGATGTTAGTCCTCCATACTTCTTAAATAAATAAATATAGTATAAAGGTAAAACTTAAAACTTATTCCTAAATATGTCCTATATTTAGGTATAAGTTTTAAGTTTACTTGTATATTTTACCTGTAGCTAATGAGCGTAATGATTTTTAGTTCATGTGTTTTTGTCCTTAAACCTGTAATTAATATATTAATGTAAATATAGTAATTGTTACACTGTATTAAGTTTAAAAGGTATGTTTTGTAGTAGAAATAGGTGTAAACAATTGCTGGAAGAGCAAATAATATAAATACAAGTATAGTAAAAATATAGTCCACGTGCATGAAATGATTGTACTACATACAGGAGACGTGGAGTGGGGCTTAGTGACTCAGTTAATAGCACGCATTCTGCTGACTCGTCCGTGCACTTACGATCTAAAGCCTTCTTTAGTACATAACTTTGACAGATTTTTAGGCCGAAATAGAATCTGACGTGTACTCAAATGCTTAATTCAAAAATTAGGCTTAAGAGAGAACAAGGATTAATATACTGTACCATAGAAAAAGAATGAAATTAACGTAATGATAAATTCATACATATTTTATTGCGTAAAAAGATTAGCCAAGATTACATAATTGTCATGGCTAGAATATGATTACTTGTGACGCATCACAAGTAAGATTCTTGGCATCAAGAGAAGTCATTATCTGTTTCTTGAATAACAGGTTTATTTTGGTAGGTGGATACGTTTTTGTTAGTAGGTATAGACTTAATTACAGTGGGGTACTAGTTCTAGTGTTAAACATTTTTAGTTAAGGTTTTAGAAACGACGGATTTTTTTTTAGATATATAATTAAGTACCTACCATGCCTCATCTGCTAGAGTATCCAACGTGCCCAAATTCAAGCACCTCTGAAGACCTCATAAACGTCACTGAGGCCGTGACTAGTGTAGCTACCTACTGGGCCTAGAATAATATTTTAATGGAATTATACGTTTTACTCGTCTCTTACAATTAACACTTTAATAGTGTGGACTTATTCATTAGTTCTCCGAACGATTTGAAATAACAAGTTTTGCTTAAATTACTATCATCACAGACTATCTCAAATCTCAACAAAATTGCACTTATGTATTTACTAGTTAGCAGAATGTTTTTATTATATTTATGTTATTGTTTCATATTTGTATATGATATTTACATTTATTTATTTTATGTTATTTTTTACAGTAGTATACTGTTTCCAACAAAGTTTGTCAATCATCTTTAATATTATGCACTGTTAATAGCATATTCATTCCAACCTATATACGTATCTATAGTCGATAACTATTATTGGCTACTCATGTAATGCTAGCTAAGTACCTAATATCAGTAGTAGTAGTTAAGAGTTAAAAGCTAATGTTATCCCCAAAAATAAAAAAAAACAAGAGAAGAAGTACATACCTCGAGTGGAATAACAATGAACAGCACAATCATATCAGCAATCACCAGATGCGTCATCAATAGGTTAACGCGCGACTTTCGTCTGCGCGAGCGCACGAGTGACGCAAACACTCCCACATTGCCGAAGGCCCCGGCTGCCAATAGTGCACTATATACCCCCACCACGAACCCCTGCTCCGGTGCAGGGATCGTGGTGTCGACCACGTCCGTCACATTCACTATTGAAGTACCCTCCATATTAAAGTAGTCCCAGAATTGTTGATTGCCATCGACTTCTACATCTGGGGGAGTGTCTTGGAACATTTTTGGGTTGCTATGTCATTTTTGATTTGTCTACGCACATTTTTATATCGATTTTATTCATTACATTAGATTTTGAGTTATCTTTTGAAAATTCACATTTTTGTTATTGACACTTATGGCACTAATTTTTTTATAAAACAGTAATTTTAACAATTAACACTTTATTATTTAATTTATATCTGAATTAAAACGTTGTATGGTTGGGGACACTTCACTTAATTGAATAAAGAAATTGTAGCTTATTTTATTACACATAAAATAATATTAAATTACCTATTATTAAAACGATTTTTATTAATTTAATAAACACCATTCACTTAATCAAGAAACTTTCTGTGTTTGTGTTTTTTATTAAACTAAGCACAACGTACAACAACACCACAAATATATTTCTATTAATTAATCCTATTGCAACTTTTAGACACCTGAAACATTCGTAATTTGGCACGAAACTTTATTTGATCGCGACAGAAGTCTACGAAAGCTCGTAGCAGGCGGCGCTACGTAGCGTGTAGCTGCCGTAGCGTCGTAGCACGATGTGACGTAGCGTAGCGCGGATGTCGTAGACGTTCTATCAATGAATCTCGCTAGTTCAGAGAAACTGATTCATAAAAGACTTTTTGGTTCGTTTGTATAGGAAAAGTTTATTTTGTTATTTGTAACTGTATTATAATTGCTTAATTGTGGTTCTTCCTTCTTTTCCGCAACAACGGAACGATATTATTTGTGATTTTTTATTTATTTTGCGTATTATGCATGACGGCTGACATGGTAGAATGATGGCAGAAAACGTATTGGGCTTATCCCAAGTAATATGTTTTTATTGCTTATAGGCTTGCGTTTGACCACCATCTCACCTGATGTTAAGCGATGATGTGATCGAAGATGCCTAGAAATATGTATCTGTCTGAATCTGTGCGCTTGCCTAGAAATAACATATAACTTCAGGCAAAATGTTCCCCGCTTCTTCCCAATTAAAACATTTGAAAGTGGTGATGGAATAAAACTATTTACTTATACTTTTTTAAATAAATATTGCGACTAATTTGAATAAAGTTGTAGGTCCTTTATCGCGTCGTCTGTCTTTGCATGATTATCAATAGATTAATAATTTATTGAATATTTATTTGAATATTATTATTGAGCCATTTTCTGCGGTGTAACCAAAGAAACCGCAGAAAATGGCTCAATATATATTCAGTTCTGCCGTTTTCTTAACGATAAATCAACGACAATAGCAATTTATTATCCCTTGTTACTTAGGACAGAGGTTTGCTAATCTTTTGGTCTTTTCAGCAAACTGCGCCTGAATATTTAACGTCATGTAAACAATATTTTAATTGTTTGCACTTGAAGGTGAATTTCATTATTGGATCTAATCGCGTTCAGTACATTATACTGTAGGCGGAAAGATCAGAATGTACTTTGATAATTTTTACAAATCCGAGACCTTTATGGGACTTATGGGATTAGTTAGTCTGTCCATCGTGTCGTGTCACAGACCATTTTCTCCGGATTTGCTGAACCAAATTAGTGGAAATTTGGCTCAATTTTTTAAAACTAATTTCAATAAAAGCAGTCCTTTTTTTGTATTTTCCACGATTACTCGGAGAAGGCTGGACCAATTTAGAAAAATTGTTTTTGTTTGAAAGGTATACTTTCTAGTTGATCCCATTGCATCAAATCAGGATCTAATGATGGAATCATGGAGAAATCGAGGGAGTCCTCAAATATTATAGGCACACCTATAGCGTTCCAGGTATTTTTTTGTAAGTTATGCAGTTACTCTCGAAAAGCACCATTTAGTGAAGTGGAATTGATGATGAAGCCCACAGATGGCCACCGAAACTACTCAAGAATAAGTATTTCATGGGTTGCGATTCGATTACTTGAATATGGTTGTTAAGCAGTTTATGCTCGTCACTATATGTATATGGTGAAGTGTAAGTGATGGTAAAGTACCAAAAGAACTCCTCAGTAATAAACGGCCATGCATCGGGAAATTCAATATTTTATAAGAGATAAGTAGTTGACATTTAGGCTGTTGTAACTAGATAAAAAAGTTCCTCATGCCCCAGCCGCCGCGGGAGACCCCCGGGCGTCGGGGATTGCGTGCAGATCTCTGGCCACCGTTGGTGCGGGCTTGCGGACGGCGAGCAGGACTAGCTCACCGTCCGGTAAGAACCAGGCCCGGATCGGCGACGCATTGTGTTCCACGCGCGTATCAAAGATCTGTCAGCAAAATTGACGGGGTCCTATAGGGCCATTGCCTGCTGGGGTTGTGGGAATGTTCTAACGAGATACCGTGGCCCCAGAACTTAAGGGCAGCTGAAGGAACAGGGTGGGTTTTTAGTCAGTAGAATTCTGACACTCCCTTCCGCTCCACCCACAGCGGGAAAAGTCATTCGACGATTTGCCCAACAAGAGAAAAAAACGGGTTAAAAGAGGGAAGCGGCATGAAAACGACGGCGCCGTTGGCGCAGTGGTCGAGCGATCGACTGCTGCGTCGCGTGTCGCGGGTTCGATTCCCGTACGGAATAAATATTTGTATGATCTACAGATAGTTGTTCCGGGTTTGGGTGTGTGTGCATGTGAGATTTATATCTGTAAACGCACCCACGATACAGGAGAAATTCCTAGTTTGGGGCAACGTTTTATTAAAAAAAAAATCTGCATGTTATTTCGTCAGTTATAAGGTTAGAAATAGTTTTACGATAGAGTTGTTTTAAGGGAATACTGTGGAGTTACGCAAGCAAAATGCAAGTCTACTGGTTTGGCGATGGGATTGCACTAAGCCCGTACCATCATCGAACTACAAGAAGGGCAATGCGTCATCAGCGTCAATAGACTAATGGCTAAGGTGTCGGACTTATGATAGAGAGGTCGCGGGTTCAAACGCCACCCATTACACTATTGCCGTGAACGCACTCCAGACACAAGCATATTTAGCTTAGTTGGAGTGTTTAACAGGATTGTTAGTAATACGATGTCTAACTCTTTATAAAAATCGTTACATAAATCGTACAGCTAAGGAGCGGAATTCCTTACCGGAGTCTGATTTCCTGATAGCTATAATCTGGGGGTCTTTAAGTCAAGAGTGAATAAGTTAATTCTAGGCAAGTGTGCTTCATCTACGGCCATATCATAGCTTATCATTAGGTGAGATGGTTATCAATCGCGCCTATAAACAAAAATAAAACTATAATTTATAGATGAGGCAGTAATTCCGTATATGCTCCTTTCATTCATCGAAATAGATATTTCGCGTAGTATACAAGGTGTAACAAATTAAGCGCAATACCTCAGACAACCCAATTAGAATATTAAATTATAAGTCTAAAACAACATCCGTGACTAAAGAAATTGAAACCAAACCTAGACATTTTTATAAAATAGTTTTCCTTACTAAACGCAAAACATATGTGCATCATACAATACCCTTACGCAGACGCATACACTCATGTAATTTTAGTGGCTGACACGCACACGAGTGCATTTTCTTGAATTAAGGATTGTATTAGTTTTTCATGATACTGTGTTTCCATTTTAAGTTAAATGAAAGATTTTTCCGTCAAAATTTAACACCAATTTTTATGACGGAAATCGATTTAGAAGCCGATTCTGAACCAACTACTTTCAGGAATTGCGTTTATTCTGTTACACGTTGTATACACACAATATTTACTTGGTTTGCTTTTGACTACCGCATGCATATAAACACCTTTGTAGGTTTTAATTCAAAAGTCATAAATTATAAATATACATATTATGAACCATCGCCCAACCTCATGAAGATCTCGACATGATTTGCCTAAGCTTGATGATTTAACTGTTTCGCTTATATTTTTAAACATGAACTAGTCTCATTCTACCCCCAACTTATTATACAAGTTCCTATACAGACCGTGAAAATGCTCATTCAAAATAATTGATATTGGATCCATTATTGGATCTCCATCTTTTGAAGTACCTACTTATGTAATGGCAGATAATCATGTCTATTAATTTAAAAGTTTATTTTAATTACGTTAGTAAATTAGCTTTAAATATCCTATTTATATAATATAGCAGTAGCACTAGCACTTCGGCCGCGATTGCATCCGCGTGGATTTCAAATTAATTTATAGCCTTATAGCACTCACAAATAACATAAATGCACCTTACCAATGAAAAAAAAATTAATTTGGAAATGATCCAAATTAAAATTTTTGTATTTGAGATTACTCCTTATATACAAATAAATTTTAACTGTCTATAATAAAGGTGGTTAAATTTTAAGGGCCGATGTTAAATGTGAACCAACCTAAAAGTCAAGTTTCTTTCTGCATTTTATTTGACATTTCTCAATTTCAGACTAACTCAATTTAAACCATGGAAAGATACACAACCAAGCAACGCATTAAAGTTATTAAGGCTTATTATCCCTTCGAATCACGGAAGGCCGCCGGCGGCCAGCTTAAGTTGACCTCTAAAATTATTTTTCCTTTTTTCGATTTTAGAGGTCAACTTAAGCTGGTTTTTTGTGGCCGCCGGCGGCCACCCGTGATTCGAAGAGTTATGAAAATGGGCGTTCAAATCAATTCGGATTTTTTTTCTTTCAATTTTTTCGGTTTCGATGATTTTGATCCGGATTCGGATTCGTCAATAAGCAGAATTGCCGCATTTGGGCGAATGATAATCCAAGATTGATTGTCGAAAAACCAATGCACCCACAAAGAGTGACTGTTTGGTGCGGTTTATGGGGTGGCCGCCAAGCTCATGTGATTTGACACCGTTGGACTTCTTTCTTTGGGGTTATTTGAAAGAAAAGGTGTACGTCGATAAGCCAGCAACAATTCAAGAGCTAAAGGATGAGATAATTCGGCACATTAACGGCATAGAACCTCAATTATGCCTCATGGTCATCGAAAATTTGAACCATAAGATGGAGGTGTGATACTGGTGTGATACCATATTATCATAATAAAAAGAAATGACAATAATTTCCTAAATAATATGTGTTTTATTCAAAATCAACATCGGCCCTTAAAATTTAACCACCCTTTATTAGTAACTATAGACAAAAATAAATAATCAATTCCTATAAAATGCACACTTAAAGCAAAACGGGTGAAGTTCAACCTCACGACCTCTCGTTGGTCTCAATGAACCTTAAAAGGTTAAACTCTTTCAATTTGGTGCCTTTAGTTTACTTAATACCACCAGCATAAATTACTTTCAGCTACACAATATTAGCGTGCAATTTTCTGTAAACTAAAGATAAATTTATGAGAGCATTGTTGGCCCAAAGGTTAAGGGTCCGACTTGCGCGTTTCAGGTCGTGGGATCAAACCCAGTCAGGCGTTTTGAGTAATTTATCACCACTGTTCTAAAATCGGTGAAGGAAATATCGTATTGAAAGAAAGAAAGAAAGAAAAAATATTTATTCGGCACATTCATCACATGTATTCTCTTTCATAGGCAAAACCCTGAGTACCAACAGTGGTAACGTTATAGACTGAGCTAAGATATATTACTTGTACGTTTAAGTATTCTGTGGTTATACTATACTATTATTATTATACTACAGTCTCGAGGGGCTTAGCTTCCGTCATTTATCACGATAAAAACATAACCCAAGGAGGGTTATGTTTTTTCAGGCATAGGTAAAAAGTATCCTCTAGCTTCAAGCTACTTCCATGCAAAATTTCATCCAAATCCACCTAGTACTTTTAAAGATTAGCACGTTCAAACAAACGGTTAGAATTCATTTACCTATTTCTAAAGATTACAAATCACTTATACAGAAATAAATACTTAATATTACTTAATTTGTAAAACATTTGCGTTGTCCAGGAGTAGTACGAGTGTTCAGTCCCAAGCCAGCCAACGGTAACTGGTATGCTGAACTGTCCACGGTACGTGGAGCTGTACCGTTGTCTTTCAAACACAAAATGGCTCTTAGGCCTCTGTACAACAATTAAGATATTCCAACATGCACACTTACCTGCGGCTGGTTGACGACAGCATGCGACCTTGATAGATCGCGTCCGTGTGTGTGTATGTAAGTATGAAATGAGTAGGTGAAACGTGTAATGTGAGCAAAAGTTGATGGACGGAGGTTCCCAAGAAGCGCAGGTCCTCACAATGCGGTCCCTGCAGCATTCACAGCACCACTCTGCTTCACTTTAGCTCCAGATTGGTAGCTATTATCACCAATTCACTATCACTTTCAACAAATTCGCGTGCCTTCGGTCTGGCGTCAATACGGCGGTATTGTTCCAAAATATCCCAGGTTTTTCGTCAATTCGGGATTACAATTTCAACTTATGGTTAATCGCGACCAAATTATCTTTTAACCGCGTAGATTCCACAGGATTTTTAATTTCAATCAATGAATCTATCTCAACAAAACAAGGCGGTTGCTTTTTCAAGGAAAATTATATGTCAAGTCAAGAAGTTATGTCAAGTGTCAACATCGAAGACAATAGAATATTGCCACACCAAAAATATGCGTTCAAATACGTTTTGGACGCAACAACGAGCTTATTGTGAATAATTTATACAATATACAAAATATGAAGGTACTTTTAAAAGTTTCACAAGTTAATTGTATTGTCTAACGCCGCCGCGCGTCGCGCTGTCGCGGCCGCCGTGCGATGACACATTATGTTAGCGAAATAAGGACTGGTTTACACTGGGTGCAAAATTAATTTTGTTCATTAATTAATTATTTTTAGTATTACCTTTAAAAAAAAAAACAAAGAGCAAAGCAAACAAAAACCAAACAAAGAAACGTTATAACAATAACAATATTAGTATAGATTATAAATGCAATGCAAAGTAGCTCTGTTTGTCTGTTACCTCGTTATATGTAATAGCAGCTCGGATTTGCATAAAACATGAGATAATTTTATCCAGATGAAAACCGTGTCGTTTAAATAATTTTTTATGAGTGTCATGTTTCAGTGGTTGTTTTTTTGGCCTCCAAATATGTAAGTGTTTGTGCGTGTGAGTTGAAATGATTGCGGGAAGATTTGACTGTCCATATATGAGATATTGTTGTAGCCGGCGTGTTGCTGATGTTTAACAAGATAGTCTAGCCAATCATGAAATAATAACAATTTTAATATTATGTTCATTTTGTGATTTACGTTTTAATTTAATAATTTAATTTCATACTTTGATATTTATTCGGTACTTCGACATTTATTTTGATACTGTGATATTTCATTTTATACATATCTTGACATTTTAATAACTTATTAGTACTTCTATTTGATTTTTGATATTCGTAATTGTGAATTTTTGTGTTTCGAAATCAATAGCAAAAGTGACATTCGTGTTATTTAATTTTATTGTATGGGTCATGGACCTGAAATAAACGAATTTTATTTTATTTATTTATTTTTTATTCAAATCAAATCAATTGGGTTCTGTCTTCTTCACGTAACTATCATCCACCTTGAATTTTCCCAACTCCGTTGGAGTTACCTTCCTGTCGAAATGATTGCAGCTATCTATCTCTTACTACTCAGTGTGTGCATGTGTTTGGCAAGGCTGGTGTCAGATCTCCTGACTTCTTACTACCCGTAATGACAGCCAACCACCAGTGGCCATTGCTCTATGACTGCCAACGATGTACAAATAACACTCGGGACCAACTGTTTAGCATGCTTTTCAAGGAATTTCATCCACGGATTGACGTAGGCAAGCATTACAGCATCTTTTATTATATACTTTATTGTACATCTTACAACATACATTCAGTCAAAAAAGTATTGGCATTAGAGGATGTGTTTACGGTTCCAAAAAAAGTTGTTAGATTGGCACAACTTTTTTCCATTTTGGCGCGGAGCTTGCGTTGCATCTGTTATTTAGATTCAATACAGTGCTGTTTTAGTCAGATCCTATTTAGTGTTAATTAGTTGTGTTATATTAGTTTTATTAATCGTATAACAGTTATTATTTAGACACAAGTTTCTCTAACCCAATAAGATAATAATACCGTTCATAAATCAAAATGAATAATTATGCTCGTCACATTCAGCAACCTAGATTCGGAGTTTCTCAAATTTGTTGTTAATGTCATTCCAATGTATGTCATCGTCTATGATATTCCGATTCTGTTGTACCTATATTTGGTTAGATAACATGTCGGTTGAAGGAGGTCGACATCGTACTATATATCATGTCAATGCGTGCTGATTTTTCAATTGTCATATAAACTTGAAGTCAAGGAACTTGTACCTAGGTAGAAGATCCTTGCTTGAAGTACATTTCAAATTTGAAACCAAAAAAATCATGCATGCCAAATAAGTAGTCTCTGAGTTAAGCTCTAGTGCTGTACATGGGTTTTCTTGTAGAAAATATAATGTCTTTTTTGTGTTTTGGAGGAGAGCAATCGTAACCTAGTGGTCTCAGGTACGGCTGACGAGTCGTAGGTTTGAACCCAGGTAGACTTATTAGTTTGTGTAATTTACGTTAGGGCCGACCTTACTAACCCGTACTGGGCCGCGCGGTGGATTACGACCCATTCAATATCACTGTTTCCTATAATGTCTTCATCTACATATTTCACCACGGTTGTGTAAGTCCTATGAAATATCGGTGTTTTCAAGAAATTGCAAGGATTTGGTAGCCCCAATACATTTCAAACAATGATTTGCCATCAACCACATACAAATGTTTGAAATTAAATTGTTTGGCACTTTTTAGTTACTTTTAGCGCTTACACGTATTATTTTTTATTTTCTTCTTACGTGTTTTTTTATCCGACTGCAAAGGAAGGGTTATGTTTTTCACACGTATCTTGTATGTATGTTTGTAATATTCTTATTACCTCATGTCTCCAGAACCGCTGACCGGATTCACATATTTGAGGTAATAGCAGCCAAAGACGTGTTCTTAGGTAGATGATATTTGAAAAAATCAAACTGGTGGCTGTGGGAAGCTATTGTACATCGTGAAATAAAAATAAAAAATTTGAATACTACAATATGGATATCAAATTAAATGGCTTAACAAAAGAATTTCAAAAAAGTATATCATGTTTATTATTAGTGTAATACTAGTAAAAATAATACAATGAGAAAGTTTAAAAATATGGGCTTAGCTCTTTCACTTTCTGAATCCGGAGGGGTGCCAATGTGACACGACCAGGAAAACTAAAAAATTGTTAATTAATATTTAAACTAAAAAACTGGAAAAAAAGTCATTTAAAAAGTCTAAAAACTCCGACTACTCAACTAATCACTTTTTCAAATAAAAATGTGCTTGTTTCTTGCATTTCAGTTGAGCAGTCGGGTTTTTTAGATTTTTTAAGTTACTTTTTTTCAATCAAAGAGTCTATGTTTCTTTAGCACTTAATGTAAATTAACTCATTTATTTCTCAGTTTAGGTTACGTTTATTATACTAATACTTCAGGAGGTGGCGATTGGTATGTACTTCGTGGCATCCCTTCTGCATGTGCATATATTATATTGGCGGGCGGGAGGGCGGTGCTGCATACTGCATGCAGGATAGATCATCTAGTTTTTGGTGAAATTAACACTAGATATTCTAATGAAGTAAGTAGTAGTTAGGTATGGATTTCCGTAAAGAAACGCTTAATTCCATTCTGTTTACGTTTATTATATTTATATGTAGGTATGTATTTTTCCATTGAATGTTTCTAATTTTTTCAATATTTTTAATATATTCCACGACTTTTACACAACGCCATCTAGTCCCAAACTAAGCAGAGCTTGTGCTATGAGTACTAGACAACTGATAAACATAAATAAATATTTCTAAACACATACATATTATAGATAAATTACACCCAGACAAAGAACAAATGATCGTGCTCATCACACAAACATTTGTCCTGGGTGGGAATCGAACCCACGACCTTGCGCATAGCAGTCAGGGCCACTGACCACTAAACCAACAGGCCTGTCAAAAAATTGTTTAGTTATGGCTTACCACGTCCAATTATTGCCCTTTCCGTACTATCTCTTCATCTTCCTAGATTACCTAGGTCCTAGGTGCTAAGTCTGAACAAATTATCTAATTTTTAATTATTACTGATAAGCCCGATCATGACCTCGGTCATGCCTGATGGTAAGCAACAAATGAGGTTTACGATGAAACTAGTGAACCCAGAAGGTGATTGATCACTCTTGCTTTAAAAGCAGCTTGCTATCTCTCTTTGTTAAAATATATTCAGCTATTTAGGCTAGAAGGTATGTCGTAGAAATAGACATAAATAGATTGTTACAAACGTATTCCTGATAAACATTATCCGCCTTCTAGGAAAGTTGGGTAAAATTACCGGGAATTACGGAGGTCAACACTCGATTTAGTAATTAAAACAGGTTCCGAGTGGCTATATATTTATTGGTAATTTTATATTACATACTTATAGGAGGTAAAATAATGTTTGCTATGTATGAAATTGTGAATATATTATTGGCTTTCCTTGATAAATGTATATATTAATCCGTCAAGCAAAAACTATTACCGTTTTACGATAAATTACTTTTTACGTTAATTGACCTTTATACAATAACGCAGTCACAATAAGCCAAGGAAGCCTCTGTGCTCTTCAACGTGGTCCTTAATCTTATAATATACTTTTTCATAGGGACACGTTTAACATGGGTCTTAAACTTTCCCTCGCTGAGTTCGATCACTTTCCCCCCAAACCCCGGAAAACAAAGAAGATCAGTCATAGTGATACGTTGGGTTTTTAGGGTTCCGTAACCGAATGGCAAAAAACGGAACCCTTGTAGTTTCGAAATGTCTGTCCGTCTGTCTGTCTGTCTGTCCGTCCGTCCGTATGTCATAGCCATTTTATTCCGAAACTATTAAGACTATACATGTAAAACTTGGTAAGTAGATATATTCTGTAAACCGCTTTCCGATTTTAAGAAAAAAATTAATAATTATTTAAAATAAAGGGGAGCCCTCCTTTATTTTAAATACATGGAACTAAAACTGGATATATTTTTTTTCATGTAACCTATGCGTTTATGGTAATCTATTGACAGGTCTTTAAAAATGACATGGGCTTTCTAAAATCACTTTTACATAAAGTCAATTGTCTAAAAGATATACGCTTCCAAAGTGGTAAAATGTGTTCGCCCCCTCTAACTTCTATAATAATGGATTGAAAAATCTAAAAAAAAATATATGTCTGTAGATCGTAATGTAAACTTTCAACCAAAATTAGTTTCATCGAGATCAGGTAAGCAGTTTTTGTGATACAGCATATTTTCTAAAACCGCAAATATAACTTTGTAATTCATAGAAACACCATGAAAAACAAAGTTATTTGGCGTAGTTGTAAAAAATGTAAATAAGCTAGTTTTAAGAACTTTGTAAGGTTTTTTTTTTCGTCAAATAAATATACATATTATATTATATTATTATATTACTACGGAACCCTTCACGGGCGAGTCTGACTCACACTTGGCCAATTTTTGTTATATGTGGATAGAATTCCAATTAATAGCAATCTCGTTAAGTCCTCCAACAAAAAATTCTTGTTTTCGAAGTGTGTTCACGGCCATATTCTACACAGAGGTATACATCCTTACATTATAAAACTAAGTCTCACGACGCGTCCGTCTGTCCGTCTGTGTGCAATAAACTCAAAAACTTCTCAACGTGCTCTCTTTACCAACTTTCAATACTCTTTTTTGGTGTATAATTTATGTTTTATGTTTGGTTTCATTCTGCTAATTTTAGCAGAATGAAACCGTGCTAAGCTAGGCGGGGTCACTAGTATGTACATATATTGGAGGTAAGTAGTGTATGTAGTTGACCAGGCCCGGGTCGGCGTCGCGTCGTGTTCCACGCGCGCCTCAAATAGGTACCATTAGCTAATAAGGCCATTGCCTGCATACTCGTAATTTACCTATTTGCCTGTCTGGGTTCCAACTGCTCTTTCTGCAGTACACAAAAAAATCTTAATAATTATCACTAGTTTACAAGGTTTTTATCACAGTCATTATATTATTCTTACCACAGGGTTTTAGGTGTCCTTACGGGGTTGTGGGAAAGTTCTAACGAGATACCGCAGCCCCGGACCGCAAGAGCAACTGAAGGAGCAGGGTGGGTTTTTAGTCAGCAGAAGTCTGACACTTCCTTCCGCTCCATCCAAAGCAAGAGGATTCAATGATTTTCCCACCCAGAAAAAAAAGGGTTTTAGGTGTGTTGAATTGAATTCGGATGTTATAAAAATTTCAAAACATCAGGCTACCCAGATATCTTTGCTCAAAGTAGCGAGATCTCGAGTTTCAAAGCACTGCTATATTATACTTTAAAAAACCCGGTAAAAAATGACATGGGGTTACTTAAAGCTTTCACTTCCTTTATAATATTCCACTTTGATTCTTTATGATAATATCTATTCTTATCTTCGAAAAATTGAGTATTGAATATTTGCAAACAAATTCTACCAAAATTTAATTCGATAAAATATGGGTAGTTTTTTTTACAGATGTGCCCTCTCTTGACCTCGATTACACCTGATGGTAAGTGTAAGATAAGTTCTGCGTTCTTTATATTTTGGCTATATTTCTGGAAAAGTTACGCAAATGCTGTAAAGTCAATATTTGCCAAAATCGTAGTTAGTAAGTTCTCCACCTACACCGACGTTATATATTGTTTAATATGAAGAAGGCTTTTTTAATAAACATTTTCACGGGATCAAGATTTTTAGAGATAGACGGAGCTGTATAGGGAAATAAAAATACAAACAGTAAAAACTTTTTTTATTAGTTTCAAGTCAGCAATTACTTCCCATCACGTGAGTTCGAGGTCAAAGGCTGGTTCATGAATACAAATAGGTAAAATGTATGTGTCTGTTAAATGTGTGTATGTTAAAAGCTAATAAAAAGCTAGTTTAAAGCGTTGGGCAAGTGGTCGAAAGCGCGACTCCTGAGCACAAGGTCGAGACCTTGGCCGACGATCTTAGTCAGTACAAGTCTGACAGTCCCTCCTGCCCTGCCCGGGGTGGGAGGACTCATCTGATGATTTTACCACGTTAAAAAAAAAAAGGTCGGGCAAAAAGTGCTATTGGGTTCTCCTGTAAGGAATTTCTCAGTAGTAGCCCAGAGTTTGGAAGTTGTTGGTGTGATACCTGCGTGCCTCAAAAAGCACGTTAAACCGTTGGTCCCGACTATCACTTGAACCTACCTGGCGATATTTCCGCAACTCGCTCAGCTACCTGACAACATTTCCGCAACTCGCCCAGCTACCTGGCGAGTTTTCCGCAACTCGCTCAGCTACCTGGCGAGTTTTCCGCAACTCGCCCAGATACCTGGCGAGTTTTCCGCATCTCGCTCAGCTACCTGGCGAGTTTACCGCAACTTGCTCAGCTACCTGGCGATATTTCCGCAACTCGCTCAGCTACCTGGCGAGTTTTCCGCAACTCGCTCAGCTACCAGGCGATATTTCCGCAACTCGCTCAGCTACCCGACAACATTTCCACAACTCGCCCAGCTACCTGGCGAGTTTTCCGCAACTCGCTCAGTTGCCTGGCGAGTTTTCCGCAACTCGCTCAACTACGTGCCGAGTTTTCCGTAACTCGCCCAGCTACCTGGCGAGTTTTCCGCAACTCGCTCAGCTACTCTGCAAGTTTTCCGCAACCCGCCCAGCTACCTGGCGAGTTTTCCGCAACTCGCTCAGCTACTTGGCGATATTTCCGCAACTTTTCCGCAACTCGCTCAGCTACTCTGCGAGTTTTCCGCATTTCGCCCAGCTACTTGGCGATATTTCCGCAACTCGCTCAACGACGTGGCGAGTTTTCCGCAACTCGCCCAGCTACCTGGCGAGTTTTCCGCAACTCGCTCAGCTACTCTGCAAGTTTTCCGCAACTCGCCCAGCTACCTGGCGAGTTTTCCGCAACTCGCTCAGCTACTTGGCGATATTTCCGCAACTTTTCCGCAACTCGCTCAGCTACTCTGCGAGTTTTCCGCATTTCGCCCAGCTACTTGGCGATATTTCCGCAACTCGCTCAGCTACGTGGCGAGTTTTCCGCAACTCGCCCAGCTACCTGGCGAGTTTTCCGCAACTCGCTCAGCTACTCTGCAAGTTTTCCGCAACTCGCCCAGCTACCTGGCGAGTTTTCCGCAACTCGCTCAGCTACTTGGCGATATTTCCGCAACTTTTCCGCAACTCGCTCAGCTACTCTGCGAGTTTTCCGCATTTCGCCCAGCTACTTGGCGATATTTCCGCAACTCGCTCAGCTACCTGGCGAGTTTTCCGCAACTCGCCCAGATACCTGGTGAGTTTTCCGCAACTCGCTCAGCTACCTGGCGAGTTTTCAACAACTCGCTCAGCTACCTGGCGATATTTCCGCAACTCGCTCAGCTACCTGGCGAGTTTTCAACAATTCGCTCAGCTACCTGGCGATATTTCCGCAACTTGCTCAACTACCTGGCGAGTTTTCAACAACTCGCTCAGCTACCCGACAACATTTCCACAACTCGCCCAGCTACCTGGCGATATTTCCGCAACTCGCTCAGCTAGCTGGAGCAAAAGTTCCTGAGCAGCGGTGCAGTGGTTGATGTTCGCCTGGAGGAAGCGCAATGGGGCCATTAATCGGGATCCATTGCAGCCTCCTCCAGGGCCCCTCGCGGGGGTTCGGCCGCGACGGCGGCGGCGGCGGCAGCAGCGGCGGCGGTGGCGGCGGCGGCGGTGGTGACGGCGGCGGTGGCGGCGGCGGCAGAGGGCCTACCTCTGCGCCTGGCCTTGGTGGTTGGGGCGCAGGACTTGCCCCCAGCCGGCTTGCCAACCGCCTCACATGCGAAGCAGTGAGGCGGGGCGGAGCACGAGCCGGCCTTGTGACCGGGCTGAACGCAGCGGAAGCACCTATCACTGCGGTCTACCTCCGAGGTGCATGCGCATGCCGCATGGTTGCCCACTTGGCAGCGGAAGCACCTCAGGGGTCTGGGGTCCTTTTGGGACTTTCACCTGCGCAGACACCCAACCAACCAGGAGCCTTCGGGCCTCCTGGATCTTTTTGGCCGCGAGTTGCGGTAAACTCACCAGTTAGCTGGGCGAGTTGCGGAGAACTCGCCAAGTAGCTGGGCGAGTTGCGGAAAACTCGCCAGGTAGCTGGGCGAGTTGCGGAAAACTCGCCACGTAGATGAGCGAGTTGCGGAAAACTCGCCACGTAGTTGAGCGAGTTGCGATAAACTCGCCAGGTAGCTGGGCGAGTTGCGGAAATATCGCCAAGTAGCTGAGCGTATTGCGGAAAACTCGCCAGGTAGCTGAGCGAGTTGCAGAAATACCGCCAAGTAGCTGAGCGAGTAGCGGAAAACTCACCATGTTGCTGGGCGAGTTGCGGAAATATCGCAAGGTAGCTGAGCGAGTTGCGGAAATATCGCCAAGTAGCTGAGCGAGTTGCAGAAAACTCGCCAGGTAGCTGGGCGAGTTGCGGAAATACCGCCAAGTAGCTGAGCGAGTTGCGGAAAACTCGCCAGGTAGCTGTGCGAGTTGCGGAAAACTCGCCACGTAGTTGAGCGAGTTGCGGAAATATCGCCAGGTAGCTGAGCGAGTTGCGGAAAACTCGCCAGGTAGCTGAGCGTATTGCGGAAAACTCGCCAGGTAGCTGAGCGAGTTGCGGTAAACTCATCAGGTAGCTGGGCGAGTTGCGGAAATACCGCCAAGTAGCTGAGCGAGTTGCGGAAAACTCGCCAGGTAGCTGGGCGAGTTGCGGAAAACTCGCCACGTAGTTGAGCGAGTTGCGGAAATATCGCCAGGTAGCTGAGCGAGTTGCGGAAAACTCGCCACGTAGTTGAGCGAATTGCGGAAATATCGCCAGGTAGCTGAGCGTATTGCAGAAAACTCGCCAGGTAGCTGAGCGAGTTGCGGTGAACTCATCAGGTAGCTGGGCGAGTTGCGGAAATACCGCCAAGTAGCTGAGCGAGTTGCGGAAAACTCGCAAGGTAGCTGTGCGAGTTGCGGAAAACTCGCCACGTAGTTGAGCGAGTTGCGGAAATATTGCCAGGTAGCTGAGCGAGTTGCGGAAAACTCGCCAGGTAGCTGAGCGTATTGCGGAAAACTCGCCAGGTAGCTGAGCGAGTTGCGGTAAACTCATCAGGTAGCTGGGCGAGTTGCGGAAATACCGCCAAGTAGCTGAGCGAGTTGCGGAAAACTCGCCAGGTAACTGGGCGAGTTGCGGAAAACTCGCCACGTAGTTGAGCGAGTTGCGGAAATATCGCCAGGTAGCTGAGCGAGTTGCGGAAAACTCGCCAGGTAGCTGAGCGAGTTGCGGAAATATCGCCAGGTAGCTAAACGAGTTGCGGGAATTTCGCCAGGTAGCTGGGCGAGTTGCGGAAATACCGCCAAGTAGCTGAGCGAGTTGCGGAAAACTCGCCAGGTAGCTGGGCGAGTTGCGGAAAACTCGCCACGTGGTTGAGTGAGTTGCGGAATTATCGCCAGGTAGCTGAGCGAGTTGCGGAAAACTCGCTAGGTAGCTGAGCGTATTGCGAAAAACTCGCCAGGTAGCTGAGCGAGTTGCGGTAAACTCATCAGGTAGCTGGGCGAGTTGCGGAAATACCGCCAAGTAGCTGAGCGAGTTGCGGAAAACTCGCCAGGTAGCTGGGCGAGTTGCGGAAAACTCGCCACGTAGTTGAGCGAGTTGCGGAAATATCGCCAGGTAGCTGAGCGGGTTGCGGAAAACTCGCCAGTAAGCTGAGCGAGTTGCGGAAATATCGCCAAGTAGCTGTGAGTTTTCTGCAACTCGCTCAGCTACTTGGCGATATTTCCGCAAATCGCACAGCTACCTGGCGATATTTCCGCAACTCGTTTAGCTAAACGGCGATATTCCCGCAACTCGCTCAGCTACCTGGCGTGTTTTCCGCAACTCGCCCAGCTACTTGGCGAGATCTCCGCAACTCGTCCAGCTACCTGGTGAGTTTACCGCAACTCGCTCAGCTACTTGGCGATATTTCCGCAACTCGCTCAGCTACCTGGCGAGTTTTCCGCAACTCGCCCAGCTACTTGGCGAGTTCTCCGCAACTCACTCAGCTACTTGGCGGTATTTCCGCAACTCGCCCAGCTACCTGAAGAGTTCACCGCAACTCGCTCAGCTACCTGGCGATATTTCCGCAACTCGCTCAACTACCTGGCGAGTTTTCCGCAACTCGCACAGCTACCTGGCGATATTTCCGCAACTCGCACAGCTACCTGGTGATATTTCCGCAATTCGCTCAGCTACCTGGCGAGTTTTCCGCAACTCGCTCAGCTACTTGGCGATATTTCCGCAACTCGCCCAGCTACCTGGCGAGTTTTTCGCAACTCGCTCAGCTACTTGGCGATATTTCCGCAACTCGCTCAGCTACCTTGCGGTATTTCCGCAACTCGCACAGCTACCTGATGAGTTTACCGCAACTCGCTCAGCTACCTGGCGAGTTTTCCGCAACTCGCTCAGCTACTTGGCGATATTTCCGCAACTCGCCCAGCTACCTGGCGAGTTTTTCGCAACTCGCTCAGCTACTTGGCGATATTTCCGCAACTCGCTCAGCTACCTTGCGGTGTTTCCGCAACTCGCACAGCTACCTGGTGATATTTCCGCAACTCGTTTAGCTACCTGGCGATATTTCCGCAACTCGCTCAGCTACCTGGCGAGTTTTCCGCAACTCGCTCAGCTACCTGGCGATATTTCCGCAACTCGCTCAACTACGTGGCGAGTTTTCCGCAACTCGCCCAACAACCTGGCGATATTTCCGCAAATCGCACAGCTACCTGGTGATATTTCCGCAACTCGTTTAGCTACCTGGCGATATTTCCGCAACTCGCTCAGCAACCTGGCGAGTTTTCCGCAGCTCGCTCAGCTACCTGGCGATATTTCCGCAACTCGCTCAACTACGTGGCGAGTTTTCCGCAACTCGCACAACAACCTGGCGAGTTTTCCGCAACTCGCTCAGCTACTTGGCGGTATTTTCGCAACTCGCTCAGCTACCTGGCGAGTTTTCCGCAATACGCTCAGCTACCTGGCGATATTTCCGCAACTCGCTCAACTACGTGGCTAGTTTTCCGCATCTCGCCCAGCTTACTGGCGAGTTTTCTGCAACTCGCTCAGCTACCTTGCGATATTTCCGCAACCCGCTCAGCTTCCTGGTGACATTTCCGCAACTCGCTCAACTACCTGGCGAGTTTACCGCAACTCGCACAGCTACCTGGCGATATTTCCGCAACTCGCTCAAATACGTGGCGAGTTTTCCGCAACTCGCCCAGCTACCTGGCGAGTTTTCTGCAACTCTCTCAGCTACTTGGCGATATTTCCGCAACTCGCACAGCTAACTTGCGATATTTCCGCAACTCGCTCAGCAACCTGGCGAGTTTTCCGCAACTTGCACAGCTACCTTGCGATATTTCCGCAACTCGCTTAGCTACCTGGCGATATTTCCGCAACTCGCTCAACTACGTGGCGAGTTTTCCGCAACTCGTCCAGCTACCTGGCGAGTTTTCCGCAATTCGCTCAGCTACTTGGCGATATTTCCGCAAGTCGCTCAGCTACCTTGTGATATTTCCGCAACTCGCTCAGCTACCTGACGATATTTCCGCATCTCGCTCAACTACGTGGCGAGTTTTCCGCAACTCGCCCAGCTACCTTGCGATATTTCCTTAACTCGCTCAGCTACCTGGCGATATTTCCGCAACACGCTTAACTACCTGGCGATATTTCCGCAACTCGCTCAGCTACCTTGTGATATTTCCGCAACTCGCTTAGCTACCTGGCGAAATTTCCGCAACTCGCTCAACTACGTGGCGAGTTTTCCGCAACTCGCTCAGCTACTTGGCGAGTTTTGCGCAACTTGCACAGCTACTTTGCTATATTTGCGCAACTCGCCCAGCTACCTGGCGAGTTTTACGCAACTCGCTCAGCTACTTGGCGATATTTCTGCAACTCGCTCGGCTACCTTGCGATATTTCCTTAACTCGCTCAGCTACCTAGCGATATTTCCGCAACTCGCTTAGCTACCTGGCGATATTTCCGCAACTCGCTTAACTACCTGGCAATATTTCCGCAACTCGCTCAGCTACTTGGCGAGTTTTCCGCAACTTGCACAGCTACTTTGCTATATTTGCGCAACTCGCCCAGCTACCTGGCGAGTTTTACGCAACTCGCTCAGCTACTTGGCGATATTTCTGCAACTCGCTCGGCTACCTTGCGATATTTCCTTAACTCGCTCAGCTACCTAGCGATATTTCCGCAACTCGCTTAGCTACCTGGCGATATTTCCGCAACTCGCTCAGCTACTTGGCGAGTTTTCCGCAACTCGCTCAGCTACCTGGCGAGGTTTCCGCAACTCGCGCAGCCATCTGGTGACATTTCCGCAACTCGCCCAGCTACCTGGCCAGTTTTCCGCAACTCGCTTAGCCACCTGGCGATATTTCCGCAACTCGCTGAGCTACTTGGCGAGTTTTCCGCAACTCGCTCAGCTACCTGGCGATATTTCCGCAACTCGCTCAACTACGTGGCGAGTTTTCCGCAACTTGCACAGCTACTGTATGGCTCAGAGGTAGTTATTACTTACGGTGAGTTGACGAAAACCACAGACTGCATAATAGTTAAGTTTATTCGTAGTTTACATTAGTTTATTTGGATGCTAATCCGCGGTTATAGCGCTACGGCAGCTATTGGTCAACTATCATATTATATTAATAAAAGTTAATACATCGAGTAGTTAAAAATAGGTCGCGGCGTCCGCAATTTGTCTGTACGTGAACCGTACATGCTCCCGAGGGAAAAGTGGGATGAGCATCCATTACAAAGCAAATAATAATATAAGAAAAGTGTAGAGTAAATAATTAAAGTTAACTAGTAAACAAAAGTAAATGTGTTAAAGTATAAAAGTAAAAGTATAAATGTAAAAGTATAGGTATAACACTCAATTTAATTCGTCAAAGTGAAATGCTTTCTTCGGCTGTCTAGCTTCGCTGTAAACGGGGTCTGCTGATGTCGAATGTATTTCTTGTAGCTCAATGTCCCCGCCAAAGTTATCCATTCCTCTAGGTGTCACTCCTATTTTGGCAGAGAGTGTTTTGACACCTTTCTTTGTTTTACACCATCGTTTTATGATAATAGAGAGGGCAAGCACAGCGATTCCTCCTGTTGGGTTTGTCCCAAACGTCTTTTACTGATAGTTGATATTGATAATGAAACTATAGATTTTCACTTGATACGTATATTGAGTCCACTCCTTAACTAATGGTAATGATAGGTGTAGTTATGACGCGATCCGAACGTGAACTGAACTATCATAAAATGTGTGGAAATTAATACATTTAATTTTTGATGAGAAGGCAACAATTAATAATGTGCGGTTGCACCGTACATACTCCCGGGAGATCCCGGGGATCCCGGGAGAGATGATAGAGTTAGTAGAAATGATCTGATGATATAAAGTGAAAGAACAATTAATCTTAAGTATCTAAATTGTTAGATGATGTTTTAAAACTACATTTTTTAATAATAGGTGAAGTTGCCCTATCTGTTACACACACACTTGAAATGTTTGGTGCACTCGCGTATTGATCGTTACGAAACTTTAACACTTCACTAACGCACTGATCACTTTGATTTGGCATATCATTCGTGCACAGATCACTGGTACGGGCACGAAACTGAACGCTGGGTTGCGCAGGTGTGAGCGCTAGCTGTCTGTTACGCCTCCGCAGGTGTCGAACCATGAACGCAGCTAAGGCTAGCCCTGCCGCCCCAATGAAGTAGATGGCCACGTAATGGTGGACATCGTGGTATGATACACCATCATCGATGGGTTCCTGTATTGAGACCGCTTTCAGCTGTTCGATTTGTTTGGAGATGTTTTGCAAAGATGATTGATAACTTTATTGCTTGTACTCATTGGTTGGTATTGATAAGTTGATTATGTTATTGATAGGAGCGATCTTCACGGCAATGATATCGGGCTTAATTTTCATTTCAATTATTTGCTTTTTATGTGACGTAATTAGAAAGGTCTCACCCTTGATGATACAATTGTTTCCGAGCGCAATTATATTCACTCCGGACACCAGTTCAGTAGTAACGTGATGCCCACATATGATCCGCAGAGTGCAATGGCCGCAACAAGTGATTATAAATGTGTTTATTACATTAAGTTCTGTCCACGCTGTTTTGCAAGTAGCGGTGATAGTTGTACAGGAATCTCCTTCTTGATTTTTGATACAGAAGTTTTGGTCAGAATCTCTTTGATAAATGGGTTTCTGTAGATGGCAAAGATTTATATCGGCATTTAACCGAATGCATTTTTGGAGTTCATATGCGGAAATAGGTAAATATGTATCCTTCCTGATGTTGATAGCTAGGTACTCTGATATTAGTACTAGGTTAAGCATACTATTTTTGACCTGATGTTGAATCGGAATCATATGATATATGTCATAACTCTCTCGATTTACCAGAGGTATTTGTATTTCAAATATGAAATACTCTCGTGTCATACGAGCTCTCACTTGCATAATTTGATACATTTTGTATAGATCTGATACAATGCTATTAATAGGTAATGATAATTCTTTAGGCAACTGATTCGAGATAATATTTAGCTCATCCTGAAGTTGAGCCGGTGTTATGAGATGAACATTGAAGTGTTGGACATTGGTGATGGTATCCAACAAAGAATCTTGAATATTTTTTAAACTGCTGAGAATGTTGTTTGCGATTAATGTTGAGAGAATAAAATCTTCAATGACTTCCACTTTCTCCACCTCATTCTTTAGTTTGGTGACAGCTTGGTCTAAGTTTATCAAGTGCTGATTAAATATTTCTTCTATTCATTTAAGCATATTGTTTTCCGCTTCAATAATAGAAGTTTGATTTCGCCATAGTAATGATAGATGTTTTTGATTTTGCCTGACTAAATTGATACCTTTTTGATATTGTTTGGCAAAATGTTCGTCGAGAACGCCGAAGAGACTGTTCGCAATGTAACCGATCCCATTGATAAGACCTCGTCGCGTGCGCGTATGCGTTCCAAACTGCTGATTGAGTAACAGGCGGTCGTAGTACTCCAGTTCCATGAATCTGTGACGTAGTTGCAACATGATAACGTCACAGTGGGATCTCCTTTTTGTTTGTATGCATAGGGTTTCAAGGTGTTTTATATAAACATTGAATATGTTTGACCCGTGCCAATACGGGTGCATGTCGTAATAGACTATTATTTTCCATTGATCTTGAATGAGATTCATTTCTGATATTTTATCAAAGTAAATTGCTTGACTGTCTTGTAATTTTGTAATGTTGTATGCACATTGCACATTGCATATCAATGATAATAGTAGTAGTAGTAAAGATATTATAGTAGTAAACGTGTAACTTAGTCCTCTACTTGTTCGAGTTCTTTTATTTGGTGGTATTACGGTGTCCTGTTGGACTGAAGACGACACTTGATGGTCCTCTTCTTCTTTTGAGTAATCCAGAAATGGCGTTAGCTTGACGATTGGACGACGCAAAAATCCGTTTTTTGTTTGAAGTGTGACTACTCTGACGTATCCATCACTGCCGGGGTGGACTTGTGTTACCCTTCCCATTGGCCACTTTCCTGGTGATAGATTGGCGTCATTGATTAACATCAAGTCACCAACTTTGATGTACTCTCACGGGCGTCTCCATTTGCTCCTTATGTTCAATTGTGCTAAGTATTCACCACGCCAGCGCTTCCAAATATCTTGATAGATCCTTTGAGATAGATTCCATCTTGTTCGTAAATCTTTCTCCGTTTCATACAGTGTTAGGTTCGGTCCACTTGACAAAAAGTGAGCGGGTGTCAAATAATTCAGATCGGCGGCATCCTCAGTCATAGGACATAATGGTCGGGAATTCAGACATGCCTCTAACTGATAAAGTAACGTACTAAACTCCTCAAACGTCAATCTTTGCTCACCTACAACTCTTTTTAAATGATATTTGAGGCTTTTAACGGCCGCTTCCCATAGCCCCCCTGCTGATGGCCACGAAGGAGCGTTAAAGTGCCATTCAATTCCCATTTTTGTAATTTCTGCTTGAAATTCTTCATCCATCGTGCTCTGAATCTCTCTATACTCTTCCTGTAAAACCTTGTTGGCTCCAATGAAGTTCGTGCCTTGATCACTGTATAAGTTACTTGTATAAGCTATCATTCTGCGAAGAGCTGCTATGAATGATGAGGTTGTCAAATCCGACACCAACTCCAAGTGAACTGCTTTAGTTGCCATGCAGATGAATACGGCAACATAACCCTTGGTCGTCTTTATCCCACGACCCTTGTTGGCCTTGATAAAGACATGACCTGTATAGTCGACACCAACATTTTGAAAAGAGCGTGATGGGTTTGTCCTTTCTGATGGTAAGTCACCCATAATTTGATGCTGATTCATAGGGTGATAGCGACGGCATTGAACGCAGCGTCTTAATTGAAATTTGACAGCCCTGATTCCGCCAACAATCCAATATTTTTGTCGTATAAAAGCTGATGTTAGTTGAGGTCCGCCATGAAATATGAGAACGTGAAACTCATCAATTATAAGTTCTGTTAAACGACTATTTTTTGATAGAATTATAGGATGTTTCATTTGATGATCAATGTTCGCATGATTCAGCCTCCCCCCGACTCGAAGGACGCCGTCTTGATCAAGAAACGGATTTAGGTTTAATATTTTGCTCTTGTTGGATATAGGTTTACCTTGTTGTAATTTATTTATGTCTTCGGAAAAATCTATTTCTTGAACATATTTAATTAGTTTTAATTTTGCGACTCTTGTTTCTTGTAGTGTCAAATATCTTGATTGCGTTCTTTCCTTGAATCGCAATTTTTTAAATAATCGTAGAAGCATAGCATAAACATGAATAAGGCGTGTGAATGAACTATACTTTGATATTATGTAACTTATAACGTTACTGCAGTCGTTTTGCTGAGTTACATTTACTTGTAATTTGTTGTGATTCTTTCTGATTTCTTCATCTGTCATGAAAGTTAATGATACTGGTTCTTTCCCGGCGTCGTAACTTGACAACCACGAAGGACCCTTCCACCACAGACTATAATCCTCAAGTTGACTCAGGCCCCGGCTGGCACAATCTGCTGGATTTTCTGATGATTTTACGTAATGCCAGCACTTGGCCGGCATGATTGTAGTTATCTGACTCACACGATTAGCTACAAATGGTTTCCATCTTGTTGGTTCACCATTTAGCCATCCTAACACAATCTGTGAGTCGGCCCAACCGTAAATGCTTACGTTGTAATTTGATAAACACTGTTGAACTTTCGACATCAGTTTTGACAATAATAGAGCTCCTGATAACTCTAATCTTGGTAGTGATACTGATTTGCTGGCCGGAACTAGTTTTGATTTTCCAACTAATAGCATAGATTGCTGACTCTCTTTGATCCGACATTATATTACGCACGCGTACGCCTTCTGTGACGCATCGCAAAAGCCGTGCAATCAGGGGCGGATCGTGAATTTGTGGGGCCCTGGGCTACAACTGCTAGGGGGCCCCTTAATCATTAAAAAAATTGTAATTTTGTCAAGAAACTGTTTTCTATTTGATGAAAATACGGTACAAGGCTAAAATGGATTAAATTGAATTTATTTAATAAGAGTTCGTATTTATAATTTTTTTTTGCTGATGATTCCGCTTTTGACCTTGATCACGCCTGATGGTAAACGACAGATTAGGTCTATTATAGGACGACAGAGCACAGAAGTTGCCTGCTCACTCTTACTTTAAAGGCAGCAGACGGGTCATATGTGGAAAAGAACACAGAAGCCGACAGAGAGTTCCAAACCGATTCGAAGACCGGTCGAAGTCCGAACGACAAAGCGATTCTCCTCTACATTTATTGTGCGCACGGCCAACGCACACAACGCATAATAAATGTAGAGGCGAATCGCTTAGTATTACAAGATGGTATATTGACCAAGTGAGGATGGCGCCTTGTAGTATGTCTGGTATATTAGTAGTGAAAGGGAGATGGAAGAATCAGGCCTATATTAAGTATAGTAATTTATTTATATAATTACAAACAGTTATTGGACGATCTTACTGAATTTTCTGCAAATTCCTTTATTTACTCATTCTTTTTTAAACATATGTATTATATGGATAGAATTGACCAATGGTTTAGACCGTCACTCGTTCGACTTTTTTTTTTCGTATAGGTATTTGTTTTCAATATACGACATCTTGGCGAAAGAGCGCTCTTCTTCGTAGCTAGAGATTGTTAATGACAAAAAAATATTTAAGATGGTATACAGCAATTAGTGAAAATATATTTATATTCAAAAATAAGATTATTTCTTCTTTACGTCATTCACGTGGTGTTCATCTGAATATATTAGATCTTTGCCAATTTTATTCATGAAATCAGTCATCGTGTTTTTTTTCTATATATTTTATTTCTATTTTTCAAAGTAATCACCCATGCAATCGATGCATCTTTTCCAACGCAGTGGTAGCTTATTGATGCCCTTCTTGAAGAAATCAGTTGGACGGGAGGCAACAAATTCTGCAAAGGCAGTTTTTTTTACTGCCTCTAGGTGTTGATTTTTTTCCGAGAAGTTATCCAAATTCAGGAAGAAGTCTGTAGACGCAAGGTCTAGTGAGTACGACGGATGGCGAAGAACATCCAACACCAGCTCTTGTAACTTGTAGACCGTCTGCTGTGTAGTATGAGGACGCGCGTTGTCGTGCAGGAGCAGCGGAGCCGAGCGATTGACCAAAGCTGGTTGGAGATGTGCGAGCTTCTCCATAATTGTGTTCAGTTCTGCAGTAATGCTCATCCTGTTTGGTAGGTGATGAGTTACACCAGGGTCAGACCACCAAACAGGGACCATCACTTTTTTAGGGGTCAGTTTTCGTTTAGGAAAACGTTTAGATGCTAATCCTGGATCCAACCAATTTGCTGAGCGCTTACGATTGTCGAACAGGCTCCATTTTGCGCCGCAGGCAACAAAATTGTTTCGTTTGTGTCCCTGTTAAGCAGTGCAAGGTACGTCTGGGGCAGACGTCAAGCTTTTTTACCTTGCCAATTTGATGCAAGTGAACCAATATTGTTTTGATACTAGCGTTGAAAGCTGCTGCTAATTCAGCCGCAGATTGGGTGACCATCAGCTCCCACAATAGCCTTTAATTCATCATTGACAAACACGGGGTTCATTTTTCATGTCGAAATTTCCAGATCGGAGCGAGCAAATTAATAACGGGTGGTGCATTCATTTTTAGAGTTCATTTTGTAAACGTCGTTGAGGTTGTGGGCCGTAGGTACAAGTGGCACGGTTATGCCAAACTTTGAAACAAGAATTCCATGTTTTAAAATAAATTAAATTTGAAATTAGAATTCTCAGCCAAAAAAATATGATTATCGAACTCAAACTCAGCATATTTATTTCACATAGGCCCACATGGGCACTTACAAAACGTCAGAAGTTAGTGCACGGTTTGAAATTGGTCGTTTTCTATGGAGAAAAATCGGCAAAAATCTCCACAGTATCCATGATACAGGTTAAGAGGACAGTATATGATTTGATAGATAATTTGAAATTACCAGTACGGCAAAACGGCGATTTCATAGGTAAAGCCCTGTTATTAATATCAAATATTTATAAATTATTTCTAACTAGCAGTCGGGTCAAAAGAAGCCTATAACCCTCCTCAAGCTTCAAGCTACTTCAATACCAAATTTTATCTTAATCCACCCAGTACTTTCGAAGATTACCGCATTCAAAGAAACAAACTTTACTGCTTTATAATATTAGTACAGATTTCCTAAATTAGGAGCATTTTAGGATCTTTTCATAATCAGATTACTTTCAATTATTATAATTAAGATAATTCACTTATCTTCAAGGCTCAAGTCTGATATTTATAAATGAAAATAAAATATTTATTTGTTAATTGGTTATAAATAACACTTTAACACGTAATTTTTTTGTGTTTTAAGTTAAGCTAGATGAGAACCATCTTTTTTAAAGTCCATACAATTCGTATTCGTCAAACCATATGAAAAGCATGAAGGTTCATGTCTGTTGTGTCTTTTGAGGAAAGAAGCACACAGATTTGAGCGGACCATCCAGAGTGCAAGCATTTGTCAGCTATCGTATAGCTCAACTTTGAACTTAAGGAGCTCAACGATCTCACGAACAGTACCAAAGTAAGGACATTTGGGTAGGTCAGACAAATACTCAAAATGCCATACATCAACTATAAATTATAATGAAAATTACTTAAAAAGAAATAATAACCTACATATTCCTCACATTCATAATAATAAAAATATAAAAGATCAAAAAAACAAACGAAAAAATAATAATAAAATACAAAGTATATACAATACCTACTTTAAAAAGTCAATCATTAATTCAGCAAAATATATTAAAAAAGAGCACATAAGTAGGTAGATATCGTTGGAGCAACTCATTCCCAAGCCTTTTAATTCTCAATATAATCTTTGACTGTGTAAAAAGCTTTCTGACATAGCTTACGTTTTATAAATATATAATTTGAATTTAATGGGAATAAGTTACTTATCACTTAATAGCACACTAAATACCCATACTCACACACAGTTGTGACAATTAAACACTGAGTTTGTATTTAGATGACAATAACAAAATTGTGACGGTACCACCCGACGCAATGGAATACCTACTTGAGTGCGAAAGCCGTATCATCGAATTTTGTTTCTTCGAAAATCTTTCAACGACATCTCTATACTGCGACGGCTTGTTAAATCGACGTCTTGTTACTGCGATATTTCGTTACATCGAAAAACTGTACTGCGAACGATTTTACTGCGTAAATATCATACTGCGAAGCCTTGTTCAATCGATGATAGGGTAGTTTCCTGTGTTACAAAATAATTATTTTATTTGGTCCATTAGGTAGATTTTCAAAAATATTGGTGACATATTTTCAATGATTAAACGAACTTACCTGTACGTGAAGTTCTATCATAATTATACAAAGTGCATCGTCCGAAGAGATTAGTAACCTGAAAACGTTGAAATATATGTAGTAACACGCTAGTGACACCACTCTTACACTGTATGTTTAGAGTCCTACGCTCTTTTTTTTTTTTTTTCTTTTGCTGGCAACCCCAGCGTCTCGGTCTTTCATTAAGTTTAGAGTTTGAAGCCACCATGTTCAGCTTTGACATTTCTGCAGCAAACTGGGAGACACTTTGGGTTGGGTGGGTGTTACTAATCTCTTCGGACGATGCACTTTGTATAATTATGATAGAACTTCACGTACAGGTAAGTTCGTTTAATCATTAATTATACTCGTGCATCGTCCTCGAGATTAGTAACCTGAAAACGTTGAAATATATGTAGACCTTGAGAGATAGCTGAGGAAATGTCAACTACCAAAAAATACCTGTGTATTAATCAATTGGTTTATTTCTAAAACTACTTAATTAGTATCACATTTTTTTTATTTTAGTTATTATTTAATTTTGTTCTCCTTAAAAATCTAGTTTTATATCTAAGGGTAATGAAGTAATTATAAATCAGTTAGCACAATCGTGGCAGTTACGTTTCGTTAGAGTTAATCATTGCTCTGTTATAGAATTTTCCAAAAACGTTAGAGCTTCCGCTCTAGCTTGCCCTGTCGCGGATAAGATCGATGAGAAGTCGCATTGGTTAGGTTTAGACGTAGCAGCGTGCCTTGTGTCGTGTGCACTCAGAGGTGTCAATCCCGCTATCTTTAAGGACGGCTATAATCCACCGACGGACGTAAGGATTGTATTTTTACCGTTTATGCGGTTTCTTAAAACCATTGAACGGCTTTATGTGTTTCCCACAAAAAGACCTGGCTTGGTTTTGTACTAATATTAAAAAGCAAGGTTTTGGGCACATTTCCATTTTCATCTCAAAGAATGGTTGGCTCAAGGTTGGTTGTTTTGAGCCCGCCCTTGAAGTTTTAAAATCGTCACTGGTCGGGTATGTTTATTATTTATTTATTTATTTAATTACAATTTATTTATTTTATAATAATTTTTTGTATACGTTATCATCATTTTAAGTTAATTTTTAACGGCAAATTTTCCTTTGGAATTTGTAGTACAAGCGAAGTATACCACGTGGTATTATATTTAGGCCGTGGTTGAGCCGATAAACTCCCCTGAAAAAAACCTTGTAATGAGAACCTACATGAATTCAAGGTGCCGTACTGGTTTCTCTGATTGAGTAAACCTGTGAGAAAATATGAAATGTTTGGGATTGACGCTTCATATAACTCAAAATTATATTGTTCTGAGCACAAAATTTAATTTTTCAAGTGCTAGGGACGTCATATTGCTGGTAAGGATTTTCCGACAACGAGCCTATCATGGTGTCCGCTGTGGATGATGGATACCCTGCGTCGCCGCAGCGCACAATGATCCGGCAACCAGTTTGAGGTTGTCTTGTAAAATAATAATGTTGTTAGGTTAAAGTTGGAATATGAGCAACCACGGTTGTATGGGCTATTTAGAAACCACCATGATTGCCTTGCCTTCTTAGTAATAAATTTTCTCAAGGTTTTTAACATTATTATGAAAGGACCAAGGGGCCTAAAAAATAATTGTTGTCCATTTGATTATGAATGCATTAACTGCCAAAGTGTTTGGATTGTATTTACTCTACTTGTGAAGAGGTCCGCCGGCCGAATCCAATCCAGCCAGTATCCAATCTATATCTGGGTGTACTCGACGAGAGTCTGCATCCGCAATTTTGTTATCTGTAATATATGAAATATATAAAAAAATAGATGTAGGTATTGGATGCTCCCCTTGCGGTTTATGTAAGTAATGGCTATGGAGTTATCTATGTGAAGAAGAATTCACAGTTTCTGAGGTTTTAGGCAAATACTTTAAGGCCAAAATAAGCTACCAGCAGCTCGAGCTGATTTATATGGATTTTTCTCTCATCTCGCGATCATCTTCCGCTGGCTCGTTCACCCCCACATGTGGCTACTCCCCCCATAGTTGAGGCGTCAGTCTATATTTCTGAGCAGTATGCGTCTCATCATTTAAAAGAATCTTGCATAGAGTTAGGTCTATTCATGTATTTACTCTTTCTTAAGTATAAAGTATCTCATATTCATCCATGCAAGTAGTCCAAAGAATTTCGCAAATTTTACACCTTATGCAATACATCTTATTAGTTCAGACTTTATGTTTGACAGGTTTTCGTTAGGTAATCTAATTAGGTTTCTTTTTTTTTTTTCTTAATTGTAGTTTATATCCATTAAACCTATGACAATATAGTTTGATCTTCATTGATTAGAGATCGTGGAGCATAAAAAGAAAAACATTGCTAGTTTATACACGTTAACTTATGACAACATAGTTTGGTCTTCAGTGATTACCGACCATTATATTTTACCGTATTTATCGGCGATGGTTTCAGTTCGACGGACGTCACGATGCTTTCGCGGCGACTTGATGCGACTGTCTCACGCTGAGGGACCCGGCACCGGCGGGGGAAATGTTTCACAACTTCGTTGTACTCCTGCGCACTGGGACCCTTTTTCTCCACCTTAAATTATTCTTAACTTGTTATTAAGTTGAGGAAAAAGTTTTGGGTTCTGTTTTTGCTAGGTTTTCACTATTTGTAAATTTTTGTGTTATTCAGGTGTTTGTTTATGGAGAATATGGTGAAGTTTCGCTTAGTGACTGACTCTGCATGTTGTGTGTCACACAAGATCCAGTACACATCCATGAGTTGTTTGAAGCCCTCTTTATTTTTGTTTTTGTTCTCATGTTCTTGGGTGGGGACTCGTTAGCCCAGAAATTGCCATTGTGAGCTGGCTTTGGCGCTCTTTGATGCCCTTGTCTCGCTTTAATACGGTTTCTGTTACAGCTGCTTTTATTTCCACATTTAGTAGGGTGCTCCAATCAAGATACTGTTAGCTGGGATGAGGTACCATTCTGTAAGCTCTTCGCGGGTTTCCTTGCTATGTCCCAGAGTGTCTATGTGTTGCAGTCTTGTTGCTAAAACTTTGTGTATGTCAATCCCATAGTTAACAACCGCAGAGGGATCAGTTCCCAGAATATCCAGTACTTCTGGATTCCTGTGCTCAAGAGCAGGGTATTTCGGGTCAGCTAGTTCTTCATTATGGTTTACTTCCAAGACTTTTTCCTTAACCAACGTCTGCTGCGGTAAGTTTTCTGAGGTGGATGGCTGTGTGACCTCTTTAATAGGTTTGACGCACTTATTTGACGGTAAAACCTCTGTAAGTTGTATCGTCCGTGGGCTGTCCAATGACACCCCAACTGAAACCAGATTATCCTAGTAAGGAATTTTTATTACATCAGTTATGTATGTGTGTAGTTTCAGCAACTACCCATATGATATGCCAATGCAGTCCCAAGAAATAAACTGTAGTTGTTGTCTGTGAATTAGTGTGGTATAGTAAGCAACCTGGCGATACATCCCCAGGAGCTTCTCTGATGGGTGTTTGTTACCATGATTGTATGTCAGTAGACAAATGAGGCAGGTGTTAGTAACACCATTCTAAGGTTTTACTGATGCACTATGAAAATTGAGCCAATGAAACCATCCCAAAAACTAATCTATATTGGTCTCACAACCGTCTTGAATAAGTTACCCTGAGGCAAACTGACAACCCAAAGTCGCTCTAATAGGTATTGGGTACTTTAGTAAACTTATTTTGTGTAACCTTGCGATACGGCCCCATAAGCCGCTCTGATAGGTGTGGTTACTTCAGTATACTTATTTTGTGTAACCTGGCGATACAGCCCCATAAGCTGCTCTGATATGTGTGGTTACTTCAGTATACTTATTTTGTGTTACCTGACGATACGGCCCCATAAGACGCTCTGATAGGGGTTGGTTATTTTAGTATGTAACTTATTTTGTGTAACCTGGCGATACGGCCCCAAAAACCGCTCTGATAGGTGACAGGTGTTGGTTACTTCAGTATACTTATTTTGTGTTATCTGGAGATACAGCCCCATAAGCCGCTCTGATAAGTATTGGTTATTTCAGTATACTTATTTTGTGTAACCTGGCGATACGGCCCACAAAAACCGCTTTGATAGGTGTTGGTTATTTCAGTATGTAACTTATTTTGTGTAACCTGGCGATCCAGCCCCAAAAACCGCTCTGATAGAGTACATATTACCTCAATGTCTGATAGGTGACAGATGTTGGTTACTTCAGTATACTTATTTTGTGTTATCTGGCGATACGGCCCCATAAGCCGCTCTGATAGGTATTGGTTATTTCCGTATACTTATTTTGTGAAACCTGGCGATACGGCCCCAAAATCCGCTCTGATAGGTGACAGGTGTTGGTTACTTCAATATACTTATGTTGTGTTACCTGGCGATACGGCCCCATAAGCCGCTCTGATAGGTGTTGGTTATTTCAGTATAGTTATTTTGTGTAACCTGGCGATACGGCCCCAAAAGCCGCTCTGATAGGTATTAGGTGTTGGTTATTACAGTACACTTATTTTGTTTTACCTGGCGATACGGCCCCAGAAGCCGCACTGATCGGTAATAACTTTAGTTAGGGTAAATCTATCGGTATGTAGGCATTTGCTTGTTTTTCATTTGTTTTCCAGAAATACTGATTTAATTATTAGCGTCTATCAACTTTACGTACAAGTTCGTGTGTTTGCAGCAAGGATCTTGTTTATATATCTTTTGCAGCAATTCGTTTTGACACATCAGATTGCACACAATTTCGTGGAATATGTTTTGTACACAATTTCGTGGAAAATGTTTTGCACGAAGGCAAACATACGAGGTTATTTTGGTAAATTTACTAATAAGGGCTTGTTTTTGTTATAATAATAGCACTTGATCACTTTACTATTATATTATAATAAATATATTATAAATGTACCTTGATCTTTATCATCCTTTTCCCAAATTGTCCCTGTAGAATTGGCGGTCGATTGGCGCCGACGGCGTGCCGCTTTTTTGTTTGTTATTGTTTCTTTTTCAGTTTTTTGATCTTCCACATTATGTAGGGGAGCCGGGGGGAATGGGATTCAGTGGGCAATGAGGGTCAATTCAAAATAAATTGAACCTCAAGCTTTACAGAATACGGCTATGTCGCACGGGGTTTATCTCAGCATCCCTCCCCCAATGCCCATACGCCGGGCCCACCAGTCACGCTCGCATCACCGGGAGCGATACAGGTGTCACAGGAGATGGGCCGTTGTAAAATTTCCGGAATTTCGATTGAAAACGTGAGTATCTATATTTGTTAATTATGCGTATAAAATAATCTCAAAGTGTAGTACTGGAACTAAACTTAAACTTATTAATGCAAGTTATTAGATTTTCAGATGTTTTTTGTATAATAATTCAAATCTAGCAAACAAACCGCCATTGGGATAATGAGAGTCAATTGACCCCCATTCCCCGCTTCAACTTTCATTATGATAAAACTTTTTTGTATATTTCAGATGCCAAGGAACTGGACAAGAAAGACCTCTAAAGCGAGTTGGACTGCAGGTGACCTGTAGGCAGCTGCTGTACGCATTAGACAAGGCGTTTCAATACGTAAAGTTGCCAAGGAAAGTGGTATTGCTTCCAGCACATTACAAAGATAAAGAAAAATATATTCAAACCTCTAAATCTAACTGGCACACCTCTGAGAACGGTAATTTTAGAAAAAGCTAAGACACGAAAGGAAAAAGAAAAGCATACAAGAGGGAAAGTTACCAAGAAGATAAAAAAAAGTAAAAATAGAACTTATTTAAGTAAGTCTAGTTCATCTGAAGAATCGGCTGATGAACAGGTTCCTTATGATGAGAGTGGTGATAGTGACTTAGAAAATATTGAAATCCCGCAAAACTCCCAGAAAGAGGGTGATCAGTCTGTGTGCACGATATACCTCGTAGAGGGAAAACTGAGAGAAATCTGGTACTGTTGCCGTCTCTGAGCTGGATGGGCCCATGAGGCATATACAGGTTGTGATGATCCAGGTCTCTATCGCTGAGTCGGCGGCGCGTCGTGTTCCACGTGCACCTCAAAAAGCTGTCAGCACCAGTAACGGGGCCCCATAAGGCCATTGCCTGCCGGGGTTGTGGAAATGTTCTAGCGAGATACCGCAGCCCCGGAACTTAAGGGCAGCTGAAGGAACAGGGTGGGTTTTTAGTCAGTAGAAGTCTGACACTTCCTTCCGTTCCACCCAGAGCGGGAGAAGTCATTTGATAATTTTCCCAACCAGAAAAAAAAGTCTGTCGCTGTGCATGCATATTTTTGCATTTAACTCGATTTATTTACTATTCTTTGTTATGATTCCATTGGGTTATCATTTCTAACTTTTGATTTTGTTAATTCTTATTATTTTGTCAAAAGAGAGGATAATTTTGTTACTTTATTCGTTTTATAATTTTGACTCGTATTCCCCCGTGGACTGATTTTCATTTCCCTTACATGTGGGTAATTGGAGTCAAAACTACTTTTCTGTTTTTTTAATTATAATTACGTTTATGGCAATGATAGCCAAAAAAGACTTATATAACTCGATTCCTGATTAGTTTTTAAAGATAAGTAAATGTGAACAAATTATAAAACTGATCATTAGTGAATACAATAACGAGTTTTCCTTAAGTGACTCCCAATTCCCCCATCTCCCCGGAGCCGGGGGGAATGGGAGTCAGTGGGCAATGAGGGTCAATTCAAAATAAATTGAACCTCAAGCTTTACAGAATACGGCTATGTCGCACGGGGTTTATCTCAGCATCCCTCCCCCAATGCCCATACGCCGGGCCCACCAGTCACGCTCGCATCACCGGGAGCGATACAGGTGTCACAGGAGATGGGCCGTTGTAAAATTTCCGGAATTTCGATTGAAAACGTGAGTATCTATATTTGTTAATTATGCGTATAAAATAATCTCAAAGTGTAGTACTGGAACTAAACTTAAACTTATTAATGCAAGTTATTAGATTTTCAGATGTTTTTTGTATAATAATTCAAATCTAGCAAACAAACCGCCATTGGGGTAATGAGAGTCAATTGACCCCCATTCCCCGCTTCAACTTTCATTATGATAAAACTTTTTTGTATATTTCAGATGCCAAGGAACTGGACAAGAAAGACCTCTAAAGCGAGTTGGACTGCAGGTGACCTGTAGGCAGCTGCTGTACGCATTAGACAAGGCGTTTCAATACGTAAAGTTGCCAAGGAAAGTGGTATTGCTTCCAGCACATTACAAAGATAAAGAAAAATATATTCAAACCTTTAAATCTAACTGGCACACCTCTGAGAACGGTAATTTTAGAAAAAGCTAAGACACGAAAGGAAAAAGAAAAGCATACAAGAGGGAAAGTTACCAAGAAGATAAAAAAAAGTAAAAATAGAACTTATTTAAGTAAGTCTAGTTCATCTGAAGAATCGGCTGATGAACAGGTTCCTTATGATGAGAGTGGTGATAGTGACTTAGAAAATATTGAAATCCCGCAAAACTCCCAGAAAGAGGGTGATCAGTCTGTGTGCACGATATACCTCGTAGAGGGAAAACTGAGAGAAATCTGGTACTGTTGCCGTCTCTGAGCTGGATGGGCCCATGAGGCATATACAGGTTGTGATGATCCAGGTCTCTATCGCTGAGTCGGCGGAGCGTCGTGTTCCACATGCACCTCAAAAAGCTGTCAGCACCAGTAACGGGGCCCCATAAGGCCATTGCCTGCCGGGGTTGTGGAAATGTTCTAGCGAGATACCGCAGCCCCGGAACTTAAGGGCAGCTGAAGGAACAGGGTGGGTTTTTAGTCAGTAGAAGTCTGACACTTCCTGCCGTTCCACCCAGAGCGGGAGAAGTCATTTGATAATTTTCCCAACCAGAAAAAAAAAGTCTGTCGCTGTGCATGCATATTTTTGCATTTAACTCGATTTATTTACTATTCTTTGTTATGATTCCATTGGGTTATCATTTCTAACTTTTGATTTTGTTAATTCTTATTATTTTGTCAAAAGAGAGGATAATTTTGTTACTTTATTCGTTTTATAATTTTGACTCGTATTTCCCCGTGGACTGATTTTCATTTCCCTTACATGTGGGTAATTGGAGTCAAAACTACTTTTCTGTTTTTTTAATTATAATTACGTTTATGGCAATGATAGCCAAAAAAGACTTATATAACTCGATTCCTGATTAGTTTTTAAAGATAAGTAAATGTGAACAAATTATAAGACTGATCATTAGTGAATACAATAACGAGTTTTCCTTAAGTGACTCCCAATTCCCCCATCTCCCCTACTCTATTTCGAATTTCCTTTTTGGCACTTTTGCTTGCGTATTTTCACTATAAAACTAATCACTTTTGTTTTTTCCTAAAATAAAACGTGCGAGTGGTGGCGCACTATGACGTGAATGAAAGACCGAGACGCTGGGGTTGCCAGCAAAAGAAAAAAAAAAAGAGCGTAGGACTCTAAACATACAGTGTAAGAGTGGTGTCACTAGCGTGTTACTACATATATTTCAACGTTTTCAGGTTACTAATCTCGAGGACGATGCACGAGTATAATTGCCCTTTCAAGTCAAGAAAAATTCACAAAATGGAAAGCTTCAAAGTACAGGAGTCGGGGCTACTGACGTCACACAGTGCTAAGAATTATACCGGAGTGTGACGTTACGCGAAATTTCAACTCACTGTATCGCCTTAATTTTTCAATTACGTGAAAAAATAAAAAATACGTGTCTAATGTTTTTTGTTAAACTACGTGACGGACTAAATAAAATATCTTAGGAAACTACCCTACGCCTTTCCTAGGGGTATTAAGTATTTTTTAATACTGAATAGCCGATCATTATAAGCGACAAGGCTGCTTCGTTCTCGATAATCGCACATACGGATTGGTCGATTATGGCGCTGCCAAAATTGTGTTTTAATTTTACATATTTTCGATTTCTTATATATATATATAGATTTAAAAGTATCGTCTATTTTATTAGTGAAAACTGGCAGGGGGCCCCTTATATCCACGGGGCCCTGGGCTGCAGCCCAAATAGCCCATAGGTAGATCCGCCTCTGCGTGCAATTCTATACTGTCACCCTCTCTTGTGGTTATCCAGCGCGGTACTTGTAATTGATTTACCTGACCAATGTTATCTCGGACGCTTATCCAATCTTTCAGAATATCTTCCGGTAAGGCGTCATCCCACTTGATATTACGAACCCATACGTTCTGAAAAATTATTTTTAGACTTGTTGACAGAGGTGATAGCCATCCCAAGGGGTCAAATAACTTTGAGATATCTGATAATAAAGATCTTTTTGTTATTGGAGAAGTTGATATGTTGATTTTTAATTCGAATCGGAAAGTATCCTTCTTGGGATCCCAGATGAGACCTAAGGTTTTCGTTTGTTCTGATTGTTTGAAATTAAAACTATCTTGCGTGTTGTTATCGGTTGGTATGTGATCTAATAACTCCGGAAAATTTGATTTCCATTTCCTGAGATTAAAACCTCCCGATTTCAAAAGTTTGGTTAGGTCTCGTGTAAGATTTTTTGCTGATTCAGATGAATGGGATCCGTGCAACAAGTCATCCATGTAAAACGAATTTTCAAGGACTTCTGTTACTAAACTGTTTGTGTAATTATATCTCTCATCACGAGCGAGCTGTTTAAGTGTCATTAGCGAGAGAAAAGGTGCGGCCTTGGTGCCGTAGGTAACCGTAGTTAATTGATATTCCTGTATAGGGTCTGATTGACAGTTACGCCAAATAATCTTCTGAAAACACTGATCATCTTCATGTATCCTGATTTGGCGAAACATGTTTTCGATGTCCGCCGTGTATGCGAATTTGTATTGTCGCCATTTGAGAATCAAGGACTGGAGGTCCTGCTGTAAATTTGGACCAGCTTCCATGACGTCATTTAGGCTGTTACCTGATGATGTTTTAGCAGACGCATTGAATACAACCCTCAATTTTGTAGTGGTCGAGTCCGGACGCAATATGCTATGATGGGTTAAAAAACAATCATGTTTTGATCCGTTGTTCGCAAGTTTCATATGACCTAATTCTTGATATTCAGCCATGAATTTTTGATACTCCTCTTGAACGTCGGTATGTTTCTTAAACTTCCGCTCCAACGATTTGAATTGAGCTATTGCTTTCGGCTTAGAAGTTCCTAACATTCCCTTAAAATTCGGTTTTAGAGGCAGTCTTACTTGATACCGACCATCCTTTTGTCGTGTTGTGGTTTTCTGGTAATAGTCTATAGTCTGCTGATCTCCTGATGACAATGTAGATTTGTCAGTAATGTCTTCTATTTCCCAGAATTGCTGAATGTCATCCAGGTTATGCAAAATGACGTTGCACTGAAACGACGGTATGATATCTCCGCTCAATATCCAACCTACTCGGATGTTTTGTGCTGACGCAGAATTTTCAGTCTCTCTACAGACTCCTTCTAATAATATCTTAGAATAGATACTGCTGCCAAGAAGTAAATCAACCGGTCGACTTATGTGAAAATCAGGATCGGCTAATGTAATGTTGTCTAAGTAGGACCATGTTGGTTTTTGGAACGAGCGATTAGGTAAATTCTTGACTAATTTATTCATGATGTAAACATCAACTTCAAACTCAAAGTTGTTTTTAATTGACTCACACTTTATATTCATGATTCCCTTGCAGTTGGTCTCTTTTTCGCCTACTCCCCAAATAATACCCGGGCATTTTTTGCGTGATATGCCCAGAATTTGTGCTGCGTTTTCGCTGATGAGAGATATTTGTGAGCCTTGGTCTAAAAGTGCTCGCAAAATCTGAAATGATCCATCTTCTGCTTGGACTTTAATGATTGCAGTAGGCAAAAGTACATCTTGCATATTTTGTTGTAATGATACGTGCGAGTTTCCTCGCGTTAACTGCGGAGTTTCGGATTTCGTAGCGCGTGTCGTGTTTTCAGCCGATTTAGTATTATTGTCAACGGATGTGTTGCTATCAAGCAACACATCCGTTGACAATAATACTAAATGCTGCATGTAGTAATGTATTGTGATTTCCATTACATTCGCAACATTTTGTACTTGATATACAAGCTTTACCATTATGACAATAAAGGCAATTGTGGCATAAATCCAGTTTTGCCACTGTTTTGTGTCTATTTTGTGGCGACATGTCAACGAACTGCTGACAATAATATATGCCGTGTTCATTTGTCTTGCAAATGGAGCATTTATAATATTTAATAGATTTAGCATTTTTGTTGTTTTTTGATTGCGAAACCTCACCATGCGCTGTAAATGATTGCTTCACATTTAAATTTTGCCTTGATGCTTTCCTCCAAATGATGATTTGTTTAAATTATTATCTAATTTCCTGCGTGTAGACTCCATGGTGGTGAATTTTCCTTCAAGAAATGATAAGAAGTTTTGGAGTTTAGGTAGAGCCCTAGGATCTTTTATAGATGCAGCATAGTCGTCATAAGTCTCCGAATCCAGTTTTGGAGACAATAAATGAACAAGTAAAGGATCCCAAGTACTAATGTCTACCCCCAAACTCTTGATAGCGTTTAAACTCTCGACGGTGGTGTCATGCAGACGCTTGATATGATTGATAGTGGCATGTTGCGACGCCGCCGACGGGATGTTTAATAATGTATCTAAATGACCACTACAAATTAATTTGATATTATTATAGCGATGATTTAGAATATTCCAACTAATGTTATAATTATCCGACGATATGGGCAGATGCTGAATAAGTTTTTCAGCTTCTCCCTTCAAAATCTTTTATCTATAATATGTATGTATTTAGAAATATATATGTATGTTTATCAGTTGTCTAGTACCCATACCACAAGCTCTGCTTAGTTTGGGACTAGATGGCGCTGTGTGAAAAGTTGTGGAATATTATTATTATTATTCCATTTATTTAATCTATGTACATATGAATTACATTTTTAAATATTAATATAAATAAATAAAAACATTTAAAAATATAAAAAATAGTAGCCCACCGGTATCGGGAACAGGGTCCAAGCTACCGGTGGTCAGGGCTCCATAGAGAGGAATCTCCTCACAATACGCGCCGTTTCCAGGAGTACTGCTTTCTGGATCAAGCCCTTGATCCAGCTACCCAACGAGAGCCTCCTTAGATGTTGGTCGAGGCTCTTGGCTATTATACCATTGGCTGTGACGACTATCGGCACAATGATTGCTGTCTCCACATCCCACATGTCGACAACCTCGCGCGCCAGGTCAAGATACTTATTTTTTTTATCTATCTCAGCTTTCACGAGGTTCTCGTCATGGGGGACTGCTATATCAACAATCATTGTGCGACGCTCTAATCGGTCTATCACCACTATGTCAGGCTTATTGGCAACAATAGTCCTGTCAGTGATGATAGACCGATCCCAATACAGTGTAATATTGCCATTTTCGAGAACTGGGTCGGGCACATACCTATAGTATGGTACTTCTGATTCCACAAGATTGTATTTAAGAGCAAGTTGCTGGTGAATAATCCTGGCCACGAGGTTGTGTCTATGCAAATAGTCTCCGTTAGCCAGACGAGAACAACCGGAGATAATGTGACGAATGGATTCTCCCGGTTTGTGACATGCCCGACATATGTCTACCGTACCATCCTTCACAATATATTTCCGATAGTTATTCGTCATCATAACTTCGTCCATAATCGCACAGACAAAACCTTCGGTTTCCCCAAAGAGGTCACCAAAACGTAGCCAGGCTACGGACGCTAATGTGTCTACGTCAGACCCATGAAGGGCCCGGTAATAGCGCCCGTGAAGCTCCTTGCTCTGCCATACTTCTCTGCGGTCATTAGTATCTAATACTACAGGTTTGCGCCAATTCTCGGTACCTAAGGAGAGCGGAGTGAGGCCTTTGTCCACCGCTACCACATCTCGATGCATACCCACGTCGGCTTCTAGGAAATATTCCCTAAGGCTGCATACCTCACGGTTGTGTAGGGTCTTTGCATTTAAAATGCCACGACCCCCGTACTTCCGCGGGATATACAGCCTCATCACCGATGAACGTGGGTGATGCATTCGATTTGCAGTCAGCGTTGTGCGGACCCGCCTGTCCAAGGCGTCAAGTTCAGTCTGAGTCCATTTCAGTATGCCAAAAGAGTACATCAATACTGGCATGACCCAACCATTGAAGGCACGCACCTTGTTTCCGCCTGATAGAAGACTATTCAGTACTTTATTCAGGCGGCCAAAGAAGCGTTCCTTCAATGACTGTTTAACATAAGCAACATTGATGCCTAGTGCCTCTGACATACCCAAATACTTGTAGGTTTCAGTTGAGCCGAGGGATCTTAGGTGTATGGAATCCGAGAGTTGAGTTCCCACGGATTCCATAATCTCCCCTCGCTTTACATGCATGACTGCACATTTGTCCACACCAAATTCCATCCTGATGGCGCTACTGAAGGTTTCCGTTACCTTCAGTAGCTCCATGAGTTGCAAGTTGCTGGGGGCAAAAAGTTTCAAATCATCCATGTAAAGCATGTGAGATATGACCTGACCACCTCTTCTCAACTGGTAGCCTAGCCCTGAACCCTCCAGCAGTGTACTGAGAGGGTTGAGAGCCAGACAAAACCACAGTGGGCTCAGACTGTCGCCCTGAAAAATGCCTCGCTCAATCCTAATCGGTTCGCTGTTTTCCTGGATCTGTCGACATCCTGGGTAGCGAAGGACCGTCTTCCATTGCCCCATACATGACTCAAGGAAGGTGCGTAGGGTTGGATTTATTTTGTACAACTCCAACACCTTCATAAGCCATGTATGAGGGACAGAGTCATAGGCCTTCTTATAATCTATCCAACATGTCGACAGATTCTTTCGGGAACGACGAACCTGTTGGTTAATGGCAATATCAATGAGGAGAAGCTCCTTAGTACCGCGGGACCCGTTCCTACATCCATTCTGAGAAGCAGACATGATTGAATTTATATCAATATGATTATTAATTTTGGCTCTCAAAATGGAAGTAAGAACTTTATAGACCGTCGGTAAGCACGTGATCGGTCTATAATTTTTAGGTTCCGTAGTACTGCCTGATTTATGGAGCAGGTGGGTTATTCCTGTAGTTAGGAATTGAGGTAGCGATCCTGACTCTAGGGCAGACTGGAACTGAAATGCCAAGCGAGCGTGCGATCTTTGGAACCATTTAAGCCAAAAATTGTGCAGCCCGTCCGGCCCTGGGGATTTCCAGTTAGATAACGGACGGACTGCACGGGTTACATCTTGGGGGCTGATCGTGATTGTCCCCATTTCTGGTAAAAGATCGCACGTGCGCCTGATCTCCCGCATCCAGTCACCCTCAGTGTGACTGACAGGAGCTGACCAGATGTTGCGCCAGAACGAACACATGGCGTCATCATCCGGTAAGCACGTATCAGTCACACCTTGGTCAGGTCGCTCCCATGTCCTATAAACCTACCTTTCATTGCTTTGGAATGTGCGATTCTGAGTGTATCGCTCCACCCGCCGCTTATATCTGCGAATTCTATTTGCCCAAGCATAGACTTTCTGCTTCAGGAAGTCGATGCGCTCTGTGACGCAGGTCAGATAATCCCGAGGACTAATATAAGTCCCCGCGAACGCCCACCTCACAAAGCGCATCACTCTAGGGCGAGTGTTGCCCTGTCTGAAGCAGATAAGTTTGCCAATGAGTGCTCTAGCCCCAGCGATACGACTTTCGATCCTGCACTGCCAAGCTGGTATAGCTGGTCGAATAGCTCTGTCAGTCTTTGGAAACTTGACATGAGCTACCCGACATGCTGCAACAGCGGCACAGTACAGAATCGAATGGGTATCGGTGAGGTCTTCGCTATTGTCAAAATAATTTGACAACAGTGAATCTAGAGCACACACTAGCGCCCTATTTTTCTTATGCATGGGCAAACGAGGCAGGCGAGGTCTCAGCTCAGGTGGTGTGGAGCGATACTCCCGTAATGCACACTCCAAAGCACTCCTCAATCGTTCACTGCACTGGGTACTCACGGATGTAGCCCGGTCCTCATCATCTTCACCGACGTGGTCGGGTCGCGGTGAGATACTAGGTTGTAGTTGCACCGCAGCCTGTGGTGAAGCAGATGAGACACGACTGCACCGTGATTCGAGGCGTAGTCTATCAAGTACGGCGTCATCCAACATATGGTTACGCTGGATGACCCGCACCTGATCCGACAGTCGTTGGGCCGAAACGTTGACAGCTGGTTCAAGTACCTGAAACAGAGAGAGCATCCGACCACGGTACGCAGTGAGGTTAGTTCCCCCCTCTGTAGCCCCAAAGTATGAGCGCATGACATTTTCATTGATGGAATTTGTCCATCGCATGCGCTGCACACTTCCACCGGCAGCGGGGACCCTATCAGAGGCCGATGGGCCTTGAAGTCCGAAGCTGGCCGGAGGGCGGCCTCTTCCTCGCCGACGCGCAGGTGGTGGTGTCGTCGGCGGCGAGAAGTATTCGTCGCTCGAGCTCGACGCAACTGCAGCGGCCGGAGTCTCTTCACTCACGGCTGGAGCAGGTCCCGGCGGCTGCGAGGCGGAGCTGAGCGACGATTCCGCAGGTCTTGGTTGTGTGTTCAGAATCAAACGTGCCCGGTTTCTTGTCAACATATTGATTTTTCCATTTATTGTTTTTTCTATTTATTCTTCTATTTATTCATGTCTAGATTTTTTTTTTCACTATTTTCGTTTCGTTGAACATGATTATTTTTGTTTGTTTGGCTATTTAATTTATAAATTATATTGAAAAATTCGGAGGAAAAAATTTTTTGACATGTTCTTTGACAACCGGGCCACAGATTTTAATTATTAATTTTATTATTAATTTGCTTTTGAGATGCTGCATTTTCTGAGCATTAGACAGTGAAAAATTACTGTGGATTATTTCAGTAAACAAGTCCTTAAAAGACGTCCACTGCTGATAAGACCCACTGAAGGTCGGGATGTCCAATTTTGGTGTTGATTTTTCTATATGAGTTACAGACCATAACTTGCTATTTATAGCCCTTTTTAAATCAATATATATTTTCTCCTGTTCCAAGTATGCTTGTTCATACTGTTCATCCATTTCTTGTAATTCTCCATCCAAGTCCCAGTGTAAAGTATCAATTACAGACCATCTTGATTGCAGAGTCCTGATAGCATGTTCCATTTCCCATTTCTCGGAAATTTCGTCTAATCTAAGATTTGCTACTGTCCGCTGGAATGCTTTGATGTTACTGGTCTGCTTTTTGAGCATAACATCCGTCTTGCTGGAGGTACCTCTTGAAACCAGTTCTGAAGACAAAGGCCTTGATGCTTGTTTATCTCGTGTACTTGTTGAAGGTATACTTGTTGGCTGACCTCCTTGCTGAGGCTTCTCCTCCTGATCCAAACCAGCAGATTGTCCCGCTTTCATCAATCCATACTGTTGAGTGATTAACGCTTTAATAGACCTGTATAAATCTGCCGCCCGCTCATACTCGTTCGTCAGGAACTATGGGTGAGACCTGCTTTCTTCCATGCTAAGCCTATCGTGATTATGTTGAAAATCAGCCCAATAAGCTTCTAACGTTTCCATACGCCGTTTGAAATAATCACCAACCTTACGACTTGAGCTATCCTTCTTGATATTGGTGGCTAGCTTAGTCATAGCGCCGACGATTTCAGCCTGGTTTGCGTGAATGTCTTCCATGATGAAGAAAATGATAACTTAAAACGATCTTACTTGAGTACTGCAACTCCCTAGATAGTGCTCCTGTCTTGCTAGCAGCACTGCACAGTTACAGAGCTCAAATAGTCACTCACTGATACTGATATAGATAGTCACTGATATTCACCAAATAGTCACTGATTACAATAAATTCGAAGGACCAAAAAGATGTTGGGTTTGTCCCAAACGTCTTTTACTGATAGTTGATATTGATAATGAAACTATAGATTTTCACTTGATACGTATATTGAGTCCACTCCTTAACTAATGATAATGATAGGTGTTGTTATGACGCGATCCGAACGTGAACTGAACTATCATAAAATGTGTGGAAATTAATACATTTAATTTTTGATGAGAAGGCAACAATTAATAATGTGCGGTTGCACCGTACACCTCCCAACAACAAAGAAGTAACCGAGTAGAGATAGACGTCGTGACTCGACATGTCAGAAGACGCCTTCGGTAATATTTCTCTGTTTTTCTGGAAATCCAACTGCTGATCTATTTTTCTTATTTCAACTGCAGTTGGCATTTCTTGTTTTGTTATATTTAATTTTGCATTCTTCCAGCCGAGGTTAAAAATGTTGTTAATTGTTGAATTTATGGTTGGTATTTCTATCTCTGGTTTCATGTTAAAACTACTTATGTTAAAAAACATCAGAAGCTAGTGCAACATTCAAAATTGGTCGTTTTATGGAGAAGAACCGGCAAGAAACTCCATAATTATTATGTAATTCAAATAAGAATAGGAACATCTATGACCTTTATTTGTCAAACGCCACTTGAATAGTACGATTTGCAAAGAAAACTAAGTTGAATATTAATTACGGGCTATTTTACTTTGTTTAACCGAGTCCAACATCAAATTCAAATAAAATATTTAACTTTATTTGAATTTGATATTGAATTTGACCAGCAGATAGATAGAATATACAACGTGTAACGGAAACCCCATATCTATACAAAAGGACTGAAGACAACATCTGGTATGAAGTCTCTATGCAAAGTTTCAGCTCAAAATAAGTGACTCACAGAATTGACCCCAAATTATTGGTTTCATATGTTTCTTGACCTATGTCCAAATGACAATCAAATAATGGACATCTGATAGCTGGTATTATAAATATGATAAAGATAAACATAAATATAAAGGGGTGAGGGCAGCATTTTCCAGTTTTTTCCCCGTCTAAAAAAAATTTAAAATCCGGGACTGTATCTATCTATAGATCTATCTGGTTAGATTTGACAGCTATGACGTAACAATATTGCACTAAGTCGATCTTATTCTTAGTTTAATCGTACTGTAGACGAATATATCTCGTACGTTGCTCCCTTTCACGATATCTCATACAAATGGTAGGTCCTATGCGTCATATTATTGCAATATATAAAAAGACGACGTGTCATGCATTGAAAACAAATGCCGTTTGACAGTACACCATGACGTCATACATACCATACACGCCTGTTTATTTGTTGAAGAAAAAGCCAATGATCAAAATGATTTTTATTTTAAAACTTGCGAAAGGTTTGCTAATTACGCTTGCTTTAATTAATTTTTTTTTTACTCAAGAGTCTTTTTAATTATTTTTTTTATGCATATGGTCAATAAAAATTTTTTGTTAATCTATAACTTTATCAATTAAAATGTGTAAATTATGATGATGTGATTTTGAGGAACTTTTTATTGCTTCAGGCACTTTTTATATTACTAACAATTTTTGCAAGTCACGTTAAGAAATTATTTTATGTTTATTTTATTACTCATTGGCGACGATACACTGGTCGAATCAAAGCTCCAGAGCCTTGAACATCGACGACGAGTTGCTAGTCTATCAGTTTTCTATCGGGTACATTTCGGGGAGTGTGTATGGAATTACACAATCTAATTCCGTCAAGCCCGTTGGATCATCGGACTGCAAGACAAAGGGCGATGCGCCATCGTTACATGGTGGACATCCCACCTATAGGCACTTAACGTTTTGGGAATACCTTCATTGTGCGTACGGCTAAGGAGTGGAATTCCCTGCCGGAGTCTGTTTCCCGATAGCTATAACCTAGGGGTATTTAAGTCAAGAGTGAATAGGTTACTTTTAGGCAAGCGTGCTCCATCTTCGACCACATCATCACTTACCATCAGGTGAGATGGTGGTCAAACGCAAGCCTATTATAAATTTTAAAAAACAATATTTCTTGGGATCTGGAGTCAATAAGCTTAGAACTAGCAGACAAGCTAACGAAGACTAAAGATTCTCTAGGCGGCTCCATTCTATCAGCTAATGAGAATATCAAAATATAATCTTATAAGAAATGCCAAAATATACAGTTCTATAAGTTCACCAATAAGCAGAATTTTCGAATTTAGTTTTCATTTCATATGTGCTTGAATTGTAAATATATAATGGCTTGATCGAGTGATATTTCGACTTACGGCAACTTCTTTCAAACTCCACCCCACTTCTGATATCGCCAATATGGTTTCCAGGAGAGGGTCAGAGACCCTCTTCAGAGATCTCAGAGTTTCCAGGAGAGGCTCAGGGATCTTTGGCCCTTTTTTTATTTCACGCTATGTCTATACAAATAGACCACCTCACAACAAGACTTTCTTGCTTTTTACCACAAAATGCTGTAATAGATGTTGTAAGCGGTTATTTTTAATATTATATATAATCTATTAGTTTGTCGCCGTGGGTTTGCATGACTAGCAGAGCATATTTATGATACCGTCAGGTGGCGTCATTACTTCCGACAACTTCAGCAATGATATTCGTACTAAAGCCAGGTTACTCAAAAGCTAAATTAATTAATTTAGCTTTAGTTAATTTGTTTAATATTATACACATAAAGCTTTCTCTCGAAACACTCCGTCCATTGATGAAAACCAAACGAAAATCGTTGTTCTTACTCTGTCTTATAAATACAGTAATGTTTTTTTTTATATTTACCTACAACTCAATACTCGTAGTTTCCTGCCACATCAGTGACCAATATCATTATACCAACTTCATCGGTTTCATTGATGTTTTTTTATTCCAGGTGAGCCCACGCTTGAGCTCGATCTCGCCTGATGGTAAGCGATAGAAAAATAAATAATTACCTGTCTAAGAACACAGGAAATCAAATTATCGTACGCCTACGAATAAGTGTCACTTTGAGCGGTGAGCAAGTAATATTTTATTTGGCGTCATAATCTTCCCGACCGATTGTCGCCCACGGCCCAATCTCAACGGAGATGAGATCCGTGACACTTACGTGGGAGACATGATAGTTTACGGGTGCGTAAATAAATTTTATGCATTTGGTTTTTTTTTCTCATGAAGAAGTCATATCTGAATTTTATCAACCCGTGTTTCAAATCTTATTTATTTATTTAAACTTTATGTACAATAGTGTTACATGGGTGGACTTAATGCAGCAAGGCATTCTCTATCAGTCAACATTTGGATTAAAAAAGAACACATTGAGGTAGGTGTACGAAAAAATGGAATAAAATAATATATTTAATACTAATCTTATCGATTTATACTATCAGCTGACACATTCAAATTGAACATCCAGACATTTATCATATAAACATAATTGTAGCAATTTGAAATCATAGCCAAAATAAACAGAAAAAGGTAAAAGGCTGTAGAAAAATCAGAAGAATTTATTTTAAGATACGCTTGCCCTGTCTGCTATTGTCATAGACCTACCTACTTGGTTATACCGAGAAGTCTGATTTTCCTATGACTCATGCATGTAATATTTATTAGTATATAATTTTTGTATTGTATTATAATGTATTTTATAGAATTATTATGTTCTATTAATATTATTTATGATGTTTGTACACTGACAGCCCTAAATCTGTCTCCTTTAGTTTTGTCCATCTAAAGGTTGTCTGTAAGAGATCACCCTGAGCGATAAGACCGCCCATTGTACATTTTGTATCCAATATAATATTGTAAAGTGTACAATAAAGTATATAATAAATAATAAATAAAAAGATGGAGCAGAGGGCGTCCACAGTAGTCCTCCATCCCGATCGGTCTTGAGCTTCCCGCTTCATTTCGCTCCACGTCATCCCGATGGTTGCCGCTTCTGCCACCACGGTACGACGACGCCAGGTTTGTTGGGGACTGCCACGCTTCCTTTTACAAAATCTTTATTTAAAGCAGTCTCAATATTTGTATTATAATTATAAAAAAAAGCTAGAACATTGCTACAATTAAACGAACCTAGAATTAAACCTAGTTCTGGCAGTGCATCACTCACTGCCGAAATAGGTTGAATCCTGCTTTTGCCACCACTCGAATGAAGACAGAATTAAAATTAAGAAATAATTATAACAATCATACAGTGCTGGAATGAGTGTGGAACCTCTCTTTAAGTGTTGATATGTGTGAGAGGGTGTGCATTAATAATTACTATATCTGTTCTATGAATACCATCACCTATATTAAGTTTTATAAAAATATAAGTTTTTAAGCTAACATGAATAATATAAAAATATCCCGTTTTAAGTTCTAATGATACTGTTAGTGAACAGTATCATTAGAACTTAAAACGGTATATTTAAGTAATGTAAGTCATCTCGACAGAACGCCACTATATACCAAGACTGGTAAGGGAAGCGATTGAGATTATCAAATACGACAATTTCAATCGGGAGGATGGGTTTCAACTGTCGAGGGCCTGGAATCCAGTGGTTCAAATGTGTAAAAACTGAAAAGGTTCCGTAGAAAGTTCGCGAGTCGACACGGTGAGTTTTGTGTGTCGGGAACAGAATCGAGTGTTTAGTGATACATGTGACAGTGGTAGTGGTGTCGCTAACAGAAAACGAACGAGAAAGAGGGTAGACCGATTTGTCTGCTCATAAACTTCCACCCGCAATTACTTCAGTTCATCCGTGATCATGGCGCTTGCAACAGTGCCAAAATATCGGAAACTCAAAACAATAAATACACATGGTAAATATCCCGTTTTAGAGAAAGTATCTTAAAATAATAAAAGTACATTTGCGGGCATGGCTATAGGACCGTGTCAGCATTGCGTTGACAACTGTATGCCGTCTAATGCCACTTTTCTACAATATTCTTAATTTTGAGCTCATTCATGCACTACTTTATTTTATCTCTTCAAAAACGTGACTTGACTATTTTCAAGTCGCGTTACGTCAAACAATGATGTGCTGCCATTTTACTTCACTTAAAACTTCGAGCTTGAACCTGAGGTAATTCAATAGGAAATAGTTGTTTTTAATAACCGACTTGAAAAAAAGGAGGTTTACAATTCGTCTTGAACTTTTTTTTTTTTTTTTTTTTTTTTATATGTATGTTACCTCATAACTCGGAGATGGATGAACCGATTTGGAAATTTTTTTTTTGTTCGAAAGGGTATACTTTCTAGTTGGTCCCATTGTTACGAAATCAGGATCTGATGATGGGATCCTGGAGAAATCGAGGGAACTCTTCAAATATTATAGGCACACCTATAGCGTTTTGGGTATTTCTTATAGTACCTTGAGCAGTTGCTTACGAAAAGTATCATTTGGGGAAGTTGAACTGATGATGAAGACCACAGATGGCCACTGAAACTACTCAATAATAAGTATTTCGTGAATTGCGATTCGATTACTTGAGTACGGATGTTAAACACTTTATGCTCGTCGGAATTCATACGAGTATGGTGATGTAGAGCTGATGGTGAAGTACCAGGAGAACTCCTCAAAAATTAACAGCTATGCATCGGGAAAAGAAACATTTTGTAAAAGGTGATAAGTTGTTGACATTATGGCTTTTGTAACTAGATAAATTACAAACCGACCCACTAAAAAGCGTGAAAAAAAATTTTTTAACAAAAAATAGAACCGACTTCCATATCAAAACACTACAAAGCTAAAAATAACTTTAATTTCGGAAGGCGGTGTGAAAAAATCAGAAAATCCAAAACCAATAACACCGACTACCGAAATTAAAGTTATTTTTAGCTTTGTAGTGTTTTGATATGGAAGTCGGTTCTATTTTTTGTTAAAAAATTTTTTTTGAATACATTGTCAAGTTTGTTAGGATGAGGCTAGTAATTACAGAAAGGTAAAAGGAATGGAACTGTACTTATTTCATTTTTGTGTTAAGGAAAATGTATCATAAAAACTTTTTAATTTCATTAGCGTTGTCTGTGGACAAAGTATGTCAATAAGGTCTTCTTTTGATTGCAGAATTGAAATGATAGAACATGAGAACTTCAAAGTCCTGTATCTTGTATTCTATAATTATACACAAATATATATATTATGCTTGCAACGAGAGCATACTTTACAACATTATTATTATTTCCTTTATTTTACATATCACTCAAAAATTACATTTATAAATATTTTTCATTATAAAAGTGACAATAAAAAAACATTTAAAAATATAAAAAATGGCAGTTCACTGGTATCGGGAACGGGGTCAAAGCTACCGGTGGTTAGGTTTCCAGAGAAAGGAACCTCCTCACAATACGAGCCGTATCGAGGAGTACTGCCTTCTGTATCAGGCCCTTTATCCAGCTGTGTAACGCCAGCTTTGACAGATGGTCATCGAAGCTTTTAGCTATCAGCCCATTGACTGATATGACAATCGGCACAATAACAGCCGAGTCCACATTCCACATGTCAACAATCTCATGAGCTAAGTTGAGATACTTTATGTGTTTCTCTTTCTCAGCTTTCACGAGATTCTCGTCATGTGAGATGGTAACATCGATTATCATTGCGCGGCGCACTAATCGGTCTATCACCACTATATCAGGCTTATTGGCAACAATAGTCCTATCAGTGATGATAGACTGATCCCAGTACAACGTGAAATGGTCATTTTCGAGAACTGGGTCGGGCACATACTTGTAATACGGTACCTCAGAATCGACAAGTTTCTATTTCAAAGCAAGTTGCTGATGGATAATTCTGGCTACTTGGTTGTGTCTATGCAAGTACTCACCGTTAGCCAGACGAGAACAACCGGAGACAATATGTCTAATGGACTCACCAGGACGATGGCATGCCCGACACACGTCAATCGTCCCGTCCTTCATAATATGTCTCCGGTAATTATTCGTCAAGATAACTTCGTCCATAATTGCACAGACAAAACCTTCAGTTTCCCCGAAGAGATCCCCGAAGCGTAGCCAGGCAACGGAAGCTGTCAAATCTACATCGGACCCATAAAGAGCACGATAGTAGCGACCATGAAGCTCCTTGCTTTTCCATACCTCCTTGCGGTCATCTGTGGTAAGTATAACAGGTTTGTACCAGTTCTCTTTAGCCGAGTGAGTCCCTTGTCCACTGATGTATGTAAATGATGATGTGGTTGAAGATGGAGCACGCTTACCTAAAAGTAGCCTATTTACTCTTGACTTAAATCCTCCCTGGTTATAGATATCGGGAAACACAGACTCCGGTAAGGAATTCCACTCCTTAGCCATACGCACAATGAGGGTATTCCCAAAATGTTTTGTGCGTATGGGTGGGATGTCCACCATGTAACGAGGCGCTTCGCTGTTTGTCCTGTAGTCCAATGATGGAACGGGCTTGGAAAATTAGATTGTGTAATTCCATCACACACTCCCCGAAATGTAACCGATAGAAAACCGATAGACTTGCAACTCGTCGGCGGTGTTCAAGGCTCTGGAGCTTTGACTCGACCGGTGTATCGTTGCCAATGAGTCTCTTGGCCCAGTTGAAATGTATTTGAGTTTTCATTTTGAGTGGAGCGTATTAACTGCCTCAGTGGTCTAATGGTCCCAAGCACGACTGCAGAGCAAGAGGTCCGAGGTTCGATTGCTGGGTATGGCAAAAAGTCCTATTGGGTATTTGTAATAGAAATTTCTCAGTAGTAGCTCGGAGTTTGGAAGTTGGCGCGGTGTAATACCCCATGCCTCGGAAAACACGTTAAGCGTTGGTTCTGCACCTGATTTCTCTCCGGTCGTGTCGGATTGCCAACTCATCGGACTATAAGAGTAAAAGGAACAAAGAGTGCACTTATATACCTACGCGCATAAATTATGCATTATAATAGTCTCCTGTACAGATAGATCATCTCCCCTGAGATTGACCACCGTGGCCGGGCAGGAGGACTATTATATAATATAACTATTGTGGAGCGTTTAAGTATTATATAACACAATCTGAGGGAAGATTTGAGGTCTTATAAAACATTACTATGCGAGTGCAAAAGGGATTTGAACAAAGCGTTACGTAACATTGTTTTTTTTTTTAATATTAAACGGGGAAACCCCCGACGGTATTGTACGTCTTTTCGTCAATGCTTTAAACACGTTAACCCGGACAAACAAAAAGACAAAAAATTTAAAAAGATTGTTTGTGTTTAAGTATCGTATAAATAAAAATTAGCATTTTGATATCACAGACGGAAATTTTTTATTTTATTTATTTATAGGTATAGTTTTTTTTTGTTGAAAATACAATTTTATTTGAGTAAAATGTTCTATTTCAGTTAAGTTTTTGTTTCTTATTGAAATTCCATAGATTGCATGAGCACACAATCTGCCCTGCTATAACTAAAAGGCCGTTAAGCCACAAAAGGTCATTTTTCACTTTTTAATGTATATTTAAACTACTTTCGATTCTCTATCTTTTGGTCTAAGAATAATTTTCCTACGAATAACACTTTTCGAGTTATAGCAATTTTGCTGAGCAGTTAAACAAAATATATTTTTTCACTTCCTTTGTTAAAAAGTGACTATATAGAATACTAAAATATAATACAATACTAAAAGATACTTTTATTTACTTTAAAAAACCTCACATATATTGTGCCCAGAAGCTATGCCCACAAAAATAATTTACCATTGTCCTAGCTAGCGTAGTTTTGTAGAAAAATCATTTCCCACTTATTTTTACGTTTACTCGAAAAATACTTTTTGGGGTTAGCGGCTTTCTAGTTAGTGTAGGGCAGCAATGGTGGATGAAACTTAAAATGTATTTAAGAACAGGACCAATTCAATACAACGGCGTAAACGTAAGATTAAGAATGATGAATAAGAAGAAAAGTTCATGAGGACAGGTTGACATTTTAACATAATTAGGTATTTAAAATTTAAGCAAATGTGATTGGTTTTATAATTTTAATATGAAAAATGAACGAGTGTTGTTTGGTTTAGGAAGGGGGTACAGAGAAACGTTACAAAGCGCCACGTCTGTCTGGACCTGGAGTCTGTTCCTGGTAGCTTTAGGCAGTTGTACGACTGCCGGCGAGTAAACGACTAGTTTTACTTGCTCAAGAAACGCACAATAAAATATACATTCCGTGTAAACGAAAGAGATGCATACATTAATAGTTGCTCTCTGACTGTTCACACTGCCGGCGACTACTCACTTAACTAGTTTTGTCGCTGAGCGAAAAGAGCTATCTAAGATAATACTCGCTCAACGATGCTCGCTTGGCGTTCAGAACTCATGCCTTGATCACACGTACCGAGCAAACGGGCGAGACAGTGCTCTTGGCTGAGTACTCGGTAGGTATAAACATGCCGAACGAAGCGGCGAGACAGTAGCTCGGCTCCCGTTGTACATACTAGCACAAATGACTAAATAGTTACTTCGTAACAGATACATCACTCTCATACAAACTAGAAAATACCTACGCTATAATAGCCTACAAAATCTTAATAATAATGCCAGCTGTTTGCAGCGAGAAGAAATGTACCATAAGTACGCACACAGAGAGTTGAGATTGTTTTGCCCAACGCGCGACCCACGTCATCGAGCGAATGTCCTAGGGTTGTATATGATGATATTGGTAATAAAACGAATATAGAAAAACAGTTATTTTTTATTTGTTGATCAAATATGTTGATGAAAATGATAGATGCATTTTTTTCTTCCCTGAATTCCCGATTATTAAATTTTAGTGGCGAAAATATCCGAAACCGCGTAAATAATTTTAATTTTAATTAAATTCCACGCAAATAAATAATCAAAAGGGAAACAGGAGCAAAGCGGAGGAAAGTCAATTGTTTTTATGTCGATCCATTATGACGTTATCAAAATTATTTAAAAAGACTCAGGCAGGCGTGCGGCAGCCCACTGTTGGATGTACCGACGGCGATACGCGAAGCGGTAGGCATATAACGCGTGGCCTTGAGCGAGTGACGGATGCCTGATACTAGGCCGAGTGTCCACCCTCCCGCTTCCCCGCACTGTCTCTCTCGCTCACTCGGCAGGTTTGAACGTGCACTGTCTCCGTGTCTCCCCACTCGGCCGACATGATTGTTGACACTTCGCTTCGTTCAAATCTTTTTACGATCCATCGTATCCGAATATTGTAGACTCATTAGAACTGCACTGACTGTACTAATTTTAAATGATGTGTGAACAGCTATTCGCTTATATCACTGTCTCGGCCGAGAAACATTTTACTGTCTCGCCCGTTTGCTCGGTACGTGTGATCAAGGCATCACGCCCAGAGACCAACTAGCGTTCGAGTGTGCGAGTGTGATGTGAGTAGTCGCCCGTCGCACTCGCACACTCGCTTATAGCCCAGCGACAAAACTATCGCAACTACACGCTCGCTGCTCGCTGCTCGCCAACTCGTTTTCAGATGCTAGCTCTACTCGCTACTCGTTCATCGTCGGCGGTGGGAAAACTGACTTAACCTGGGGGTCTGTAGGTCAAGAGTGAATATGTTACTTTTAGTTAAGCGTGCCGCATTTTCGATCACATCATCGATTACCATCAGGTGAGATAGTGGGCAAACGCGAGCCAATAAATAATCAATAAAAAAATACAAATTAAATCACCGAATCTTTTTAGCATTACGAGAACTGCACATATCATAAACATAAAACATTCTTTATAACCAAAAAGAAAATTCACTTACTCCTGAATTAGTTGCAAACTGTCTGACAGGAGCCAGTGCATTTCGCTCAATAAAGTACCGTACAGAAAAAAAATTGGCACTTATGCAAAATGAAAAAAAAATCTAAAATAAAAATACGAAAAAAATACCATCCAAAACAGGTAATTTTACATGTCAAAATATTAAAATTTAGAATAATAAATAATAAAATTAATTATTGAAATGAATTAATTACAATAAATATTTACAATAGGATAAAAAAGAGCAAGATAAAAAAAATGATTGACAATTGTAAATATATATCATGTCGCAATACAAATGTGTCGAATTTAATTAAGGAAAATAATTTATATTACAGATATAGCCAAAATCAAATATACATGTATAATAAAGAAATCAACGTAATGAATTCCATATACTTTACTTGCTGTTACGGGTGAATTCTTTCGTGTGGTACAAATTTAACCCACGGTAGTTAATTGTACATTTTCCCGATATAAAAAGAAGTATATGTACTATTTCAAACTATTATTTATCTCTGTGCTAAATTTCATTCAGATGCGTTTGGTCATTTTGGCATAATTGAACACACGCTCTTTTCTTTCGAGGGGAAAATCACCAATGTCCAATCTCACTCTTAAGTGAAGCAGAAAGGAATGTCCCACTCCTACTGACAAAAACTCACATTGTTCCTTTAGTTGCCCTTGAGTTCCAGGGCCGCGGTATCCCTATAAAACATTCCAGAAACCCTGGCAGGGTATCAAATACCTTTACAACAGCTGTACTTTCGCATTTATAATATTAGTAGGTATATCGTTGAAAAGATTAGCGCTATTTTTGCGCAGATCGGCAGTAGTGCCCTCTCCCTCAGATCTAAAGCTGTCCACGTGACATAAACGAATCAAAACAAATTTAATAATGGATTCGTCGAAGCAGACTTTCGAATCATGTTTAGAAAAGTATGTCTGCTTCACAATTTTTGTGACGTAATGAATATTATTTTTGTATTAATTTTACCCCAAGAAACATAATTTTGTATGGGCTGTAAATCAGGTTGACCAACGTTCTGATCATGCTGCACCTTACTCAACATTTTGCTCAAAACGTTATTTGTATTTTAAGCGACTTCAAAAAAAAAAAGAGGAGGTTCCCAGTTCGTCGGAATATTTATTTTATTATGTACGTTCCCCGATTACTCGAAGACTGCTGAACCGATTTGGAAAAAATATTTTTCGGGTGAAAGTCAATCTTTCTAGTTGGTCCCATTGTCATCAAGTTAGGATCTGATGATGGAATCATGGAGAAATCGTGGGAACTCTTCAAATATTGAAGGCATCCCTGAAACGATTCAGCTATTTTTTTAGTAAGTAACTTGTGCAGTTGCTCTCAAAGTGGAACTGATGATGAAGACCACAGATGACCACCGGAACTACTAAATAATCTTGGGTTGCAATTCGATTAGACACTTGAATATGGTTGTTAAGCACTTTATTCTCGACACAATGCATATAGTGAAGTGAAGCTGAAGGTAAAGTACCAGGAGAACTCCTCAACTATTAATAGTCCTTATTTTTTTTTATCGTCGTAAAATTATCAAATAAGTCCTCCCACCCCGGGCAGGGCCGGAGGGACTGTCAGACTTTTACTGACTAAAATCCACGGTGTTCCTTCAATAACCCTTTACGTTCCGGGGTCACGGTAATGGGATAAGTCCCACGACCCCGGCAGGCTTCGGCCCTCTACAGGAGGGCCTCGTCATCTTTCTGACGCTCTTTGAGGCGCGCGTGGAACACAACGCGCCGTCGACCCGGGCATGGTCCATGGTCGGACAGCGAGTTGCCCTTTACTCGCTGTCCGCATGCCCGCGCCTACGGTGGCCGAAGATCGTCGGCCGAAGTCCGACGCCGTGGGCGTCTACCACTGCGGCTGGGCTGGAGGGAGGACGCCATCCTCTCCCTCACACGGCCCGCCTCCTCCTTTGGTAGCATGACTGCTTCGCAGAAGGAGGCGACCGCTTCCCACTCCCTCTCGCCCCGCAGCATGGCCTCGACCAATGCCGGGCACGAGAGGTCTCCGCCTGTCGCCGCCGTGAGGACACGTCGGTGCTCTGCCCAAGCGGGGCAGTCTTGCACCGTATGCTCTACTGTGTCCTCAGGGCGATCCTCGCAGTGGTGACACCCAGGCGTTTCTTCCTTCCCCATCAGACACAGGTACCTCCCGAAACTTCCGTGTCTGGTGAGGAGCTGTGTCATGCGGTAGGTCAGGACGCCGTGACGCCGATCTAGCCACTCCTCAAAGAGGGGAACTATTAACAGTCCTACATCGGAAAAAGCAATATTTTGTAAAAGGTAATAATTAGTTGACATTTAGTCTTTTGTAACTAGATAAAAAAGTTCCAGAACTGAAAAGTGAACAATAAAAACTTTTTAATCTACAAATATAAAATTTAAAGTCCTGACTGACTGACTGACTGACTGATATATCAACGCACAGACCAAACCGCTGGTCTATCCATCCATTACATATCGCCACTTCTCCGGGCCTCGAAAAGCTTGTTAACCGTGGTCCGTTTTCAAATAATCCGACGCTTCCTATCTTTCAAAGAACGAGTAACAATCTACCAGATAGGCAGTTACTACAATGCTGCAATATAGGTACTTGTAAATGCCATTACATGCTAGATTATACAAATACTAATACATCCCAGCATGTAAGATACATCTGTTGATTCAAAAAAAATCGAAAAAAATTAGCACGAATTCGTCCGAAATCTCGCACATTTTAGCGGGCTAAAAAGTATGTTACAGATTTCAGACTATCTGTCCTGTGCCAAATTCCATGGATACATGAATGGTCCATGCATATCTACTAAAAAGATTATGACCCAAATAAACAACGAAAGTGGAAAACACTAAATCAGTTTTCGGTTTAAATTATTCCGCAAGTGTAATTAGATTCTAGTCGGTTAGCATTCTCTGTGGCTCCTTCCATTAAGTATCGTAGGCGCGATGGATGATCCCAGCTGTTCCCGCCTACATGCGAAGAGAAACTACTCGTAGACACCTACCTGGCTTAACCGTGGGCTGATGAAGAACAGCGCCTTAAAATGTATATGAACTAATAGCGCTAAGCGAACTAAACGCCGCCCTCTAACTTTCTAGGAATACAAGCGTAGTGGATCTTTCTTTTAATTGTGTTTCTACTACTTGGTGCTATTATTCTAAAGTGCCTTTGGCACTCAAATGTAGCCTCTCAGCTAATAAAACAACTTCAGTAATCAGATATGTTTATTTATAGAACACATGCAACTGCTTCTTCTTTCAGTTGTGAGTAATGTAACACGTGTTATCTTTAAATTTGGCTGCTTTGTAAGATAAAATTGACTCTCATTATCTCTTTGTCTTATTCTATGTAAGTATATCTAAATTGAAACCGTTTTCTAGTTATAGGCCCTCCCATTTATTTCACTACTGTCTTTCTCTAGTGTTAAGTATATGTATGTTTTAATTTCTTATTTATATGTTAAACAAATACAATTTATAACTGAGTACGTTACTTTCGTAAGAAACTTAGATTAGGACTTTTTTATTGATAATAGACTCGCGTTTGACAACCATTTCACCTGATGGTAAGTGATGATGTGGTCGAAGATGGAGCACGCTTGCCTAGAAGTAAACTATTCACTCTTCACTTAAATACTCCCAGGTTATAGCGATCAAGAAACATAGACTCTGGCAGGGAATTCCATTCCTTAGCCGTACGCACAATGAAAGTATTCCCAAAACGTTTGTGCGTATGGGTGGGATGTCCACCACGTAACGATGGCGCATCGCCGTTTGTCTTGTAGTCCGATGATGGAATGGGCTTGGCGGAATTGGATTGTGTAATTCCATCGCACACTCCCCGAAATAATATTGTTCAGGACTACAAGAAGCCAGTGCAACGATACTGGTGTGTCCGAACTGTCCACGGTTCGTGGAGCCCTACCGTTGCTTTCAACAACAATAAACAAAACTACAGGCTCTTCGGCCTACAACCATATATACAAATAACACTCACCTGAGCTGAAGACGGCAACCAGGATCTGCTTGATCACGTCCAAAGTGTTTGTGTGTATAAGTATGAGTGAGTAATTGAAAGTGTGATGTAAGTCAAGTGTTCTGAACGGTCACAAGGCGCCGATCTCCAGATGGCGCGGTTCAGACAGCATCACAGCCCAAACTCGCACCGGATTGAAGCTATTTATCACTACTTATTTCCAACAAATGCACGTGCCACGCGGTGGCAACAAACCGGCGATAAATCCCAAAATATCCCAGGTTTTTCCTCAAATGGGGATTACAAATTCCAATTAATCGTTACTCGCGACCCAATTATCGGTTTCAACAGGCGATTGCACACGATATTTTACCAATTATAATTAACTCAACAGGTCCCAAGCGGACATTTTTCAACAAGGAACCAAGAATATCAATCTGTCAAGTCAAAAGTCAAAGAGCATAGAATAATGTTGCCAACCAAAAGGGTGCGTTTCATTTCACGTTGGACTAAACATCTACCCCCCCCCGGACGGGCCTACCCGTCCGCTAATCAATTAGAAGTCTTGACCAGGTTGCGAATTCAACACAGCTTCAATGCGGCCAAATACCGTAGCTAGTTCCTCAAAGGTGAGAACGGTGTCTCCCAACAATCTCCGCCAGCGTCCCTTTGCCGCTTTCACCGCGGCCTCAAAAATACCCCCCCAATGCGGGGCAGGCTGGCGGGTCAAACAACCAAGTGACCCCTCGGCGGGCCAAACTATTACCAATGTCAACCTGGCTCTCATTAAGGAAGGCATGTACCTCCTTCAAATAGTTACTTGTACCCTTGTAATTCGTACCGCAATCAGACCTAATCAAAGAAGGTAACCCACGGCGAGACACAAATCTTTCCAAAGTCGCCTCAAAGGCCTCTGTCGAGAGGGTGGTTACCAGCTCCAAATGTACTGCCTTGGTTGACAGGCAGACAAACACACAAATAAGACTTAACAATCTTACTATTACGAAGGGTGGACGTCTTCAACAAAAGGGGACCAACAAGTCCGTTACGACGCCAGCAAAGGGCCTCGTCTCATTGACGCGATCAGCCGACAAAATCCAAATTCTCGCTGCAGAATGGCCAATAGCGCATTGCAACCGGCATGCGAGTTCTTAACGTGACGATCAGTCACCAACAATTGAACCAAGTGGCCCTCCTTGGGCAACAAAAGGGGGTAACGGGCCCCATAAGGAAGGCTAGAGTGCCTCAACCGTCCTCCAACCGGGTTTCCCGAAGTGGCTAGTCCCAACCAAGTTCAGTTATAACAAGGGCAGGAGCACCAATTTTAGGGTACGGACAACTCACAAGGGTGATTTCAAACCAGGTCCTTCCCTCAACAGTGGTGTCAGCCGGTTCGCCAATTCCCCAAATCTTGCCTGAAAGGTCATTCACCTTCAGGCCAACCTGTCCCGCTAACCAAGACGACAAAAGGCAACCCTGGACTCCCGTGTTCAAAATGGCACAGACCACAATCGAGTCACCCAAGGGTCCCCAGACCTTGACCGAGGCCGTTGGCAACAAAACCGTCTTGATCGGGGGGGTCCTTTAGCGGGGCAGGCGTCAATCTCTTAGTGATGCCTGGGCGGCGACCGATCGCCGCATCCAGGCTGCCTTCGTTCACGACGAGGCCAACAATCAAAATATTCGTCTGCGCGGTGTCCCGAGCCGCTCGCCATCACTGGAGGGGCATATCCCACCGGATGCCCGAATGGTGGAGGGCGCGACTCCAGCCGGGGACGTTCCGCCAACGGAGGGGAAAGGCAGCGGCGCCGACCCGGCCACTGCTGCCTAGCAGCCAATGCGCGTTCTCCCTGACGAGGGGAGACCAAATGGCGCTCGCGGGGCTCCCGTTCAACTTGCGCGGGGGGTGCAGTGCGGCGTACAGAATTGCGGGTCTCAGCCCGGTGCTCGTCTCCGGGGTACCTCCCCTTGCGCGAACCCCCCTCAGAAGCTGGTCTGCTGGAGCGGTTCGCGTTGGCGCACAAAATCTCCAAGTGGGACCCTTCACAAATTCTACACGGGCCCCCGCCCGCCCCGGGCAGTCCCGATGGAAGTGGGCCCCCAAGCACGAAAAGCACAAAGGTTGACAATGCGGTGGCGGGCACTTACGTGCAAATTCAAAAAATCCGGGCAACGCGCCATGACATGCCCCGTTGCCTTACAAAAGTCACAATGATGAGGACTCCGGGCACCAGCAAAACGGGGGGCGGGGCGAACATCAACAGGCCCCCTAGCCCGAGGACTCCGGGCGCCAGCAAAACGGGGGGCGGGGCGATCATCAACAGGCCCCCTAGCCCGAGGACTCCGGGTGCCAACAAAACGGGGGGCGGGGGGAACATCAACAGGCCCCCGAGCCCTAGTCCGTCCCTGGTCTCTGGGCTGAGAAGGTAGTGGGGGTGACCCCGTGGCGCCACGAGTGGTATCCGAAAACCGACACTCGTCTTCCAAAAATTTGAGGAGGTCGTCAAAGGGGGGAAGATGGGTGGCACTATCTCCACCATACTTCTGCTCAAAACGTGACCTCAGCTCCGCGGGGAGCAACTGCAGCACTATGTGTACCAACAAGTAGGACCAATGTTCTACCGGTAACTCCAGGCGTCTCAAAGCGTTGGTCGCTGAGACCAACGGGTTCAGCAAGTCAGTGCGCAACGTCGACGTGCTGGCAATGGCCGGTAGTCCCAAAATCTGGTCGATGTGCACATCAGCCAGGCAGCGCTTGTTCTGATACCGTCAGGAGAGAAGCTCCAGAGCGGTCGGGTAAGAGGAATCCGTCACCGGCAAGTGCTGCACCAAGGCTCTGGCTTCGCCCTCCAGGACAGACAATAAATAGGCCAGCTTCTGGGCAGGTCCGAGGTCCGAGCGTGCATCGACAAGACTCTCAAAGAGATTTAGGAAGCCCAGCCAGTGGTCCAAGCGACCGTCAAAATGTGGCAGCTCCAGGGTGGGCAGCCTACTCAATAGTCCAGGGCCTGCAACAACGGGGGTCTGTGGCTTGGCCGCATCAGGCACCCGGTTCTTCAAAATTTCCCGCGCTCGTAGACATATGACATCCCCCAGGTGGACAATCTGGTCATAGTCACCCAAAATCCTATCGCGGGCCGCCTGATCCATGACCCCCAAATCCACGTCCATGATGTACTCGTTGAAGCGTGTGAGCGCAGCATCAGCTGACTTGATCCTCTCAATCACTTGCCCATACCGAGCAAGGGTGAGCTCTACCAAATCTACACGCTCAACCGTTGCAGCTGCCGATGTGAACCATCTCAACTGTGAGGTCAATCCGGCAGCAGCCTCCCTGACTGCCCTTAATGAGGCCATTGCAACAATCGAATATTAATACAACAGGCTAAAATTAACTAAACAAACAACAATGACTTGTTAGCCGAACAATCTCACCAAAATAAACTTAAATTCAGTTATTCCAAGTCCAAATCCGACCCTGTACTTATTCCAAGTATGAATCTAGCTTGGTACAGATGGCTAGTTACAAAATAAATAACAATTCAATGTATATATTGTGCAGGATCAACACCAATTAAACACAACAATTGAAGTATAATATTGCTCCGGACAATCTCTAACAACAATCCAATAAACAAATAAATGCAATAAGTCAATCCACACCATTCAATTCTTGTTATGTTAACAAATGTGTTATTATTATTTAGATAACCTTTTAAATACAGATCAGTGACATTCAATTATTAATTGCAACAAATATACCAAATTATGTACCAAAGACAACTAATAATTCCTAATTTCACAAATAAATCTTACTTGTCAATTCAACAAAGGGGGCTACAGTACAAATTACAAATACAACTTCAATTGATTCAACTTCAATTAGATAGCCCGGATGACATGGTAATATATTCAAAACTTATTAAGTTATGTTAAGTAATTAAACTAAAGTTATTTTCAAAACTTCCAATTTACTATGTGGATTTTATATTATAAAAGCCACGCTCTGCTTACCAAAATGTTCAGGACTACAAGAAGCCAGTGCAACGATACTGGTGTGTCCGAACTGTCCACGGTTCGTGGAGCCCTACCGTTGCTTTCAACAACAATAAACAAAACTACAGGCTCTTCGGCCTACAACCATATATACAAATAACACTCACCTGAGCTGAAGACGGCAACCAGGATCTGCTTGATCACGTCCAAAGTGTTTGTGTGTATAAGTATGAGTGAGTAATTGAAAGTGTGATGTAAGTCAAGTGTTCTGAACGGTCACAAGGCGCCGATCTCCAGATGGCGCGGTTCAGACAGCATCACAGCCCAAACTCGCACCGGATTGAAGCTATTTATCACTACTTATTTCCAACAAATGCGCGTGCCACGCGGTGGCAACAAACCGGCGATAAATCCCAAAATATCCCAGGTTTTTCCTCAAATGGGGATTACAAATTCCAATTAATCGTTACTCGCGACCCAATTATCGGTTTCAACAGGCGATTGCACACGATATTTTACCAATTATAATTAACTCAACAGGTCCCAAGCGGACATTTTTCAACAAGGAACCAAGAATATCAATCTGTCAAGTCAAAAGTCAAAGAGCATAGAATAATGTTGCCAACCAAAAGGGTGCGTTTCATTTCACGTTGGACTAAACAAATATAATATAAAATAATATAAAATGTTTATTCAAAATCTTAAGGTAAATATTAAATACAATTTCACTTAAATCTACATTAAGTTCACACATGTCATGTGCCTGAACTAGGTAACCCTGTGCTTCAGGCGAGAATAGGTATTTATATTTTTTTAAATAATCACATTTATATAAAATAAACTGTATATGGTCATCTTAGGTAATGTTTAAAGGTGTAAATAATAATATGAAAATAATCTTAGTCTCTTATTCTTAATCTTAATTATATTTAAATAAAATACGAACTATCTCTATTTTAGTACTAGTAATAACTTTTCTGTGTCTTCATAGGACATACTTTGAAGAGCTTCCTTGAGAGTCTTCTTTCAGTTACAATAATTTAGGCAATAAATGTTTAATTTTGCGTTTAGTCTGTTATAAAGTAGTGGTCCAAGGAACATATAAAATTTGGTTGTGTAAGCATGTTTTGTACTTCTTTTAAGGCAAACTAAATCTTTCCGTCTTTTTTTAGTAAATTCAGTGCAATAGGGAAGCGCTGTGTGTTGTTTTAATACGGTGTTCATTATAAATAACTGACGAACTGTTAGTACTTCACAAGATTTATAGAGAAGGTTAGTGGAAAAAAGGAAATGGTGACAAGTAGACACCTTGAGGATAGCTCTTTGCGCTCTCTCGATGGGTAGTAACAAAGTTTTACCTGCTCCGCCCCATGAGGTAATGCAATACGTCAAAATTGACTGACATAGAGCAAAGTAAACTTGCCTTATTAGTTTCGGATCTGCTATATATCGCAGCTTTTTAAATATGAATATAAGCTTACGAATTCGACTATTTAAAGCTTCTATGTGTGGTTTGAAAGTAAGGGTGTCATCTATAATGATACCCAGGTATTTTATTTTGTTAGTAATTTTAATATGGGGACACATGCACTGACCATTGAGAGGGACTGAACAACAATGAGCATACAACTTTGAGGCAATGGTAAGTGTTTGTTTCCGCATCGAAAATTTAATGAAATTTGTCTTTTCCGCATTAAGGGTTAGTGAATTTTGTTGAAGCCAATTATTTACAATATTGAACCCATGTTGGGCATGTTTGTAGACTTCACTTTCTGAATCAGCCGAAAAAAGTAGAGTGTCGTCAGCGTAAGATATGATAATGCCATGATGTAGCTTTAGATTGCAAAGATCATTTATGTATATTAAGAACATAGTAGATGCTAAAATACTTCCTTGGGGCACACCAAAAGACTTGTTTTTTTCTTCAGTGCTGAGTATATTGTCAATCTTTACGCACTGGGTACGCTCTTCTAAATAACTTTTGAAGAGTTTCAGCCTCAGTTCAGTTTCAGTTTCAGTTAGAAATTCCTACTGTGTGGTTACCCTTATCAAGTTCCTGTGCTAGATAATCAGAGAGATGATGTACGGCATTGGCGGTTGATAATTTAGGCCTAAACCCAAACTGCCGCTCAGACAGAATAGATTTATCCTCCAGATATTTAAACAATCTTTTGTTCAAAATTTTCTCTAATATTTTGGACATACAGGGCAGTAAAGATATAGGTCTATAGTTTGTCACTTGCTCTTTACTGCCTGACTTATAGACAGGCACAACAATCGCTTTTTTTAGACATTTAGGGAAAATCCCCGAAGAGAGGCAAATACGGAAAATATAAGTAAGTGGTGGTACTAAAATATGCCTGAACTGTTTTAGAATTTTATTGGATATATTATCCCAACCAACTGCACAGTCGTCTTTCAGATTCATAATTATATTTTCAATCTCAGTTTCATCAGTATCCAGCATCGCAAATGATGTTAAAGTGTTGTGACACATAAAAGAAGTGCTTGTTAAATAATGTGGTTGACCCTGAACTTTTTCTGCTAGACATTTTCCAACATTAACAAAACAATTATTTGCCATGTTGGCAGATGTCAGTTGTGATGAGTTTGCTTGCAATAAACCTGAAGAAGATTCTTTTTAACCGACTTCTGAAAAAGGAGGAGGTTCTCAATTCGGATGTTTGTTTTTTTTTTTTTTTTTTTTTGTTCGGGCATAGCTCCGTCGCTCGCCAACCGATTTGAAAAATTCTTTTTTTGTTGGAAAGGGTATACTTTCCAAATGGTCCCATGAAAATTTTATCGACATCGAATAAGCCGTTTCTGAAAAATCAACAAAAGACTAAAAAAAATATTTACATTGATGATCTTTTCGGTTACTCTATATTGTGTTTTTTGTTCGCGCGTTTTTAGTTTTTTGTAGTTGACATTTTGGCTTTTATGACTAGATTAATTACAAATTGACCCACTAAAATGCGCGAAAATAAAAACTTTTTTGCAAAAAAATAAAACCGACTTCCATATCAAAACACTACAAAACCAAAAATAATTTTAATTTCGGAAGGCGGTGTGAAAAAAAAGAAAATACAAAACCAATAACACCGACTACCGAAATTAAAATTATTTTTGGCTTTGTAGTGTTTTGATATGGAAGTCGGTTTTATTTTTTTGCAAAAAAGTTTTTATTGTTTCGACGTATATGTTACATCTTTAATATACTTCCAGATTTTTTTACTATTTGGTCCAGCCTTTTCCAATTCAATTTTGTCGTAGTTGCATTTAACTTTTTTGAGAAGGTCATTACAAAAATTACGATATCTTTTATAGGATAGTTGCATCATTGCATTGTCTGGGTGCGATTTAGCTTTCATGTGCAGTTTACCTCTATGCTTCATACAACGGATAAGACCTGTCGTGATCCAGGGTTTTATGTTGCAATTTTTGTTGTTCAACTGCGATACAATTGTATTTTTCTGAATTGCATGTCGTACATTTTCTATTACATAAAACATGCAAAACTGCGGCTCAGCGGAATTATAGACTGGATCAAAATTGATGACGCGCAAATCTTCCTCAAGTTTATTTTTATTCAATTTAGAAATTGTGCGAGTGTTTTGTTTAGGTATGTTACAATTTAGTGTTAGAAATGTAACCGATAGAAAACCGATAGACTTGCAACTCGTCGTCGATGTTCTGTCTTATTATTTTAATTATTTATTTTCACTATCTACTTAGAGTGTATTACATGCCTATTTAAAGGTAGAAAATATATTGAACACCATTAATTATGACGAACAATTGTTGTATCATGTACTCATGGTAGGGTTTTTCTAATAGAAATTTCTCAGTAATAGCTCGGGGTTTGGAAGTTGGCGATGTGGTACTTCCGGAAAGTACGTTAAGCCGTTGGTCTTACTCCTGATCTCTCGCCAGCCTTGTCATATTGCCATCCCATCGAACAATGAGAGTATAGGAACAGAGGGTCCACCTGTACCTTATACACCGTGAAATTTTAATGGTTGTTTTCCCAACAAGAAATGGCTTTGTCTTGGTAATACAATCATTTTATAAACAAAAAAAAAATTTAGAAACAAAAAATGGCGCAGTGTAGTTAATGCATTACCAACATGCGTGAGAGCTTATTTTGCTCTGAACATCTATTAATCACTTTTTCCTTTGTTGGCAGCGCGCGGCTGTGTGTTTCGTGTAGGTTTCGCGCTTTTGAGTTTATGAATATTTTTTAATAATTTGAAAAATATTTTTTTTTTTAAGTTTAACTGTATGTTTCGATACTACTACTGATGGGTAACCGTTCTGCCGCGGGAAAACAACCATTTAGATTTCACGCTGTATAAATACTTGTGCGCTATAATAACTCCTGCGCTGTTAGCTAATCTCCGGTGAAATGGGCCACCGTGAAGGAAGTCGGTGAGGAGGATTATTCACGCAATTTTTGAAGATTGTTGTGAAACGTATCCTAATATTTTCCGTAGATCCTCTCCTCCTCCCTAAACCTTACATTTCACCCGTTAATTTTACATAATATATTGAAATTTAAAAAACAACTACACTCGCTTAAGTTTTAAAAGATATGTCGTATTTGTAAAAGTTGGTTTAGAGTTGGTTCAGCGATTTTATCTTTCGAATGTCGAAATGTAGGCATGAATATTTTTCAGAAATCCTAACGGAGTACGAGCTAGCCTCATCCCACGCACAGCTCTGATAAGTGTGAACCTTTAACCTTTCGCAAACAACGACATACAACCTACAAACCTCACTCTGTTGGAATAGGGAAATCAAATATTTAGAAACGAAGCAACGCCATCTATTTGTTAAAAGATGGTTCTCTGTTTACTCTCGAATCAATTGGGTTGTTATTCCCTTAGCTGTTCTGTGATTACTAAAATCTATACTAATATAATAAAGTAATTGATTGTTTATTTAAACACGCTAATCTTAGAAAGCTCTTTTTTATTAATATTAGAAAGCACTGATGGATTTGGATGAAATTTGGAATGGAAGTAGTTTATATGCTACTTTTTACCCGATTGCAAAAGAAGAAGGGTCATGTTTATCGTGATAAAGTCCATCAGAGCGAAGCCCAGCATTACTGCTACATAGTAAAAGACAAGGCCGCCCAAATATTTGCTAGACGTGTTTATCGACACGTGTTCAAACAAGAAAAAAAATGTGGCAGTTGCCTAATTTTGACATAATGGTGAAATAAAATTCCATAATTACTTTTGTTTGTTAAAATACCATACAATAGAATAGCCGCTGCGTGATTAATGACTCGCACGTTAAATGTTTTCCGACTGCTTCCGAAGATTATCGACCGCTTCCGAAGATGGCGATCCTAATATGCGCTAATTAATTTTAGTATCAAAAAAGCCTGTGTCTCGTTTCGCTCTTAGTATTTATGTCAACATAATGCCTACTAATATTATAAATGCAAAAGTATGTCTGTTTGTTTGTCGTTCTTTCTCGTCAAAACAAAGCAACGATTCGATTAATTAAAAAATATTTATTGCTGTAGATTTAGCTTAAAGGCTAGAGGCTACTTGTTTTGGAGGAAATCCTTTTTACGCGAGCTATGGTATAAGCTTTTTTTTTTAACGTGGTAAAATCATCAAATAAGTCCTCCCACCCTGGGCAGGGCCGGAGGGACTGTCAGACTTGTACTGACTAAAATCCACGGTGTTCCTTCAATAGCCCTTTACGTTCCGGGGTCACGGTAATGGGATAAGTCCCACCACCCCGGCAGGCTTCAGCCCTCTACAGGGGGGGCCTCGTCATATTGCTGTCACTCTTTGAGGCGCGCATGGAACACAACGCGCCGTCGACCCGGGCATGGTCCATGGTCGGACAGCGAGTTGCCCTTTACTCGCTGTCCGCATGACCGCGCCTACGGTGGCCGGAGATCGTCGGCCGACGTCCGACGCCGTTGGCGTCTACCACTGCGGCTGGGCTGGAGGGAGGACGCCATCCTCTCCCTCACTTGGCCCGCCTCCTCCTTCAGTAGCATGACTGCTTCGCAGAAGGAGGCGACCGTTTCCCACTCCCTCTCGCCCCGCAGCATGGCCTCGACCAATGCCGGGCGCGAGAGGTCTCCGCCTATCGCCGCCGTGAGGACACGTCGGTGCTCTGCCCAAGCGGGGCAGTCTTGCACCGTATGCTCTACTGTGTCCTCAGGGCGATCCTCGCAGTGGTGACACCCAGGCGTTTCTTCCTTCCCCATCAGACACAGGTACCTCCCGAAACTTCCGTGTCCGGTGAGGACCTGTGTCATGCGGTAGGTCAGGTCGCCGTGACGCCGATCTAGCCACTCCTCAAAGAGGGGTCCTACCGCCGCAATTGCGGCGTGCCCGGCCGTCGGTTGCGACAGTCGCTGCTAGTAGGTACATAAATTAATTCGTTTGATAGAAGCAAGGTAGGTAAGCCGATAAAATGTTACCATTTCTAAATGTGACAACGCCTTTTACATAGTGTTATATTTTTTGGAATGTTTGCCGTCCTTACAGCAATATTTTCAGTCATATTAGCTAAAAATATTGATATTGAGAGTTAATAGGGATTCATATATTTGCAGAAGCTTTTCATAAAATATTTACAGGTTTACAAAAAAGTATTATTTATTAGCAAGTATTGGCAAAAATGTATTTATAAAGCGTTTATAACGAATTGAAAACCTTATACTTACTCAGAAAACACAACCGAAGTCTATCATGTCTTTTCGCAGTAGTATAAACCTGTATGCTGCTAAAACAGACAGAGAGAGTTTATTTCTTTTGCTTACGTTGCTGTTAACCAACAGTGAGTCAGATACACATTTTTTTATTGATAATAGGTTCGCTTTTGACCACCATCTCACCTGATGGTAAGTGATGATGTGGTCGAAGATGGAGCACGCTTACCTAAAAGTTCACTCTTGACTTAAAGTTATAGCTATCGGGAAACCCAGACTCCGGCAGGGAATTCCACTCCTTAGCCGTACGCACAATGAAAGTATTCACAAAACGTTTAGTGCGTATCGGTTGGATGTCCACCATGTAACGATGGCGCATTGCCGTTTGTCTTGTAGTCCGATGATGGAACGGGCTTGGTGGAATTAGATAGTGTAATTCCATCGCACACTCCGCGAAATGTAACCTATAGAAAACCGATAGACTTCCAACTCGTCGTCGATGTTCAAGGCCCTGGAGTCTTGACTCGACCAGTTCATCATTGCCAATGACACATATATGTACTTAATGACTTTTCTTTTTTTTTTGGGAGGAAAATCATTAATTGACTTGAGAGTGTCAGAGTTGTCAGACTTGCACTGACTAAAAACCCACCCTGTTTCTTCAGTTGCCCTTATTTTGCGTGGCGTATCTCGTTAGAACGTTCCCGCAACCCCGGCAGGCAGTGGCCCTAAACTCGGGCCCCATATCTAATTGACTGCTCTTTGAGTATCTCTTATTCTACGTTCCTTTTTATAGAACCAACTTACGAAAGCATTCACTGGTACTTCAACTGTCTCGTACGTATAATGATCTCGTTACAAAACAGAATAATATTATGGATGTTTTCAGCAATTCTCTCAAGTGATTCATATATAAAATTATAGAAAGTTGTTCGACCTTGACCTTGTATTTAATTTAGTATTTAATTAATTTTTATGAGTGTTTATATTTTTACGCAACCATTCTATGGTTAATCAACGCTTTCTGTGATCGGTCCGTGGACGGATGATCATCTTGACATATCAAAATTCCTGCTTGCCGCGGAAAGTACACTACGTAGTTGATCTTCGCTGTCATTTCTATATCTTTGACAGTTGTGGTTTTGAAACCAGAAAATCTGACACGAACCTTGTCAAAGAGTATCGTGTTAGGCCGTGCGCGCACTGCCTTGCGGTGGCCGCAATTCCGGTAGTTCTACCGCACCGCAAAATTTGTGAAGTATGGAGTGACACCAACCTTGTCAAAGAGTATCGTGTTACCCAGTTACTGGGTTGTGGATTTCAGATAGGCAGTTGCTTTGATACTCAGCTGCATCCTAAGCCGGCCCAGACATACTTTACGAGTAGGTTGCCATCATCAAAACTATTTGTAGGATACGAATGTAATATTTCTCTGTAGGCTATTTCAAATAATAATTCAGCCAATTACATTCTCACTTTTAGGACACAGACCACACACATACACATACACACCATACGGTACTTGAATAGATTGGTTACTTCGTCTTATTTATTACATTATTTGTACACTTTATTTAGAATCCTGCAGAACCAAACTAAGCATACAATCGTTCACGCAAATTCTATTGCGTCATTCACGCAATCATGAGATGAATTAGATCATTAGCGCGGGCAGTAGGTATTGTTTGTACTAATGTATTCGGAATTCCAAAACTGTTTCATAGCAATATCGATGTTATAATTTAGAACCTCTGATCTTCCTCAAATGGGCTTTCCCTTGGGAAGTTTCCAGCACCAAAACCATAATTTATGTATACACTATTGACCAACCATATCTTGCTCAAATTGGTTGCCACAACCATAAATACAACACGGCTGCAGGAACAGGGAGCAAGAATCATAGATTCAACTTTGAATTCGTTTACAAGCGTTGTGTACGAATAAGAAAATTAAATACATAAATACAGGGTTCATGTTTGTATAACACTCAAAGATTTTGTTTTTACCTTAAGGCAGATGTCCTACCGCCAGGGATTAACGAGTAGCAAGTAGAGCTAAAAACTTAAAACAAGTTGGCGTGCAGCGAGCAGGGAGTGTGTAGTTCCGATAGTTTTGTCGCTGAGCCGTCAGTGTAAGTTCTGACCACCAAGCATTGCTGAGCAAGTATTATCTTTGATAGCTCTTGTCGCTTAGCGATAAACTAGTAGAACAAGGCCTCGCCTGCAGTGGAAACAGTCATCGATCGACTATTAATATATGCATCTCTTTTGTTTATACTGAATGTACATTTGTTGTTCGTTTATTCGTGATATTTTGATTTCTAAGTTATCCAACTCGAAGAACTAAATAGGGATTGTAGAATTATTTACTATACTAGAAAAGCAAAATAGAGCCCCATATAAATCTATTTTAATTGAGTCTGTGTTGTCCTAGTGCTGGGCAAAGGCTTCTTTTGATCTTACCAGACCGCCTAGTCTGCAATCTTCTCCGGCCAATCCGTGAGGAATGAGTCAAGATCGTCACGCCAGGACTGTAAAAAGTTTTCAACAAGCAATAATCGCACCTCTAATTAACCTCATTGGTTAATTATTACCTCGTCTGTTGACCGTGAGAGAATGGGTGTCGGGGCTATGGCTTCAAGCACTCCCGTCATCCACCATTGGCACGATGATGGATGACGCATCGTTTCGGGTCGCATACTTGTTTACGCTTAGGCGTACCTTTTGTGTTGCTCCAAATCGGTGCCACTGCAGTGCAGCTGTTGACAGCCATGGTCTGTCCTGTTGCCAGAGTGCGGGGCGCATAGCTCGGCGCGCCAGCATCAATGATATTTTCGACGAGGTCTTGCCACCGCTAATACACCTACGATTTCAGAATCAGGCTTAGTACGTGACGATAGGAAGAGACCAGATGGTATGACGTTGGTGCCTTGGAAGATAGGTAGGCCTCTAGAGTGGGACGCAACTTGTGTCGACACACTTGCGCCATCTCATATACCGAGTACAGCGAGCTGTGCCGGTGCAGCCGCCGCGACTGCAGAGACCCTCAAACGGCGCAAATACTGTAACCTTTCTAGTAATTACAGTTTGTGCCGTTTGGGGTCGAAACGCTTGGGTTATGGGGACCGATTGTGCGTCTCCTTTATAAGGATTTGTCTCGCCGGCTGATCAATTTTTTGCGTGACCAGAGGGCTGGCTCGTTCTTTGCCATACAACGTGGCTATGCTGCCAGTCTTCTGGGCACGTTTCCAGACGACAGCAATGTTGAAGAGTACTTTGTCACCTATGCTTTTTTTTATGTACATAGTTAGGTTTAGCAGTGTGTAACTGTATATTTCCCCACTAAAAAGTTGTATCTCACTTTTTTTTATTGCCATAAAGTCTGTGCAGAAATACAATGTATGAAAAGTCGAATTTTACCTCATCGGTTACGATTCAAAGAGAATTCAGCAGCTATACGGGGCCAGATAGAACCATTGCGTGCCGGGAATGCGGAAATGTTCTAACGAAAAACTGCGGCCTTGGAATGTAAGGACAATTGAAGAAGGGGGGGGGGGGTCTAAAGACAAGAGTCAAAGTCAAGAGTGAATAGATTACTTTTAAGTAAGTGTGCTTCATCTTCGAGCCTATCATCAATTAAAAAAATATCCAGAACGGGAGGAATCTTGATTTTTCCAGACTAAAAATAAGTGTAAAAAGTTCCAAATTCCAACGAACTCAATTCAACCTCACCTAGACGCGGTACACTCTGCTTTCAACAAACCAGGCCTTGACGACCCTGCAAACACGTACTAGGCTAGCGTGGCAGAGTATGGTCCAAACCCTTCGACAAATATATGCAAGGATAATGCACAAGGATTTCATTTGAGATAGGTAAATTATTTAACGCGGACGCCTCGACGTGACCACGACCGCTCTGTCAAAAGCGAAAACAAATAAGTGAGATTTACACGTATTTATTCCCGCTCTTCATCTCCTAAAGCAAACCAACACTGCCGACATCACTTAAACCTACGTTACATGCTATGAAATACCTAACATTTAATCTCTCTAGAGATATAGCAGTCCAGTGTCCAGTCCAGTATTTACTGTCACGAATTAGGAGTTGTAGGTCAAGGATTCAAACCTGGACAGGAGCATTACTTCGTATAATTATTACACCACTGCTCACAAAACGATGAAGATAAAAATGCGAAGTAAGAAATAAAAAAAAAGAAGTAAGAAGTAAAAACTAAAGTTTAGGAGGAATACTGAAAGCAAATATTTATGTAATAACTTTGAAACCTAAACTTTAAATGACTTATTGATGTTAAATACAATAGACTACTGAGTGACTAATAGCTATTATTTTTGCAGCTCTGATTAAGTAGGTAAGTACCTGGAATCAAAGAAATCATTAATCTGCTAATAAAGCCTTTCACCTGAATTGGGGTTAGGTTTTAATCTAGCTGCCAGTTTGACCTCCATAACTCAGTCACTTAATACACCAATACCTTTCTTTCCACAACTGATCATTATAGCAATAGGTTTTAATTTATTTCTATTATCACGGCCCACTCATAAAGAAAATAGGCCTGTGGCATTGGAAACGTTTAAGTTAATTATGTTATGTTCATATTTAATAATAGTGAAACTATTACTGTGTCAATGGTGCTAATCTTTTTTACTGATGATAAGTTTACGTTTGAATATCATCTCACTAGATGGTAAGTGACGTTGTGGTTGAAGATGTAGTACGCTTCCCTAGAACTGCCTAGAAGTAACCTATTTACTCTTGACTTTCAGGCCCCCGGGTTAAAGCTAGCAAGCAACATAGACTCCGGGAGGGAACTCCATTCCTTAGCTGTACGCACAATGACAGTATTCTCAATAAGTTTAATGCGCATGGGTGGGATGTCCACCATATAACAATCGTGCATCGTTTTTCGTCCTGTAGTCCCATGAACTTACTTATAATGTGAATGTAATTAATTTTACCTGTAACTAAAAATATTCTGCAGTAGCACACATTAGTAATAGCCAAAAAATGTACACAATGACATCATTCATATGAAACAAAACACTATCAATATTCAAAACATAACTACACAATCAATTTGATATCTTATCGATATCCTTTCAAATAAAAATCCATATTATCTATAACCGTTCTATCCTACCATCCAATCAGTAATTATGATAATCATTATTCGTCAGAGATTCATTATAGAACAAAGAACGTGTTTGATAGCATTGTTATTACTTTTAAATTAACTATATAAATTGTTTACTGATTGTGTCGTTTCTAAAGTGAATTTTGGTTCTTCGGGACAGATTTTTAATACAAAGTAAGTGAAATTAATCCTTCCTACATATCGTATAGTTTATGTTCTTTATTTGAAGTGAAAACTTAATGAACCGTCTGTGATATGCTGTGTATGATTAAAATGACATTTAACCTAGATATCTTGAAACAAAGTATAGTCTTTAAAACTATACCTAGTGTATACTGGTTAATATTAAGGCCAAATTTTGCCCTCAAAAAAGTTTATATTCAAGTCATAGACTTATTTCGTCGACAGGTAATGGCAAAATGAAAAACTTGTCTACTTTTCCCGAATTCGACGTTGTTTTTCACAGAATAAGACCAAAGAACGAACGCTCGTTGAAAAAAGAGAATCATCCCTGTGATTTATTATTACTATGCAAAAGAAGTGTGTTGGATTAGAAGTAGGTTACGTTTATTAGTTACAGACTGACAGCCTTGGCTCTCTCAAAAGATAAAAGGTGATATAAATACTAATTCAATGTAAAAAGTGTCGAAATTCGGTTCTAATTTAAATGATTTTGAATTCATCTAAAAACATATTGGTATTCTACAAATTGTATGCTTCTCCATCAACGTTATTTTCGTAACAAGGCGTATAAAGTTTTTGTTACAGTACATATTACCTAGAAAGTACATAGTACTTAACAAAATTAATACTATCTTACTCGAGTTATGGCGTCATGTATCGCGTGGTGTCCAGCAACTACAATGATTCCACATAAGGACTAAGTCAGGAAATAAAAACCCCTAATATAATAGGAACTCATTTACGAAAGAAATAAAATATCGATAAAAATCATTAATTGTTAATAGTATTATTTTTTATTTTACGCAATTCGGGAAAGTACCTCGAGGCAGATAGGTACAAATCCGTTTCATGTGCCAATTACATATTGAATTCAAGGACTACATAATCTTGAATTCAAAACTTGTCCGTTAATATGAATATACTAGTACTCACGCGGGGCTTCGCTCCCGTGGATTCTATCACGGTGAAAACATAACTCTCCTTTTTTGCAGTCGCGTAAAAAGTAGCCTATAACCTTCCTCAAGCTTCAACCTACTTCCATACCAAATTGCATCTAAATCTACCCAGTACTTTCGAAGATTAGCGCGTTCAAGCAAACAAATAAACAAACTTTTCCGGTTTATAATATTAGTATAGATGAATACAAATCAAAACAATACTACCATCCGATTTCAATACTAGGTAGCATGTTCTTGATAGAAATAAAACAGATTGAGATCAATGAAGAATAGAACAGATATACACATAAAAAGCTTGAACATTGCACATGAATAACTAATTAGATTATATTATATTGCACATTACTAACACAGAAAAAAGTTACAGCTCTCAATTAAAATAAATGTCATATTATTTGTATAGCAAAAAAAATACAACAGTCCAACACAATCTGTCGAAAAATATCGCGGAATCAACGCTATCAAAATACAATTTTTGATTTTATCAACATGATACGATTACGAGTATAAACGCGTTTAAGACTAAACTATACACCTCAATCAAGGAAATTAATTGAATTAATGAATATTTATTGAATCAAACTAACTTACATTACACAGTATAAGAAACATAACTTATGTACATATGTGTGAACTATACTTGGTGAACACTGGTACCTAAAGTAAGATTTAACTTGAGTTTTAGGTACCCTCTAATTATGATCTTATTAGGAAGTTTTTTCATAAATATTAATCTTTAACCTTATTTCTATGCATGCATCTTTGTTTCCTTTTCAACCGACGACAAAAAGAGGAGGTTATCAATTCGACGCGTATATTTTTTTTTTTTTTTTTTTTATGTATGATCATCGAGTACTCGAAGACGGCTGAACCGATTTAGAAAATTCTTTTTTTGTTCGAATGGGTATACTTCGAAATTGGTACCACTATCACCAAAGTCAGGATCTGATGATGGAATCCTGGAGAAATCGAGGGAACTCTTCAAATATTATAGGCACACCTATGGCGTTTTGGGTATTTCTTATAGTAACTTGTGCAATTGCTCTCAAAAAGTACCATTTGGGGAAGTGGAACTGATGATGAAGACCACAGATGGCCGCCGAAACTACTCAATAATAAGTATTAAGTGGATTGCGATTCGATTACTTGAATATAGATGTTAAGCACTTTATGCTCGTCACAATGCATATGGTGATGTAGAGCTGATGGTGAAGTACCAGGAGAACTCCTCAACAATTAACGGCCCAGCATTGGGAAAAGCAATATTTTGTAAAAGGTTATAAGTAGTTGACATTTAGGCTCTTGTAACTAGGTAAATTAAAAATCATCCAACTAAAAAGAGTGAAAAAAAACTTTTTAACAAAAAATTAAACCGACTCCCAAAAAACACTGCAAAGTGAAAAATAACTTTAATTTCGGAAGTCGGTGCCAAAAACGAAAAAACAAAACTAAAGACACCGACTACCGAAATTAAAGTTATTTTTCACTTTGCAGTGTTTTTTGGGAGTCGGTTTAATTTTTTGTTAAAAAGTTTTTTTGCCTAATTAACATTAAGACAATAGTTGAGTAAATGTTATTTTATGTGACTATCTTCCTAGATATTTGTTTCATTTGTCCCACATATGTGCTAATAGTGTTTTATGCTACAATATCGTTTTATGCTATTTAGATCTCTTGTTCGTATATTTAAATATGTAACTATTTATTGTTACAGTTAAATAAAATAATGCCAGGCTTATTTAATTATTCTTATCTTAAATTATTTTTTTAACTCTGTTGTGTTTTTGTGCAGTTTCTTGTTTTTGTTTTTTTTTTTTTATCCAAATACGATTATTTGCCCAAACGTTTTAACAATACAATAACACTGACCATTTCAATCAGACATGGCCAGTCAGCGTAAAATACCAATAAATTCAGCTCTTAATCGTTTTGGAATCCAACCACAATCTTTTGCAAGCAATTTACAAAAGAATAGAATGGCATATAAATTAGTTTTTAAGTGTGCTCATGTCTAGAGGTCATCAGTATCTAAGAAAAACTCGATTGATCAACTGAATTTGGTTATGCTGTGTGTGTAAACTGTTTTAGCCACATGCGTGTGATATTTTCAGTACATTGACGCTTTGAGGATAATGTTAAGAAGATCTTGGTACTGTAGCGACTTGACAATGACAAGATAGACAATCCCTTTATCCAATCGTGGACAGGAAATCGTATGAAAATAGAGATATTTATTTATTATATACTTTATTATACACCTTACAGTATTGTATTTCTATGGATACAAAAAATTTAAACTAGTGAACAATGTTCGGTCTTATCGCACAGGGCGATCTCTTTCAGACAACCTTTGGATGGACAAACTTAAAGGAGACAGATTAAGGGCTGTGTACAAACATCATAAATAATATTAATTGAACATAATAATATAAAATACATATATACAATAGCAAAATCATATACTAATAAAAATTACATGTATAATTGAGAAAGAAGGGCAAAAGTTATAGGTAGAGGTAATGCTCCTTCACCATTCTTTCGAACGCTGGTAGCGTTTGAGCACGCCTCTCTTCTATGGGTAATGCATTCCACAAACGAGCTGCTTGTATAGTAAAAGATTTGTCAAAGAAAGAAGTTGAATGCATACGAATACTTAACTCTAAATCAATCAATCTCAAAGATCTAGAATGTGTGTCACAGAGGAACTGAAAACGATCCTTAAGACAAGTGCGTGTCGTATTTGCTGACTGATCGTTTCGTACCATGCTCTAACTAAAAACCAAACATGACTACCTAACTAATTTGACTTCCTATACAAATCTTCACCTGATCCGACAATTTTGCACGGAAAGTTTTAATTTTTTTAGAGATTTGTATCATAGCCGGTGTTTTGAATTTAAATACAGGACACAGAGCTACACTACTCAATCGTCACAAAAAAATAAAATTGAGGAAGCAGTTTGCTGGAGGAGCTTTGTGTTTGATATTATATAGCAAAAAAATAAATAAATAAAAACATATTAATTTGAATTCACTCTAAAAACGGGCTCACATAGGGCGATGGTAACTGAAGAAGGAATTATAAAATCCAACTTCACAAGGGAAGTTTGAAAAAATATGATCTATTTGAGTACCACCGCGTGTAGAGGGAAGTGGTTGTAATAAAGACTGGTAACCAGTGTCACGTATTAATTTGAAAACTGCAGTGTTGTCGTTACGGAGATAGTCTTCATTAAAATCTCCAAATATTATGCAAGGGCTGTTATACAATAGTAAATTACAATATAATTTTTTGCCCATGCACACACACCAAAACCTGGGTTTGAACTAGACTGTTTAGGGCCACTTGTTCTTATTATTTCCTTAAAATTAGTTATATAAAAAGAATCTTGAGAACAGCTCCACGTTTCTACTGCTAAGTAGATATCTGCAGCCATTAATTGAGGATCGCTTACAGTATCTTGCAAGTGTGCACGTAAGAATTGAAAATTTATGGAACATAATTTGGTATGAACTGTGGGGCTCCCTCAGAAATCGATACATAGGTATTAGAGGATTTCGACGCAGCTTTTCCATTTCCATTACGACTGAATCTTGGTCGGAGGTTGGACGTGGAGGATGAAAACATTCAGTAACGATAAATAAACCTTCAGCACATGTGGCACGTTAGCAAGCAACATATAACATCGACCTTGAAATACCGGGCTTCACATGTACAACTACTTTTTCTAATGTGGAACCCTGGCTTTTGTGAATTGTAACAGCCTCAGCTGGAACCAATGGGAATTGAAAAAAAAAACCGACTTCCAAAAAAACACTACAATGTGAAAAACTAAAATACAGATCCAAAGACACCATCTTCTGAAATTAAAGTTATTTTTCACATTGTAGGTACCTAGTGGTATTTTGGAAGTCGGTTTTTTTTGTTAATAAGGTTTTTTTATAAAACTTATTTAAATATGAAACTAGCGCGATACAACTGACGCTTAGCGCCATCTATCGACATTTCTATGGAGTTGTTCAAAATTTTCGACACAAATACAATTGGTCGACTACTACTCGTAAACTTGTAAAGCCAACTTATGTGTGATAGTTTTCCTTTAAACTTCGTTATATATAGGTACTACTACCGTGACATTTGAATTTCTAACTACAACCGTTTAGTTGGTAGAGGGGGGAGACACTTGACTCTAACGAAAATTGGTAATTTAAAGCTTGATAAGTCACGAACGGTTTACTTAATCAAAAAACAGTCTTCCCAAACCCTTAATATTTTTGAAAGATCTATCCAACGATATCCCACACTATGGGAAGGACGAAAAAAAAATTATCATCCCACTTTACATGTAGGGGAGGTACCCTAAATAATTGCTTTGTTCAAAATTTTATTTTACTTTTTTTTTGGCATCATTAACGTGTATACTCATGCCAAATTACAACTTTCTAGTACGAATAGTTTTTGAGCTAAACCGCGGACAGACAGACAGACGGACATGGCAAACTATAAGGGTTCCTTATTGACTACGGAACCCTAATAAAAAGGAGTAACAGGATTAAAAAGCACATTATAAAACAAAGAAAGTAAGTGAAAATATCATTTCTTAGTTTTCAAATACTACCGACCTACTATCACGAATCTACTTGTTTCTTTTGTTTTACTAATTTAATGCTAACATGTTTTTTGCATATTTATTTGAAATTTAATTTAGAGGCACATAATCGTGTACCGTGCCTCCTGTATATGTTTTTCTAAGAAAATTTATTTATTCTTTTACATCTATGGCGGGGTGGCTTCTAATCTAATCGGATGAAGGATACCAGCGTAAATGGAGTTATTACCCGTGATACAGCCACAACACAGTAACTGGGTAACACGATAGCCCGTGGTGAGACTGGTGTCAGAGTTTCTGCCTTCTGACTATCTTTAACGACAGCCAAAGTTGTAAAAATAAATGGCAGCCCTGACGTTGACCCTGACTGTACTCTCTATCTCTACAACTTAAAAATAATACTTTCGCATGGCAAAATCTTGGTTTGTAATGGATGTTCACGTATCCATGGGCCAGCTTTGGAAAACCTTGCTTATCCTCAAAAGATTAACCCGTACGGTTGCTATTGTATTCGAGATAAACATGATCGTCTAGCAATTTGAGTACTTTTTGCGGTCTACCCAAACGTAAAGCTTCTTAAAGTTCTAAGTTGGGCTTTATCTGACAAATGCTTGCACTGTCTATACTCTCTGGTCTGGACAGGTCCACTCAAATCTGTGTACATCTTTCCTCAAAAAATCGCCTCAGACATTAAGCTACAAATTTGTTATTGATTTGACCAGTACAGATTGTATGGGCTTCAAAAGAGACTGATCTCTGAGTTTTGCCTCCAAGATACAGGCGCCGCCTAGTTTGGAGGCCGTTGACATCCTTTTAACAAAACATGGTTTAGTTGCAGACAAGAAAATACTTGTAATGTTAATTGTTTAGGTTAAGAAAACGGTACTGTAACTAAAATTTATTTTTATTGTTATTTATTTTTAATTTATTTATTAAAAATATATTTATTTTTCGGTTTTTCTTTTGTTTTGGGGTAGACAGTTAGGAAACACCGGCTGCTTATTTTCGTCACGATAGGTTTATAGCTAACAAATAAAGTCGACTACTGACTTTTTAAATAACGTAAGTAACTTATTTCGTCCGGGGTTGCGGGAATGTTCTTACGAGATAATGCGGCCCCGAAAGTAAAAACATTAGAATGAACATAGTGGGTTTTTATTCAGTAAAAGTCTGACACTCTCTTCCGCTCCAGCAAGAGCACAAAGAGTCATTTGATGATTTTCCCACCCATAAATAAGTTTAATAATGACACTTACATAACTATGTGACAAACTTGAAGCTTGTGTCGACCGATTCTATTCATTTTTTATTACGTAATTAGGCTACTGGTAACCAGTGGCCGGTTAGATGGGAAACCGGATCCCATACTTTGAAAAACACTTAATGATTATTTTGCAAATTGGTTGTAATTTCCAGAAGTTAACTTTTTTTTTTAAGTCAAAACGATTCTCAACTTCTTACAATTCATACTGGCATCATTCAGGTATTGCGTAGCTCAATTTACAACTAAAAGCCCAAACAATTTGGCGGACAATACCAAAGAAATGTGGAACTACCTGACAATAATAAAATTAAACAATTTACGTACAAAATAACCGTTCTTTTCCTTCAACTAAAATTTTCTAAAATATTCCTACTATTAATAAAATATAAGAGTTAAAAGGTGAGTGTTCTAACATCGTCAGATCTTATTGAAGACAAAAAGTCTTTATTGTAAAGAAGCCTCAATAGACTTAAGGGTACGTTACCTTTTCTGCCAATAACAATAAGATGACATTGAAGTAATTTGAACCTTAAGCATTTATTTACATTTGTTAAGAGTCCTTTTACAGTTATTCAACACAAATGTTTTCAAGTAATCGAAAACAAAATTCAAATTCTAAAAGACAATTCTAAAATATTCAATTTCAAATACAACATCATGTCAGTGACTTTCCATGTCAATAACTTGTCAAAATTAGAGGAATATTTGACTGTTTCCGACTGCATTGCGAATGCGGACGCTCCATAAAATTCGAAGTTCGCCCTCTGAAATATTTTTGCTTTTTTTTTCAAATATTTAAGGAGACTTGTTGTTTTAATTGAAATGGAAAATAGGTTTGGCGAATTAAAGCAATTAGTAAACAAAAATAAAATTTCTATTCACCTTAATGCATGTTCTAAAATATATAATGACTGTAACCTCTTTATGTAGTTCCTATCTATTAGAAAAGTTACATTTTCACACACTGACTGAAACATCAAAATAAAACGCTTATCTATTTTAGTAACATACGTGTAAGTTTTCTTTTCTTTCTGCACTTACATTTCTTATTCCATTTGTTTTAAACGTTAGCGAGAAAATAAAGCAATGCGCAGACACGAGTATGACAGCCCTCACAGTAAAACGCTCTTAAAAAAATCGGTCAAGTATGGTGATCTCCTTTAAAAACATAATTTGCCTTAACACTAGACGACTGTATCTTGAAATGAATATCTTTTTGATGTTTGTAACAACACTGACATAATTTAGAAGTTTGATTTATTCACATCTTCAAGGGACCATCGACCTGTATATGGTTTTAATTTTATCTCGATATCTCCACGCGTTCCTGAAATAAAGGGTCTTGACAGACAGGTGTACAACAAAGTGATCGTACAAGGGTTTTAGTATATTTTCCTTTTGAAGTACAAAACCCTAAAAAATGTGTCCTACCCAGTAGGGTGTCCCGTTCATGTATGGGGGAAAAAAATAAATGAGCTACGGCTACGCAAGAGGTATCAAAAGTTGCGTTTTGACACATATATTACGATTATTATAAAATATAATTAGATATCCGGCATCTTGAGGCCTCTACCAGTCCTTGAAGTTTTTCAAATTTGCTATTTTTAGGGGTTCCTAATATAAACTATAAATCATACAAAAATAACATTTAAATGGGTTTTATTAAATTTAAGGGTACAACAATGAGTTAAAGCAAGGTTTAAAATAGTTGAAAGACAAAATAATCAATGGCAACTTTAAAAACGGAACGGGTTTTTGTGACCAAAATTAGGCATTTCTGAGCGAGATTTTAATCTGTTCCTAATAAAACCATCCCGAGCTGTAGCATCCGTGACGCTTTGAGAAGCCTCCGTCACTAGTTTTACACATCTTTCCACTGACTGTTTGTGGCAGGGAAAGTCAATAATGTCGAGGATGTGTTCTTTAGCCTTAATTCTAAGTTCATCGTTGGAGACGTGTCGCAAAATTGGTGGAGCTGATATTTCACACTCTTGCCAAAATATTATATCGGTGTAGTCTCGCGCACAGAAGTTAAGCTTTGGTGCTTTAAATACCCTGCGAGAGTTGCTCTTTTCTGCTTCTCTGGCCTTTAATATTTTGCGAGATGCAAGCTCTCGAATATGCTCTCTATCGTCGAATAACATGGCAATAAGCAAGTTTTCTGGGTGCGCAAAAAAGCGTTTCTTTCGATCACCGAATTTACAATAGATCTATGACTATCAGGCAAAAATAGATAGTATATAACCATTTGAAAAATATGCTTGGCTCCATCTTTAAATGATGAGTTTTGCTTGATTAGGAACCAAACAGGAGCGTAAACTTTGACCACGTAGTTCACAAGCAGCTGCAAATTATTTGACGGCGAAACAGTACTTACGTAAAGTCTGAGTATGCGATTGGCAGTAGTGAGCTATCTTGAATGCGCCATTTTTCCAGGTTGGCGGTTCGCTAGCTCAAGGGAACAGGAACCAGCCATCACAGCATGACACATTTCGTACAGATACTTTTGATCCGTGCTTAGTTCCTTCACAATATTATCAGGTAATACTAGCAAATTGCCAGACACTGCACAAAAAGACGCTAGAGGTTTACTTACACAAGCAGCTAGCTGTTTTCCAATAGGTCCTGAATATTCTTTTGGCCCAGATGTGCTACCATCCAGAGACATGAACAAATGACGAAGCGGTAATTCATTCGCGTGAAGCATACAAACACACCATTGCAACGGTCTCTTTAAATAGTTTTCCAGGTATTGAATGACACCTCCCTTCCAACCTGTATTCGTAGCAGTACCATCGCACCCCACACTGATCACCTCTTCCAAGTTCAACCCTTGATTTTCTAACAAAGATATGATAGAAGAGACGATCCCTTTGGCAGTACCACGACTTGGCGTCATATGTCCCAAATAAATAGATCCCGGCTCTGTGAGAACTGAAACTTCTCTGCGGTGGTACCGATCGCCTATTTTCTCGTTTATGAGTGTTTTGTCCTTTCGTCCATCAAAGTAGATACTTTTTATTACAATCGTATCAATGTCTTTGCTGGCCTTGGTCCGTGCTTTTTAAACAGCTCTATGAATTTTATTTTTATCAATAACAAGACTTAGATCTTCGGAAGATACCAATCCTACGTCAGCTAAGACCACTGAAGCGACCGCAGCCGCAGATCGCGTTGATAGCCCATACCGATCACATACCTTAGCTACTGTTGGCAGCGCCAGAGTGTTCCGATTCAACGAAGTAGATGGAGTCTCATTTACAGGCACGTCACTATTCGCAGAAAGCTCTATTACAGGCGACTGCGGTCGAGGCGGCAACTCGCGCACCGGAACAGGATTGGTTTTTAGTGATGCACTGGGAAAACATGCGTGCTCTGACTCTTTCCGTTTCAAATTTTCTTGTCTCTGATGTTTCTTTAAAAGTCTTGCTGTTTCTTTTGTGTCTATACCGCTTATTGCCATTTTTCTATCACTTCTTTGATCCAGTAAAAAGTCTCTTTCAGAAATAGGAACTTTCTTAGGTTTTATGCAGGAACAAATGTCAAACGAAGTGCACTTACAAGCAGCAATATCGAAGAGCTTGTTCGACGATTCCAAAAAGCACTTCACTTTGCTTTCGTAACTATCATTTCTTTTATTTTTGGGATATCTTATCAATGACAGGTATTTGTCGAAATATGATTTCAGCAATTGGGTAACTCGTACGTTGGAAACGATAGGAATCGAAGCTTTGGTCCAAATCGTATCAAGTTTTCCAAAAACGATTGAAAAAACTTCTGTGTTAGAAGGATCTTTCCCATTCTTCTGTAGTTTTAGTTCATTTTTAGTAAATAAAATGAATTTGATAACGTCACTTATCACTGGTAACTGGCGATCGTCAAGTTCTTTATATGATCCCAAAATAGCACAAGTAGTCTCACTTCGTCTTGAACCCATTATTATATATAACAAAAACACATATTTTATCACAAGGAAGTGCAGAGCGACACCTTACAGCAATAAAACCGCAATAGAAATGAGACGAACTGCCTCACAGTAGAAGTAGAGAATTTAAGAAAAACAAGTCAAAACATGAATTTTGCGAGTTTGTTCCAAACCAATTCCTAACAGAAAAAATCCTGTCGTTGCCTGCAAATCATAACTTAGGGTTTTGCTATCAATAAAATAAAAAATAAAATGGGAATAATGTACATAAAATAGAATAGACGACATTGACTGGAGGGTTATTTAAGTGATAAAAAAATAAAAAAAATTGCCGGTAGAACCCTCAAGATATTTTTTCATGTTTTTTTTTATTATTTTTAAGGTAATCTAAAACTAATAATGCAACTTTTGAGGGGGCTTGAGTAGCGAAAAGCGAAAAAAAAATTTTTCGGGACACCCTACTACCCAGTCCTACCACACAAACAGACCTAAACCGCCTTTCCTAAACCGATAACCGGATTCTGTATTCAAATTCCCTCTTTTGACTCTGGTGTGTTTACTGCCTTACCCAACAAAGTACGCAAACATGTAACTACTACATAGTGATAAAACAAACGTTGAAGTTTCAAACGTAACTATTTCTGCGTTCAAGCAACATTGCTGCATTTGAAAGCTGCCTGTAAGTAAAATTGCAGACACGCAAGATATTTCAATGTCGTTTTAAAGTTATAAATACAGTAATAAACTTTTAAGTTACGCAGAATCCCTAAAATGCCCATATCTTATAAATTCTGAATTAAAATAAGGTAAAAAGTATAGCATGTATTCGAAATAATGTCACAACTTAACAATCAAACGTTGCCACCAAATAGCCTCACATAATTCGTATAACAGGCCAGATATAACACTACAGGATAAAATCAATAAAGTTACGTACCTGGTAGACGTCGCAGTCCCTACACACAACATACAAAAAACAATCACTGTAAAAATTAGCAAATACATAGAATTGAAAGATGAAGTTACAAGAATATGGCGTCAGCAAAAAGTATATATTGTTCCTATAGTCCTTTCCACCACAGGTGTTATTCCCAATCATCTCCTACACAGTTTAAAATTATTACACCTTAAAGAAACTCTCTACATATCACTGCAAAAGGCCGCAATCCTGAATACATGCAGAATTGTAAGAAAATTCATGCAGTTAGAAGAGGCTGAAATAACTTAACACAAAAACACAATAAAATACACAACACATGCCGCTTTTACTTGGCTTAGCCCGTAAAAGTGGTAGAAAAACCAGCCAAAGAGCTGAGATAAAATAAAATATACTCGAAAATAATAATAAGTTTATTTTGCAATTAACAGAATTACAGTCAATTAAAAGATACAATCAGAGCTCTTAAAAAAACATTTATCAAAAAGGGTAATGACCCCCATGCTAGGAAAATCCTGTGTTATGGGGACATTGGATCCGTCCATGTGAACTTTTAACATTATAGATATTTTGTAAGTATGGTGACACATTTACTTTGTTAATAACAATTTAATTTAATTCTGATTTCCCGAGCAACAGACAAAGATGAGATATGTATGCGGTTGGTGTGTTTGTGTTCGTGTGTGTGTGTGTGTGTGTGTGTGTGTGTGTGTGTGCGTGTATGTGTGTGTGTGTGTGTGTGTGTGTGCGAAGGTGAGGTGAGTGCAAGGAGCCGTATAAGATGATGGCGTATGTGTGTAAAATGGTATGGTAGTGGGTGTGATATGTTAGAATTTATACAGATATATAAAAGTGAGTGAGAGAGACGCGAATTTAAGAAGTATAATGATAGATAAGATAATTAGTTGTTTCAACATTACACAGAATGTCATTTATATGGTGTATTAATTAGATTTTCTGTTTCGTCATAGTCTAGCGACATAAGATATTGTTTAGTTTTATGTTTACATTGGTTTGCATTTAATGCGTGTATGTTAAGTTTTGTGTGCAATTTGTTATACAGTAGAGAGCTCAAGTATATATAATGGCGCTTTGCAAAAGTTGTATTGGCATGTAGTCTGGGGCAAGCAGGCATTGGTCTTCTCCTTGGGGTGGACCTACTAGTATCAGGAGGTGGAAGAGTAGCGTGCTTACGCATGACTGTGCGCAGAACAAATAGTTGCCTCACTGTTACAGCTTTGTAGTCCAAATATAATTGGCGAGTCGGATAACGGAAAGGCCTCCCCAGTAGAACTTTGATCACAGCACGTTGGGCGCGCTCTACCTTGATAATTACTGTCTTAGCGGCCCCGCCCCAGGCTGTAATACAGTACCCTACTATTAATCCACATAGCGCATTATGTAATGTGACCAGATAATCTTAGTTTTTTAAAAACATAAATGAGTTTCCTTATGCGTGATGACAGGGATTGAAGGTGAGTTTTCCAGGACAGACAGGCGTCAAGTTGAAGTCCGAGATATCTTATCTCGGGGACCCTGGTTACGGTAGGGCATGTACAATTGCCATCTGGAGCGTTACATTTGTGTGCCTTGACTATGATCGTACATTCCGGTGGTTGCGCCGAGAGACGAGAGGTGAACGTGACTAATTTAGTTTTCTCGACGTTTAAAGTTAGGCTATTTTTGGACAACCAATAGGTTTGTTGCCTCAGGACTTCTTCTGCAACATCACTTGCCGCCTGCCAATCGTGACCATAAGCCAGAATTGCCGTGTCATCGGCGTAGGCCACAACATATGCCGATGGGTGGGAGAGCTCGCAGAGCTCATTTACGTAGATGGAGAAGAGCAAGGGACTGATCAGACTGCCCTGGGGCACGCCGAACGCTATCGACTCATCCCCACTAACACAGTCTCCTATTTTAACGCACTGTGTACGTTCAGAGAGGAAGCTCTCAAATATATGAAGAGCAATTCCACGCACCCCAATTGACTCTAACTTTGACAGGAGGATAGGAACAGAGACAGTGTCAAACGCCTTCGAGAGGTCTAGGAATATACCTAGGCATTTCATTTTCCTATCAAGTTTGTCCACAGCACAGTTAAGTACGGCGGACAAAGCATCTTCGGTGGATAATCCTTTTCGAAACCCGTATTGGTTTTGTGAAATAAGTTTATGTTTACTAACAAAGTTGTTAAGGTTCCTGTATAGTATTTTTTCCAAAATTTTAGAGATTGCTGGAAGTACCGAGATCGGGCGATAATTATTGACACTGCCTCTGTCTCCTGATTTGTAAATAGGGTGAACTAGGGCCTTTTTTAGGGCTCTTGGAAATATTCCTCTAGTCAGAGAGAGGTTACAGATGTGTGTGATTAAGGAAACCAGTACGTTGCTTGTAGATTTTAATAGTTGAGAAGAAATGCCATCCCAACCCGAGGCACTATTTGAACGGAGTTCCCCTATAATACGCGCAACCTCACTCTCATCCGTCCCCAGCAAAACCATCGAGTTCAATGTAGTCCGAGTTTTCCCGAACAACGATTGAGAGTAGTTCTGAGTGTGAGTAATATTGTCTGCGAGATTCTTGCCAACCTGTGTGAAATAGGAATTTACGTAGTCAACAGATTTTAGAGGCGTGTGGCAAAGCGTCAGAAGTTCAGAAGGCGAAGGTGAGTCACGCTTAGTGTGAGTAATGTTTTTGATAGTTTCCCACATTTTTTTGGGATTATTCTTAGCCTTCGTGAATTCCTGTTTCTCGTATTCAATTTTCAGGTTTTTAAGTAAATTATTGCAAAAATTGCGAAAGCGTAGATATGCTATTCTTAGAATAGGGTTTTCAGGATCTTTATTAGTTTTTTTGTGCATTTGATCTCTGTTTCGTATGCATCTCAATAAACCCGTGGTAATCCAGGGCTTTATGATTCTTGTTAATAACTTCGTCATATCTGTCTGTCTGTCTGTCCGTCCGTCCGTATATCATAGCCATTTTATTCCGAAACTATTAAGACTACACATGTGAAATTTGGTAGGTAGATGTATTCTGTGAACCGCTTTCCGATTTTAAGATACACTCATACATGGAACTGAAACTGAAAATATTTTTTTTTCATGACACCTATGCATGTATTTATAGAAAGGTCTTTAAAAATGACATTGAGGTGTTTAAAACCACTTTTTCATAAACTCAATCGTTTTAAAAGATATATGCTTCCAAAGTGGTAAAATGTGTGTGTCCCCTCTAACTTCCATAATAATGGAGGGAAAAATCTAAAAAAATATATGCTGTAGATCTTAATCTAAACTTTCAACAAAAATTTGTTTGAATGAGATCAGGCCAGCAGTTTTTGAGATATAGCATATTTTCTAAAACCGCAAATATAGATATATAGATATATTCTTTATTGTACACCATGACAGTAAAACAATAAGGACTTTACAACAAAAAAGGGTGATACAGTGGGCGGTCTTATCGCTAAAAGCGATCTTTTACAGACAACCTTTGGATGGATTTGACACATAGGGGAAAATAAATACGCAGGTAGTCCACGGTGTACTATTTATCTTTATAAAACAAAAAAACAACAAATAACATTCTCAAAACATATACAACGTGTAATGGAAACCCCATATCTATCTAAAAGGGCTGAAGACAACATCTGGTATGTAGTCTCTATGCACAGTTTCAGCTCAAAATAAGTGACTCAAAGAATTGATACCATATTATCGGTTTCATATGTTTTTTGAATACTATCATAACAAACGTGTCACAGCACTACAAGGGTCAATAACTTTCACGTCACTTGCCAATAACATGATAATTCTGTTCGTTCTTCTTTATTTGAAAATTTTGGTATTTGGTATCAATGTATTGAAATTTGTAATAAGTTCCACACATGTAGACATAGGATTACAAAACCCTTGCCATATCGTTTGTTATCATCCAAAGAAGCCGTGCACTTGATATGTATGTATATACCCTTTAAATTACGCGTTGTATTGTATTGAACCACTTATGTTTGCAGTTGAATTATGTTTGTAGTTGTCAGTTTTAATTTCTTTATACATAAAAAGCAAATATTTTTATTTAGTAATGAAAATTTTCTTACTACTGGTGTTACGCAACATTTGAAGAAAGTGTATTTTAGTCTATTTATTTCGGTTTTAAAAATGTTGAAAGTAGACGCAATGCTTAATTATCTTTTCGTAATTCGTTGTTTAATTAGATGACAGTTATTTTATGTTGAATGGTTCGCACTTAACGAAGTTTGAAACATTATTGATGTGTTTGGTGAAGAAACTGGATCTTGTAAATAATAAACATCATATACATACGATTATATTTGCAATTGGAGAATTAACCGTGACATATCACATTCTTTTTAGGGGTCAAAAGTTATATTCCTAATATAAGATATTGTGAATACATTTTTGACTGCAAAGTTAGATTTGTCCTTCAATCCTACGTGTGTAAAAGTGAGCTTTTCGTCAAATTAATGAGTTCCTCGCTTTCGTACTTTATGAACTCCAATGGGTATTGTTTTTTTTGTACCGTAAGAGATGATATTTTCTCGGTTTTCAGGGTCGCTTATAACGAAAACGGGCTGAAATCTATTTCCCTTTGTGGTCATGGTTTCGGGACAGAATATGCGGAAATCTACACTGTACGTTTATCCGCCACGCATTTGGCTGGCTTTGTTATAAGCTTCTATTTGTCTTGCTTTGTTAGTCCGTTTGTTAGTATATCCGGATCAATATTGCAACCATACCATAAAATTGTTATCATCTTGACAGTGACGACAATGTATGATGACGACAATGCTTAGTTAGCTAAGTTACGTCATTTTAATTCCAATAGGTACCTATGGCGGACGGCCCAAGAGGACGGACTAATTTTTTTGTTCATTGCCATAATATGGGTAACAAATGAAAGGGATTGTTGCGAAGAATCCTACTAGGTAATACTAATATTGTAAATGCTAAAGTTTGTGAGGATGTATGTATGTTTGTTGCTCTTTCACGCGAAAACTACTGAACGGATCTAAATGAAATCTGGTAAGTAGATAGTTGACATCCTGGAATAACACATAGGCTACTTTTTATCCCACATTATCGGGATTTACGCGGGAAAATCTTCGACGTAAACGAAGTCGCAGGCAGAAGATAGTATGAAAATTATATGCAAAGATTTTTTCTTAAATATGGTTTTCTCCTTTTTCGGTTTTGTTTAGCTTCTTGACTTATACTGTATTTCTGTATTTATTTATACTTATTCGTTTGTCATTTTAGCATTTTCAATTAATTAGTATTAAATATATTATTTTATTCCATTTTCTCGTACACCTACCGTACGTCCGCCTATGTAATACTATTGTACATAAAGTTTATATAAATAAGACTTACAACACTATACACAACTACACAATTTATCTTTTTTTTTTTTAGGTAGGGCCACTTGTAGATCAGCACACTAAGGCTGTGAGTCTACTTAACCGGACTTTCCTGTGGTGACCTCTAATAAATTAAAGGCCCCCAGCCAGGGCTTACAAACTAAAATATACTTAAAAACTAATGACCGCACGCTAAGGGCACTCCCTGTGGAGTACGGGCCTCGGCATAGCGGGGTCATTTTGGGAGGGCAGCAAAGGGACAGGCTGGGTCATATTATTTTCGGGAGTATTTATTGCTACTGGCTCAGCATCGCGGGCTGGCTCGTTTGGCAAAGGTCGGGGAGGATTTTCATTACAGGTACGCGGACGTCGCGATGGGCCTCGTCGGCGAGGCCGGAATAAGGAATGCGTTCTGTATCTGTGTCTTCTAAGAGTGCTGGTTTCCCTACTGCTCTCTTGTCGGATGGTGGTGGGGTCGTCAGGCTCGTCTAGGATGTTACGCGGGCGACGAACCCGAGAAATCTTGGAGGGTCTGTATCGGGCGGCCGATACGATCAGGGGGTTAGTGTGGGTCTCAGCAGAGGTGAAGTAACGCACTGACATGCGTTTCAACACTTGCTTTATGGTCGGGAGTTTGAGGTCTACGTGGAGATCCTCGTTCCTACAGAACCAGGGCGCGCCCGTGGCCTTTCGGAGAAAACGGTTCTGAATGACTTGCATCCTATGGATCTGATTGGGACTGGCATGAGCAAACACCGGACAGGCATACGTCATGATAGGACGTATGCATGTCGTGTATATTCGGATTTTACATTTAAGGGAGAGCTTGCTGTGTTTATTCAGCAGGGCGTGGAGCCTACCGAGAGCGAAAGCGGCTCGCGAGCGAACCGACTTTATGTGCTCACTGAAATTCAGGAACTGGTCGAGGATCACACCTAAGTATTTGGCTCGCTTCTCCCAAGGGATTGGCTTGCCGAACATAGTGATCGGGCGTGGGGGGGTGAACTTTTATGCTGGCGAGCCCTGCGAAACAGGACTGCTTGACTTTTGTCGGGATTTACCTCAATCCTCCATTTCCTAAACCAATCGCCTAGTGCGTTGGCTGAGGTCTGGAGGGTATGAGCGATGCTAACGGGATTATGTCCCGAGTAGTAGATGGCCGTGTCGTCGGCAAACAGGGATAACTCTACTGGGGGCTTTTTGGGGATGTCGCTAGTGAATAGCGTGAAGAGTGGGGGGGAGAGCACGGCGCCCTGAGGGACGCCGGCTCTGATAGGGCAGGGAGTGGAAAGCGCTCCTTCGATACGATATCTGAAGGAGCGGTTCGACAGGAAGTCTCGAATGATGAGCACGAGACGGTCCGGCACACCTAGTTGGTAAAGCTTGTAAATTAAGCCATTGTGCCAGACTTTGTCGAAAGCCTTCGCTATATCAAAGAATAGGGCCCCCGTCACCAGACCGCGTTGAAAGCGGCCGCTAATGTGCTCTACGATGCGGTGGGCTTGGTGGACACTGGAATGATGGGCTCTAAAGCCAAACTGTTCGTTAGGGATTAGGCTCTTGGCCTCGACAAAGTCCTTGAGCCGATTAAGAATAATCCGCTCGTAGACCTTGCCGAGGGCGCTGAGCAGACTAATGGGTCTATAGCTAGTCGGGAGGTTCTTGGGCTTTTTGGGTTTTGGGATACCTATCACTATAGCCTCTTTCCAAGCTTGTGGAAACAAGTTGTTGGACAAGGCGCCATTGAAGATGGCAGTCAGTAGGACTATTATCGTACGTGGGAGGAGTTTAAGTGCCCTAGTGGTCAGTCTGTCAGTCCCGGGAGCTTTCCTAGGTTTGAGTTTCTTGATGATCTCCTCCACCTCGTCCTCCGTGACGGGGGGGAGGGGAGCATCAGGGTCCTCGACAGGGGGTAGGGCAGATCTACGTTCGACCTCAGCATCCACGTGGGCAAGGTGGGCTGGGTCGACTGGTTGGGAGCTGGGAGAGCACTGTGCCTCCAGGCTGTCGGCTAGGCATTCGGCTTTGTCTTCGTCGTCGAAGGCAATGCTTTTGTCCGGGCGGATAAGGGGAGGCATTGAGGCAACCTCAGTGGCGCGCATATTCCGCTGAAGTTGCCAGAAGGCATGGTGGGTGGGTTCCAGTTCGCTCAGGGTCTTGTCCCAGCCGGCTTCACGCCACTCTCTGATGCTGTTACTTACTTTGCGCTGTAAGTACCGCATGAAAGTTTTGTTATTCTGGCAGGGGAAAGATCTGTAGGCACGGACTGCTGCGTTCTTCTCAGTCAGCAGGGCCCGTACATCGTCCGGGAGTTTCCGGCGCCAGTGCTCTGACACCGGAATCTCCTTTGAACAGTCGTTCAAGACAGATTGTACGTGCTCCGTGAGTGAGTCGATCGCAGCCGTCGTGTCGGCGGCGGACTGGATGTGGTCGGGGATCTTGTCCAGGTGAGGAGACGTGTTGGATTTCAGCAATTCGCCTACTTTCCTCCAGTCAGTGATCACCTGTGTGGGAGGGGGGCGGTTAGGGTCATAGGGACCCGATCTCGGAGTTAACTCCAAGATCACCGGTCTATGGTCAGAGTCAAGTTCGTCTACCGTCTCTAAAGAGTGCAAACGTAAGTTCACATTCTTCAGGAGGGCAATGTCGAGTACGTCGGGCAAGTGGGATGGCTCGAACGGATAATGAGTAGGCCGCATAGGACCTATGATATCTATGTGGAGAGGTGTGCAAAGGTCGTATAGTACCTTCCCACGGGGGTTGGTAATACGACTACACCATGCGGGATGTTTGGCATTGAGATCCCCCGCTATAAGGACGGAGTCACTCATGTCAAGAAGGGCTGTAAGGTCGCTTCGTAGTGAGGCGTTTATCGAAGAATTTGAATCTACGTCGCTGTGCGGTGGGAGATACGCGGATACTATTGTGATAGAGGGATGGCCCGTCATGCCTAGCCGGCAAACGGATACCTCTAAGTGGGCAAGGGGCGGCGGATCCATAGGGATGCAGTGCAGGGAGTTCCTATAATATATTAGAGTGCCACCTCTGTGGCATCTAGTCCTATCGTTCCTAACTAGCCGGTAGTTGGCTACCTTGGAATCCCTAAGGTGGGGTTTGAGGAAGGTCTCTTGGACCAGAAGGATGTCGAGACTATGATCGCGAAGGAAAGTCGCGATCTCGTCCCGTTGATTAGTGATGCCATTGGCATTGAAGTAACCTAGCTTTAGGGATCGGGGCTTTAGTCTCTTACTAGCCGTGTTATACATTATGGCTGTTTAAAAAGGTTATCAAAATGACTTTTGACATCGGGATACTGATGGTATACCCGAATCAGGGAGTTGATGCTAGTGCAGGCCACGACCTCCTTTGCCATTTGGATGGCGCGGGCGGACTGGAAGAAGCTGAAGGTATTTCCAAGGATGAGGAACGCATCGAGTTCCGGCTCTACCGAGCGAGGGAGTGACTGGGGAGGAGGTGGGGGCTGAGAAGCCACAACAACCGGAGCGGAGGGCATGATGGGTTGATCCATCAGCCCAGGGACTTTCGGCCTTAGTGCCGGGAAGTTTTGGGCGTGATTCGCCGCCGTCCAAGGAGTTGGACGCTGGGGACTGAGGGTCTGAGGGAGCTCAGACGAGAGTGTAGGACACTCTCGTCCCTGGCGTGCGCTAGCGCGCGTTGCCAGTTTAGGGGCGGAGGTTTTCGGGGCTTTCGGACAGCCTCGGTAATTGGCGGGGTGACCAGATTGCCCGCACAGCACGCAGCTGGGCGGGTCTGGGCATTGGGACCTGTCTTTTGGGCGACTGCACTCGGCGGTGCCGTGATCGCCCAGGCACTTTACGCACCGGGGTTTGCCGAAGCAATTCCGTTGCGCGTGGCCGTATAACTGGCAACGGTGGCATTGGCCTACCGTGCCACTCTTGTGTGGCTTCTCAATTAAAATTCCTGAAAGACTGCATACAGTCTTCAGCGCAAAGATGGGGTGGGGACCTTCGGAGACGGGGTGGCAGATGACGAGGACGTTGTTAGACGCCCTGCCACCTCTGCCGTGCATACGGTGCACCTCAATCACCGGGATGTTCTGTGACTCTAGGTCGCAGACGATCTCGGTGGTGGGGATCTCACTGGGGATCCGGCAGAGGACCACCCGAACGGGCTTGCTCTCATGGAGCGTATAAGTGTGGTGGGGGATATTTCGAGCCTTGAGTAGCTTCGAAAGCGCGCGGTGGTCGTTAGCTGTCGCTAACCCTACTTTTATGCCGTTCTGAACGGCGCGGGCATTCGTGTAGGCGATGCGTTGCTCGCCACACGCTTTGGACACGTTTGTCCAAGCCCCCTTATCATGTATGAAGATGGGTGGGGGAGGGATGGTCTTGCGCACTGAGGCGCTGACGACTGGGGTTTGAGTAGGGCTGGGCCTAGTGGCCGAGGAAGTGGAGGGCTGGCTCTGCACTAAGCGTGCTGGCTCGGGAGGGGAGGGTTTCTTGGCCTTAGGGGCCTGGGTGGAGGACGAGGCCTGCGACCTCTTCTTCCTCTTTCCCTCAACGAGGATAAACTCGTCGGAGGAAGAGGTTTGATCGGAGGAGGAGTGCTCGGACTCCGCTCGCTCCGAGCGCTCAGAGTGTATGCTCTCTGCGCGCTCCGAGCGCTCGCCTTCCGAGCCCTCTTTTTCTTGTTCCTCCTCCTCAGAGTCCATTTCGACGTCTGGGGGGGAGGGGGACCTATCTGCGTTGGGCGCGGGGGTGGGACCTAAATCTGGCTGTGGGGCGGGAAACACCGCGGGGGGTAATTTTACAATCTCATCTTTATACTCCCTTTGTAGGGCGGGGTTTTCAAATAGGATCTTTCCTAATAAATCGGTTGTTAGATTTAACCGAGCCGATAGGGATTCGACTTTGGACATGAGATCCTCCATCTTGTCCTCCATATTGGAGGCGACAAAGGTGGGCATCCTACTCTCCTAACCCTAATGTTACTATTATGTGATGTGGGTAGAATGTATTTGGTGGTGGTATATGAACGCATTAAAGAGATTAGTCATTGCTGGAGCTTGTTGTATTACTCACGTATCACCTAACGTTACATGGCGCAGCCGGTAGGATCATAATTACAAGACGATAATATTAAGTGTGTGAAATAAAGTAAAACGGACTCGGAAATAGTGTGTATAAATAATAAAAATGGAAACAGTGTTATCACCACCGTCACCGTTTAAATTTGATGAGAACTCGGTTGATGTGGCTTCTGGCAAGTTGAGCGATAGTTGGGAAAGATGGAAGAAGGGTTTTTCGATATATTTCGACGCGTGTGAACTTTCGAAAAAAACTTCAGCGGTACAACTAAACATTTTCCTGCATATCATTGGTGAGCAATGCCGTGAAATATTGGAACAAAGTGAGGAAGTGACTTTAGACGGTGCGTGTAAAAAGTTGGATGAACATTTTAAAACGAAAAAAAAATTTAACGGTCGAACGACACAAGTTTTTTATACGAGATCAGCAGCAAAATGAATCAATTGATAAATATGTATTTGATTTACGGAGATTGGCGAAAACGTGTGAGTTTGGAAACTTGAACGATGAACTTATAAAAGATCGACTGGTATGTGGAGTAACAAGCTCGGCGATAAGAGAACGGTTACTTCGGGAACCGGATCTTACTTTAAAGAAAGCTCTAGAAATTTGTCGAGTAGCGGTGGCATCCAGAATGTATTCTGAGAATATTAAGAGGGAGAATGACGCCGTTGATGTAATTCAACAGGAGTGTACTATCAGCACCCCTGAAGAAAAAAAACAAATATGTGAATTACGGCGTGGCAGTAGCATAGCATATGGCGTGTCTTCATTTTCGAGAACATGCGACGGTTGCATGAATGGAGCAATGGGATCACGCGATGGACACGGGCCGGCGACGGGCGCGGCCGGGCGCATCGCGCGCGCCGCGTACAGCTCGCGCGCCGGGGACAGCTCACGCGCCGGGGACAGCTCGCGCGCCGGGCACAGCTCGCGCGCCGGGGACAGCTCGCGCGCCGGCACCGCAGGCGCCGTGCGTCCTATGCAGCAGCAGATTTACAGATCGCGCACGGTGCCTCAGTGCGGCAGGTGTGGGATTATGCACGGAAAGAATGCTTGTCCAGCGTATGGTAAGCGGTGTCTACGGTGCTCAAAAATGAATCATTTTGCAAAAACGTGTGGTGTGTACTTCGTGGATGCATCAGAAGAAAAGGTAAATTTTTTCATTACATAAAGAATTGAATGATTGGACTATAAATTTGACAATTAATCAACATCCCATAAACTTTAAACTAGATACGGGTGCAGACGTGAATGTGTTACCTATGCGATTTTTATCCAGATTAGGAATATCGACTGATAAGTTATTACAAACTAACACTAAATTGAGTGGTTATTCAGGTGATTTGATTACTGTTTTAGGCAAAACACACTTAAAAGTATATTATAAAAATAAGCTGTATTTATTAGAGTTTAAAATTGCAGATGTCAGTAGTACGCCAATATTAGGACGTTACGCATGTGTGGAAATGAATTTAATTCAGAGAGTTATGTCTGTGCAGAGATTTGATATCAAATCCAAGTTATGTAAGGAGTATATAGATGTTTTCGAAGGTATAGGTTGTTTACCGGGAGAATACAACATACAAATTCGAGACGATGCCGTTCCCGTAGTGCACGCACCTCGCAAGTTGCCGTTTGCGATAAGTGAGGATGTAAAGAAAAAATTGTTGGAAATGGAGTCGCAGGGTATAATAGCGAAAGTTGAGGGTCCGTCTGACTGGGTCAGTAGTATTACAGTTGTAAAAAAATCTAACGGGGACTTAAGAATTTGCTTAGATCCAAAGGAATTAAATCAGGTTATTAGGAGAGAACATTTCAAGCTACCCACAATAGATGAAATAGTATCAAAGTTAGCGGGAGCTAGGTATTTTAGCACATTAGATGCTTCGGCAGGGTTTTGGAACGTAAAATTAGGTGAAAGTAGTAAATTTTGTACTTTTAACACACCCTTTGGTAGATTCAAATTTCTACGAATGCCATTTGGCATATGTTCGGCTTCGGAGGTTTTCCATAAGAAAATGTATGAACATTTCGATGATATAGAAGGTGTTTGTATGTATATTGATGATTTATTAATTTACGCTCCAGATCAAAACAAGCATGACGAGATTTTAAGGGCAGTATTAGACAGATGTAGAAAAATTAATTTAAAATTAAACTTAAAGAAATGTAAATTTGGTTTGCAGGATATTAAATATTTAGGTCATCGCATTACAAAAGATGGATTGAGCCCTGATGATTCACACTTGTCAGCAATAAAAAACATGCAAGTACCGAAGAATAGGAAAGACGTAGAACGTTTTTTAGGATTGATTACGTACGTAGGGTCGTTTGTTCCTAATCTTTCGGATAAAACATTGCCACTGAGAGAGTTACTTAAAAAGGAGATAGAATGGCATTGGGATGAGCGTCATGAGCAGTGTTTTGCTCATCTTAAAATGTGCTTAATTAAGAGGCCGGTTCTTCAATATTATAGTTTAGGAAAGCCAATAGTTATATCCGTGGATGCCAGTTCCACAGGACTAGGTGCGTGCTTAATGCAAAATGGGCTTCCCGTGTGCTATGCTTCTAAGGCTTTAACTATCACAGAGCAAAGGTATGCTCAGATTGAAAAAGAATTGTATGCATCCGTATTTGCCTGTGAGCGATTTTATGCATATATTTTTGGACGTTCGGATGTAACAATAGAAACCGATCACAAACCTTTAATAAGCATTATTAAAAAACCAATTGTTGACGCTCCGTCCCGCTTACAGAGGATGCTTTTAAGATTACAGCGCTATACGTTTACATTAGTTTACAGACCGGGAAAACATTTGTATATAGCGGACGCGTTATCTCGCGCTTACGAAACGTCCCAACAAGTGGGCAAAGGAACATCACAAACTGAGATAGGTAGCGGCAACGATGAAGTATGCATGTTGACCGATAATGTGAAAAATAAATGCGAATATCTCACGGACGCTCAATTCATAACCATTCAAAAACAGCTAGAATTGGATGAAGAGATGATTGAATTAAATAAATGTGTATTACAAGGTTGGCCTGAAAATAAAGATAAAATAAAAGCTAGTGTAAAACCATACTGGAAGTTTAAGGAAGATATAACTGTAGCTAATGGGTTGATCTGGAAATCAGATAAAATAATTATACCTAAAGTTATGAGAAAAGAGATGTTAAAAAAGATACATATTGGACATATGGGAATCGAAAAATGTAAATTACGTGCTAGAGAAATAATATTTTGGCCCGGTATTAGCAATGATATTGAAAATATGGTTAAAAGTTGTGATATTTGTTTAAAGCATAGGAATAATAATCAAAAAGAAGAGCTTAACCCTCATGAGGTTCCTGACAGACCATGGGCCAAGGTTGGAGTAGACTTATTTCAATATAAGGGTACGGACTACTTGTTGCTAGTAGATTATTTTAGTAAATATTTTGAATTAATTAAATTACATGGTACAACGTCAGGTAGTATAATTAATCATTTAAAAAATATATTTAGCCGTCAAGGAATACCTAATACTATAATGTCAGATTGTGGTCCGCAATTTACATCATTTGAATTTAGGAAATTTGCACTAGATTGGAATTTTACTCATGTGACGTCATCACCTTATTATCCCCAATCAAATGGTCAAATTGAACGCACAGTGCAAACAGTGAAAAACATCATTAAAAAATCAACAGAGGCACACACCGATTATAGACTAGCATTATTGGAATGTTTGAATACACCGTTAGGGAGTGATCTGGCGTCTCCAGCAGAAATTTTACAAAGCCGAAAATTAAGAAGTATTGTTCCGACCCCGATAAGGTTATTGGTTCCAAATGTGCATCATAACATAAAGAATACATTAATTAGACGGCAATATAAACAAAAACAGTTTTATGATAAAAATTGTAAGAACTTAACTCCATTACAAGTGAATCAATATGTAAGATATTTCGACACAATAAAAAAGTATTGGGTACCGGGTGTAGTTGATAGAATACTAAAAAATAGGTCATATGCTATTCGTCTAAATAATGGAAAAATTGTTGTTCGAAATAGAAGGCACATGATAACAGATCACTCGCACAGACGTAGCCCGACTCGAGATTATGAGTTTGATTATGATTGTGAAAACTCGAGTAATTTAAATTTACATTGTGAACCGCCACCTTCCAATAATAATTATTATGTTACTCGTTCTGGCAGGACGGTGCGACCGCCGAATAGATGGGGATACCCGTGAATTATTAATACCTACATCAAGTTCAAATCCTCGTCCGTATTATCAACGGCTACACAATATTGATATTCAGAAGGATTTAAATGTATTATAACTGATTGTGATGTAGAATTGAATAAATATTATAGAATTAAAAAATGTTATGTAAAATTTAAAATGTGTATGATATAATGTGAGTATTATTTAGGGAAAACATACTAAATGTATAATGTACTAATGTTTAATGTTCAACCAAATTAACTATGAAATGATTTTTTTTTTATGGAATGAATTACTCAAACTAAGAATAAGTAATATAAATGTTACTGCTCACAAAAAGCATGGAGACTAGTCATTAAGCTATTTTTGTATGATCAATTAAATTATTTATGTTTGTTTGTCAGGTGATTATTCTTGTTTAGATGTTGTGCATATTTGTGTATATACCCCTGTATGTATATTTCTTTTCTTTGGTTTTCTTTACGGGAGATACAACTTGTGTTTTAAGTAATTGTGTAATTGTATACTACTTCGTTTTTTTTAATGTTATTTTTTTTTTCTCTTTGGAAGGAGGATGTTACTATTATGTGATGTGGGTAGAATGTATTTGGTGGTGGTATATGAACGCATTAAAGAGATTAGTCATTGCTGGAGCTTGTTGTATTACTCACGTATCACCTAACGTTACACCTAACATATGCGCCTCGAGGAGACACGTCAAACGTGAGCTCCCCGAGCAGACGGTCCCCAAAGAGCCCTGCCCCGGAGTTTCTCCTAACACTTTGCTACCGAGAAGAGAAACCCAGACAAACTCGGTAGCTGTGTTGCCGTCTGATGTGGCCTGAAGGGCCCTATTTGCCTAACCCTCCGGGCGGGAATGACCCGGAGGTGAGTTCGCTCCCTGCGGGGATAGCAGGGAGGTGTGTGCCTAATGGTGTGCCCTAAGCTTGTAATCCGGTCGCCAATCTTAATGTGCGTACCGGGCCCTATTGGGTCTAGTGCGAAGGGGTAGATACACCCAACCGACACTAGGTGTGTATGCTGTGAAGAGAACTCAGTAACTAGGTTTGACTAGGAGATCCCCCAAGGCCAAAACCTAGCACTCGACTCCAATTGACTGCTTCACCCTGAAGGGGATCAGCGGGTGCGTCGGGTCAGCACCCCCTTGGTATTGTTGACACCGTGAGGTTTCCAACCAAGGACCACGAAACTGTGGTTTTACCCTGAAGGGGCCAAACCAAATTGTTTTGACAATCTCTGTTAGAGAAGCACGATATCCTTCACCGCCTCGAAAAAGGCGGATCCGGACCAGGCGTCGTAGTCGGCGACTACGAGTGACGTCACGGCGGGCGTGACGAACGGAGCGATGACTCAGGCACGGAACGATCGAGAGCGCGGAGCGGCACGACTGTCGCGGGCGAGCGTCGGAGCAGAATGCACAATTTATCGAAACAGTCTGTGCATAAGATCTCTTTGCTAAGCTCTAGTCGTATTCCACCGATCAGTCTTTGACCACTACGATTGAGTGGGTTTCTATCTCAGTCCTACATTATACATGTTCCAGTTGCTACCAGCTGGCTCTTTGGAATTACACATGCCTTTCATATTCTAAGGGAAACATGTTATCAAACAGTCGGTGTGGAATAATTTTGTTCGTAGCTAAGAAATTAAGTCTTAAAGAGGTCACTAAAGAGTGGTCCATACTTACTCAAATAAGCGGTTGAGCGATTGGCTGTTGCGCTGAGTATCATGGGTTCGGTTCCCATACCGGAAAAAATGTTTGGATGGCCTACAAATATTTGTTCCGGTACTAGGTGTTTGTAATAATTCAGTCACGATACAGGAAGAAATCCTAATTTGGGGAAAGGTCAAAACAATAAAACAATATCAATATCGCCAAACCAATATGAATGTCAATTAAACTTCACCCATTTTAAACAAAGTGCATGCATGATTATTTTTTTCTGCATAATAAATATTGACATTTGCCACATCGTTTAAATAGAAGCAAGGACTAAGTATATTGTCTTATAACAGATTATCAAATCATACATCATGATTAAAAGAAAAGAACATAAATTTTGTTAGTGCTGTCGCATCAAGTATGTATGTAATTGAAACGCGGATGCAAACGGAGTTAGCAATATTCAGACTGATTGTTAAACGTGATATAACTACGACTACTATTTACTCCCTTCGGATTTTGAGCTACTTCTAAATCCTCTGCCAGAAGCGTCACCTATGTGCTTGCCAACATTTTCGCTAGAACTTGTTATCGTTCGAAATATTTTAACATCAGCATTCAATTTAGGTTTATGTCTATATCAAAACCAGAATAACATCCAAGCACCTATTTAATAAAACTGCAGTAAAGTCAACTTAATCCAGATCCTATTTTACTGCTCCATATAAACTGCCTTATACTTTTTAACTGCATTTTCATTTTAATATCGACTTATTCTTTATGTATTCAAGGTTGATATTTGTGTGATGTATTGAGGTTTATATAAGCAGGTGATCAAAAAGCTGCTTTGTTCCAGGTGCATCTGATATGAGCTATGCTACCACACGTGAGTGGATATCAAGAAAATGTAGATGATGTCGACTTACCTTTTGGTATTGAAAATGTAAAAAGTAAGATTTATTTCTATGTATGTTTTCCGTGCGGTGGTGGCCAAGTGGTGACGAAGAAGCCCGACTTAGGAGTTCCAGGTCGTGAGTCCGTTCTAGAGCAGACAAATTCATATGAGTAAAGAAAATCCTAGGACCGAAAAATTCCGAAGACGTGCGAAATGCACCAACTCAAACTGGGCCCGCTTTATGGATTACAGCCAATTCTCTACCGTAAAGAGGAGGTCTGTGTCTCAGCAGTGAGAACGACATAATGCTCATTATAAAATGTTATGGATATTTATTTGATAGACGTTACTAAAATAGTACGATTTATTTAAAGGAATTTGTAGTATAATTTTTATTATTTATTTATTATATACTTTATTGTAAACCTTATAATATTTCTATGGATATCACAAGGTAAAACTAGTGTACAATGAGCGGTCTTATCCCACAGGACGATCTCTTACAGACAACCTATTTTATTATTCTGTTTCAATTTCTTTTTTATTTTTCTTCAGCTTTTAATTCGGTGTCTTTTAGTGAGTTCCAGCCAGACACATACATGCATTTGCACTAGTTAATAAATTAGATCTAAGCGTTCCTCTTATAACAACGTTCCTGCTGAGCCAACACATTTTTTTTTTAAGTCTTTCGCTTTCATATTTGACTACCTACGTCACGACTGTCTTATAAAGTTATAACAAACAATAGCCATGATCGACGACGATACACAGTAGGGACCTTACACTTACTTACACTTTAGTTAAGGGATAAGAAAAGGAAGACGTTGTTTATGTGTATATACACAATTATTTAATATCTATATAATAAATAATTAACAAATATTAAGAAAGATGGAGACTTTTTCTCACATATAGAGGTAACTAGAATATTGTACACAGTTTTTATAATACCAAAATTACATTAAAGCGTGACTGTGGACTTGCTAACAGAAACTACGCTTTGGAACGTAAAACTATAATACTTCATTTCTTTGATTGACTAACCTTGTCACCTTCAAAGTGCCTTTACATACATACATTTTACTGGGACTGTTATAGTAAATTTGGGCAAATTAGATGTAAGGTTATGTATGCTACTTTTTATCATAAAAATACCGTGGGCTCGGATTCTGAAGATGATATCAGAAAGGCCAGAGTCTGCAGTCTTAGGAAGGCTTATTCAGCTTCACGTGAAGAGATGACGCAATGTTTTTAATTATTTTATTTTTGTTTATCTGCCTATATTATTGTTATTTTATTTTTTATTTTTTGACATTAATTGGATTTTTTTATTGGATTTTATTTATTTTTATTGGTATGAGAATAGACAATAATGACATGAACATTAACATAGTTTATAAGATCTTTGTTACTAACATTATATGGACAATTTGTAGTCTGAAATAAATATATTCAATTAAATTCAATTAACGCGAGCACAGCTAGTTTGAAATAAAAGCTTTGAGTTTGAATTTCTCAAATACTATCACTTCACACGCGTCTTCGTCCACGTGGATTTCGAAACAATTAATAGCCTCACAAATAACCTTACTACTTAGTTTTGTAGAATATCCCCTACATACAAACTTACAAATAACTGTTACCTCTTTATAATATCAGTATAGATACCTCTATAAAATATTATAAAGAGATATCTATTATATTATAAACAGGTACATATCCCAGAGTGTATACGTAGAAGATCTCAACCACAGAAATCTTAATAATAAGGCAAATTATTAAGATTTCTGTGAGCTCAACACATAAAATTATGACGAAGACCAAACTAAGTACGAAAATTCGAAACTACTTACTCCTGAGTAGTTCCGGATCTTACACTAGGCGGAAGATTTCTCTAAGGGTTTTTGGTTTGTTTATTTAACACGTTTACTGCGTTTACATTTCTACCTGTCTTTCAATTACAGCTGCATCGGGTTCTTAAGATCCTATGCTTGACTTTTTTGAAGTGCATTATCAGGTTGAAAAGTTCCGTTCGACTTACTGTTGTAAAAATATCACAAATATGTAAACAAATTAGCTTTACTTCAATTTTATTTTTTAAGTGTATTTTCAACGAAGTACAACTGAGTTCGTAAGCAGATCTAATTATTAAATCTTGTGTAATTTATAGTTTGCCGTAAGATTTCAGAAACTTCTTTTAAACGTGTGTAACACACTATTTATAACTGCTTTTACCCAGGTTCACCTGCATTTTAACTTGAGAGAATCGCAAAAATATGTGGACTGAATGAGAAAGCGAGAAACGTTTCAATTTTGCAACAAACTTTCCGTAGACGGATGCAATTTCATTAAATAAAATTTGTTATACATTGCTCCTTGTGTTTTTCTGTGAAAACTTACATTAGAGATAATAGAGTAGTTTTCTGTGTTACAAAATAATTATTTTATTTGGTCCATTAGGTAGATTTTCAAAAACTATTGGTCACGTTTTTTTTTTTTCGTTTTCAAGTCAAGAAAAATTCACAGAGATGGAAAGCTTCAAAGTATAGGAGTGGGGGCTGCTGACGTCACACATTGCTAAGAATTATACTGAGGTGTAACGTCACGCGAAATTTCAACTCAGTCTATCGTCTTAATTTTTCAATTACGTGAAAAAAAAAATACGTGTCCAATGTTTTTTGATAAACCACGTGACGGACTAAATAAAATATTTTAGGAAACTACCCTATTGTAATAAATTTCATCTACTTTACAACGACATTCTCTATGTAGTATATTATCTAATACTGGCACGATATTCCCAAGCAGCAAACCACTATAGGAAGAATAAGAAGAAGAGTTCCCTTGATTTCTTCCGGATTCCATCATCAGATCGGAACTTAATGACAATGGGACTAACTGGAAACCCTTTCAAACAAACAAAAAAATTCAAATCGGTTCAGCTGTCTTCGAGCAATCGTGAAACATACATAAAAAAATAAAAGCCGACGAACTGAGAATCTCTTCCTTTTGTTGAAGTCGGTTTAAAAACCAAATACTATTCAATTATATTTTAGGTGCATAGTAGCTACTTACGTAAATAATTGAAATTTGGAAAATAATACTTATTTATTTATTATGTACTGGATTCTGCCCACAACTTCGCTCGCGTGGGAGGGGTTTCCCGCGTTATCCCCGATCCCGTGGGAAATCCGGGATAAAAATTAGACTGTGATAGATAGATAAAACGTTTATTTGGTACAACACAAGACATAAAATACAATTCACATAAGAAAAAAACAAACACAAAAAAAAAAAAAAAAAGTTATTCCAGGATGTCAATTATCTACTTATCAAATGAGAAAAGAGTAACAAATCTGGGCGGTACTTATTAGATAAGATACGATTACCCCCGCATAAATACCGATCCCGTGGGAATTACGAGATAAAAATTGTAGCCTTTTATGTTGCTTATACAACGTGTAACGGAAACCCCATATCTATCCAAAAGGACTGAAGACAACATCTGGTATGGAGTCTCTATGCAAAGTTTCAGCTCAAAATAAGTGACTCACAGAGTTGACCCCAAATTGTTGATTTCATATGTTTCTTGAATACCAATAATAACAAACGTGTCACATCACTATGAGGGTCATCACTTTCCACGTCCCTTGCCAATAAAACGATAATTCTCTTCGTTTTTCTTAATTTGAAAAATTCGGTTTCTGGTATCAATGTATTGAAATTTCTAATAAGTTCCACACATGTACACTTAGGATTAGAAAACCCTTGCCATATCGTTTATTATCATCCAAAGAAGCCGTGCACTTGGTATGTATATACCCTTTAAATTACACGTTGTATATTGAATACAATCTCCTCTATCTTCCAGTGATATGATACTGTATAATCCAAATTAAAATCGGTTTTATCGTTCCAGAGATTCGACTAGACCATCCATCCAACCACAGACACTCAAAGAAAAGTTGTTAGGTCGTTTAGTATCGGGTGAATTACTATATATAAGCACCAAAAAAATTAAATATGTATATTTGCGGTTTATTATTTATTATAATGGAGCAGAATTATTTTTTGGGATACAAACATTTATTTTTACTATTTCTTATAAGTACTGAAGGAAGGAGTATGAAATTTATACATTTATAAATCTGTTGATTCTCACATAATATATTCATTATTTCTAGATTAATGTATTTAGCTGTTGGTCGTCCATGTAAATAAATAAATAAATATACTGTGAGAAGTTTCTATTGATAAGAAATTTTGTCAAATTTTATCCAATCTTACTCATATTTTAAATGCGAAAATTTTTGTGGATGGATGTACATATAATATAAGTATGGATGTTTTTTAAACGCAAAAACTACTGAACGGATCAAAATTTGTTAAGTAAATAGTTGACATCCTGAAATAACACATATGCTACTTTTTAGCCCAGATTTCCCACGGGATCGGTTTTCTATAATAATTCATAGACAAACTAGTAGCAAAAACCTAAGATTTATGTCACCTCGAAGCTTTAAAGTTAACATTTGGCTAGTGTCGAGCATCTTTGAACAGACAATGCACGAGATAGTGCAAGGAATATAGGAAAATTTGATTTCATAAAAATTCAACAAAGGTCGGATTCTCAAATCTCGGATGCATAGTTCCACGACTAACGTTCATACAAGTACTTCAGATAGTTCGGCATGCATTCTCTCGGATTTGAGATTCCACGAATTTGTGGTTTTTGAATATACATTTTTTTCTTGAAAATAAAACCATTTTATTTCACATACTGCTGTGTGGGTACTTATAAAACGTCATAAAACGTCGGTTCGAATTGGTCGTTTTCTATGAAGAAGAACCGGCAGGAAACTCCACGGTTACTTTTAAAAACTAATTGATTTTCTCAATCTTGCATAATACAGTTTTTTTGTATATTAGAGAACAGCATATAACAATTAACATATCGCACTAATAATACAATACTGCTGTAACTCAAAATGTGTGTTTTTTGAGAATCGACGAAAAATGTATATTTCACTTCCTGTTACAGATTATAAAAAAATTAATACCATAAAAGGTTTATTAATAAAATTAAAGCAATTAAATATTTCCCAATAATTAAAAAAGATACAGATAGTTAATTAATAGCCAATTTTTGAGTTAAGACTATATTGCTTGAAAAAAGTTTTAAGAAATATGATTTTTTTTTTTAGTTGTGTAATTATTGTTCAATCATTTGGAATTGCTACACTCTAAAGGTGACTTTTTTATGGTTTTGAGTAACATTTTGTTAAAACTATTTTTTATTCAGTTTTAAGTTATGTAGGCACCTCAAACACAATCACTTTCAATCGAGGTTAGGAAATTAATAAATAAAATTGGACAATCAAGTAAAATCAGTCGAGAAAACTTTTATTCATATTATAAAACATATTTAAAATGTTATTTAAACATAATAATAATATAATAATATTCCACAACTTTTTTTTTTCACACAACTCCATCTAGTCCCAAACTAAGCAGAGCTTGTGGTATACCCATACCACAAGCTCTGCTTAGTTTGGGACTACTAGACAACTGATAAACATACATATATATTTCTAAATACATACATATTATAGATAAATTACACCCAGACAAAGAACAAATGACCGTGCTCATCACACAAACATTTGTCCTAGGTGGGAATCGAACCCACGACCTTGCGCATAGCAGTCAGGGCCACTGACCACTATACCAACCATACTCGTTAAAACAAAAAAAAAACAACAAACTAAACCTTCCAAAACACAATACAATTTTTTTTTGCTAGAAGAGAATCCGACTACAATAAACCATAAAAGCACTAAAAAGTTAAAAATAATACTATAACCGACCTATATTAATAAACATAACCTAACCAACGATTAACCTATAAAAAAAATTTAAAAATTTTTTGGAGTCGATAGTGAAGTTGAAGAATTCAAAGGGAGCAAAATTTCTTCAACAGGTTCCTCGTTTTCCTTCTCCTGGTGATTGTTTGACGTTGATTTTGTCGCTATACCAACAAGCAATCGCCCTCGGTGCATACTTAATCTAAAAAAAAATATAATAAGTAAAACACCTTTACTATTGAACCTATGTCACCTAGAATGCAGTAACTCGAAATTAAAAAAAAATATATTGTTAGTAGAGTATACTAGTGTTTACTTTAACATGTTCGAATGCGTGATTTTAAATGCTATGATTAACCAATAAGTATTTGTTTAAATATTAAGAAATTATCACAAAAAACAGCTAATACAAATTCTTCACCAATACTGTGTTATGTCTAAAATTACTTAACAAACCACCAAGAATGATGTAAGTAAAAATATTATTTTAAATCGCAATTTTACGAATCAATAATAGTGTAACATCTACAAATACTTCAAGTATATGTTACGTTTAAATCAAATATAATGTATCAACTCGAATTAATAAGGGGTGTCTCAGTAAGAGTGCACTTTTTCATTTTAAAATAAAAACAAGTACTTTATGACAGAGTTGTGATATTTTTATTGTATTGTAAAGAAGACATGTTCCAATTAAGTATGGAATAAAATATCCGGCAAATGACCCCCACGGCTCCGATGACAGGCCATTACTCTTTTCATGAAATTTTCCATGACTTTTGCACAGAGATGTGGCTGTATCTCACCGATGACGCGTTGGATTTCTGATTTGAGCTCAGGAATTGTTTCGGGTTTATTCGCATAAACCCGAGATTTCACAAAACCCCAAAGAAAAAAATCGCACGGCGTTAAATCGCACGATCTTGGTGGCCAGTTGACATCGGAATTTCGTGAGATAATGTGTTCTGGAAATCGTTGCTGCAATAAGTCGCTTGTTTCATGCGCGGTATGGCAGGTTGCGCCGTCCTGCTGAAACCACATGTTGTCCAGATTCATGCCATCCAGTTGAGGCCACAAGAAGTCCGTTATCATATTCCTGTAACGAATGCCGTTCACAGTCACTGCAATTTCAAAAAAGTAAGGTCCAATCACGCCGCCTGACCAAAATCCGCACCAGACAGTTACTCGTTGGGTGCATTTGTTTCTCATGTATTGCATAAAGGTTTTCTGAGTCCCAAATTCGACAATTTTGTGTATTCACGAAGCCATCCATATGGAAATGCGCTTCATTGGAGACTTTTTCTGAAAAATTGGCATCGACTTCACTTTGCTCCATAACCCATTGAACGAATTGCCGGCGCTTTCCGTGGTCTGCTGGTTTGAGCTCCTGAGTTAACTGAATCTTGTACACACGAAGGTTGGAGGTCTTTAGTCGAAATTCGCTGCGTAGTGCTTCGTGAAATTTGAAGTTGTTGAGAACGATGTCGAATTGATGTTTTCGGGTTTTCGGCGACACTCTCGTTTACACCAGCAATGTTTTCAAAAGACCGACCGATACGTTGACGCAAACGATTCTTATTATCCATAACTGATCCAGTTTCTTCAAATTTTTTTACCACTCTTCGAATGGTTGACACATTATGTGCACTTTCTAGGCTGAAAATTTGGCGAAGTTTGCGAGCGGTTTCAGCGTAACTTCCCCATTTTTGTAATGAGTTTTTACAATTATAACGCGTTGTTCTTTCGAAAAGCTCTCCATTTTTAATAATCGGAATAAACAGAGGTGACAGCTGTAAAATTTCAGAGTTGCCACTTGCCTGAAAAAAAATATATTCCAATTTTAAAAAGTGCACTCTTACTGAGACACCCTTTAGTTAAACTTTTACATACCTGATTCAGCAATAACGTTCCAATTCGAATTAATGCGTTTTAAAACACAAAGCGGCACGTCCCTCCTAGCCGAGTTTTGATCGTTACTAAAGATGATGCGATATTCGGTGGCAGATTATGACGGTTGGTCATCATGAACAATGACTCATGGTGCCATATCTTATTTGTTTTTTGTACTATTCCAACGACGGTATTATTGACGCGTAGGGAATTGAATTTTACGATTGAATATGATGTTATCTGAAATTTGTCATTTTTTGAGTTACTGCAGTATTGTATTATTAGTGCGATATGTTTCGTAAATTAAAAGCAAAGTCCCATACATTTCTTAAACGTTAATGAAGAGGCTTTTATGGGCAAATGTCTTGGGCTCTCAGTTCAGACGCACGTCTAAAGTGGTATAGCATAAATCTTATTTTTGATGTGACAGTAATTTTTTATTTCCGAATTTGGTCAAGAATTTATAAAATGTTTTATGGAAAAAAACTGGGACCTGGGGAAAAATCTACGTAAGATAAATTTACCATCAGTAACTTTCCGAGGTATTCCTCAAAGTATTTGTGTCAAACGGACTATAAAAAAAATTAAATAGTATCAAACCGATGAGTAACTATACCGTGAACAGACAGACCTAAGAGCTGTGACCGTTTGTCCTATCCTTTGGACATAAAAAAGAACCTTCGTCTTTTATCCTTTTACCCGGCGACATTTTCGTCTCGAATCGGAGACATTGGACACGACCGTCCCGAGTTCTAAGTTATACCTATAGCAAGCAAGGGAATGTTCTAGGTATTTACGTCTAGTTCCGTTCCCAAAACGATAAAAGTATGGCTTAGTCTCCCTATTAACCTTGATGAAGTGTTTGTGTTGTTCGAGGATTAAGGACTGACAGATTTATAAGGGTTAAATTGGGAAAGGCATCAACGGGTGAATAGGTACCTGAAATAAAGTAACATGTAGCCACACGGGTAATTGCTTCTTTATTGGATCCTATCACGCGTTAAGATAGCTCGTTTCATTGTTGTCTGTTCAATATACATTACCTATGAACATCATATAACCGTATCCTATATAAGTCTATTAGATGGCACAGTTTTGTCTTTGATATCGGCTCTGTGACAACATTTTATTTTGGTCAACTAGATTTATTGCCGTTGGGATCCGATTCTATTTTCATCATAAGGTTAATGTAAGAATAGAAAAAATATTTACTTTGCGATATTATTTTGTGATAATTCTGCCAAAAACATTCAAGCTTGAGTGAAATAAAAAATAAAAAAGTAAAAACAGGCTACAGCGAAAAATTTGTAATTGTTTCCACAAACTTTCGAAATATCAGTCATATTAAAGCGGCCCAGGTATCCTATATAACTCAATTGGATGGCACAGTTTTGACTTTGATATCGGCTCTGTGACAACATAACAAAACTCAATACTACAACTCTTTCAATAAAATCAACTATCCGTTGAAACAGCATTAAATTAAAAACACGATAGCACTCACATTAAGGTACGATTCAGACCAACCGGCTCACATCGCGCCGCATCGGAACGGAGCCGTACGCGTGCCGCGGCAGCCGAACGCGTGCCGCGGCAGCCGAATGCGTCCGTCGGAGCCGTACCGCTACCGCGGCATGCGTACGGCTGCTGCGGTAGCCGTACGCGTGCCGCGGCAGCCGGTAGCGTCCGCTGGAATCCGTACGCACTCCAACAAGCGCCCAGAAGTGCTGCTTACATTGCGCTGCGTAGACGTAAAGTGAAATTTTTAAAACAAACTTAAAAAAAATTACTTTATAAAGACAATCATATGTCTGAACTAAAGAAATTAGTTTTTCTTTCGTATCCATTTTTGACTTTAATATGTTAACTGTCGCTTGAAGAACACAACTTGAATGATTCGCTAGTTGCTGCACCATAATCTCCGTTCGTATTCCACGACGCACGGCCGACCGGCTCCGAACGGACCCGACGGCAGCCGATTGGATGCCGACGACGCCGTTCGGAGCCGGTCGGAGCCGGTCGGCCGTCGCGACAGCCGAACGCATCGTCGCCACGCGTCGCGGGATGCCGACGGTGGTAACTATGCGTAAGTTGCATGCAAATATGAACTGTAATTACTGTTGATACATTTCAATGTTCTTTACCGCGTTGTAAAATGCCACCCGGCCCGGCCCGATGCGTGCCGGTTGGTCTGAATCGTACCTAATAGGTGAAACAGCGCATTTCGCAGTAAACCTAATTGACGCTCATAAGCTTGGAAATTACTGAACACGGACAAATTTACTAGAGAAAGCTTTTTAAAACATACGTTGGAAGGAAGAACATGTCATATCTAAACATGTCGGGTGATGCGACCTGTTAGAGTTTATCATATGGACCGTCGTTACGGGAAGTCAGAAGCCAGAAAATCTAGCACCAGTTTTTTGCCAAGGCGTATCATGTTACCCAGACATTGGTTTGTGTTGGTCAAACCGGTATACTGCAGGGGCGTGCATAGGATTATAACAGGGCATGCGGCGGAGTAAAAACACACAAAAACGTCTTCTTTTATAGATTTTTAGCATAGCCACAGCCACGCATCGTAGCATGGTGGCGATGCGTGGCTGTGGCTATGCTAAAAATCTATAAAAGAAGAAGTTTTTGTGAGTAATCGGTCACAAAAACTTCTTCTTTTATAGATTTTTACTCCGCCGCATGTCCTGTCATAATCCTATGCACGCGCCTGGTATACTGTTAATCAACTGTTAAGATACTGTTACTCAACTGCATCCAATTAGATTGGTAGTCGACTCCGATATAGTTTAGAGAAGGCTAAGTAGATGATTACTACCTAAGAGACCATTAAAATTATTTTATTACTAATTTCCTATACTCAACCTCCTTCAATAAACTTATCAGTACTTTTCTTCAAGAGGATTTTGAGCTTAATTACCTATAGAGCAAGTTTTCCTACGATTTACTATAACTTACAGCGAGAGCAGACTACGTCAGACATATTGTAACGACCACAGATAATACATATACATCTATTAATAGCAAACTCAAAATATTCTCGTATTGTAGTCTCATGGGTGTCAGATCAAGTGCATAGGTTTTACACATCAAAACACTAGACCTGAATCTACATTACGTGTAGCCTTTGGCACCTATTTTGTGTTTCGAGTTTGTGACACAACGTTTTTAGGATACCTTAGAATCTAAGGTATCCTAAAAACGTTGTGCTGATATTAAACTTGACATAATGCGGATGTAGTAGTCGTGCTCGACATTAATTATGCTCATATCTAAAATATTGCAACATTTGCGTAATGCCGTAATATATGGAGTTCTGCCCTCATCTCTAAGACGAATCTGCCAAATACCAGCTTGTTGCACTTGAGTCTATCGAGAAATGGGCCAAGAGGCTCATTGGCAACCAGAAACTGGTCAAGACAAAGCTCCAAAGCCTTGAACATCGGCGACGTGTTGCAAACCTATCAGTTTTCTATCGGTTACATTTCGGGGAGTGTGCGATAGAATTGCAGTCTAATTCCAACAAGCCCGTCTCATCGGACTACAAGACAAACGGCGATGCGCCATCGTCAAATAGTGGACATCCCACCCATACGCACAAAACGTTGTGGGATTAGTTTCATTGTGCTTAGAGCTAAGGAGTGTGGAATTCTCTGCCGGAGTCTATGTTTCCTGATAACTATAATCTGGGAGTATTTAAGTCAAGAGTGAATAGGTTACTTCTAGGCAGGCGTGCTCCATCTTCGACCATATCATCGCTTAACATCAGATGAGATAGTGAACAAACGCAAGCCTATCTATATCTATGTTTCTTATCTATACATATAAGAAATCATTAAAAAAAGTGTTTCTGTACATTTAAATTTTATACAAAAATAATAATTGAGGTGGGTTAAGAAACGACAACACGAAAAAAAAAATCTGTCTGTTTGTACACGCTAATCTCCGGACCTACTGGATACATTTTAATAGATAGTTGACATCTTGGAATAACATATAAGCTACCTTTTATCCCGGAATTCGCACGGGATCGGGATTTACGCGGTAAATCCTCCCACGCGAACGAAGTTGCGGACAGCAGCTAGTCAATAGTACAATAAAAAAAAAATTGTTTAGAAGGTAATCTACGAACAATACGTAATACATCTACGCAATATTACTTTGTACGTACACTTCTCCTGCGACCTTGTTTTGTAAATACAGACTGGGGAAAAACCATTAAATGACCCCTCCCGATCTGAGTGAAGCGGAAGTGTCAAATTTCTACAGACTAAAAACACAACCCATTCCTTCAGTTACGTTCTGAGGTCACGGTATCTTGTTAGAACATTCTGGCAGGCAAGCTTCACAGACTGGCTCACCGGCGAAACGTTGCTTGCCTGTCTATGTTCTACAGATTGTACTTCGGAGAGTGTGCGTAGGAGCTCCACGACCTAATCCCTTCATCCCCCTTTTACTACCGGTCTACCAGACGTACCGCAGGATACCATCCACACTTGGTCGATATACCGTCTTGTCGTAGCTACTAAGTTTTGTCGTACGTCGCTTTTCTTCAACATTCATTGTGCGCACAGCCAAGGAACTCTGCCGGTTTCTGTGTTCCCTGCCATATATGACCCATCAGCCTTTAAAGCAAGAGTGAATAGGCATTTTCTGGGTTCGCTCGTTCGATCGTAGACCTCATCCGTCCGGGTTTTCCCGGATTTGTCCTAGTTTGGAGAGCGTCCGGGGGCGTCCGGGAGGATTTTCTCAATAAGTGTCCAGGTAAAACCCGGATACATTGGTCTTACGGGAACCAAAAAGCACGATCTCTATTATTATTTTCTTATGGTATTTCATCTCGTTGTTTATGTTACGTTGATTAAATGAAAAGGAAGAGACTGTTATTAAAAAAGTTCTAAAGCTCTACAATGTTATCACTTTATCTGTAAATAAAAACTAAAATTAAACATCGTTGCTTTTAGTTTCAAGTTCAAAAATGTATTTTTCTACGGTGTCCGGGGAAAAACTGTGATTTTATCCAAATGTCCGGGGTTTATAAGTGGTTGTCTGGGGCCAGCAAATTTGGTGATGGCAACCCTAACCTCATCTTACACTTACCATCAGGTGTGATCGAGGTCAAGAACGGGCTCATCCGTAATAAAAAAGAAAAAAAACATTTCCGCAACCCTGGCAAGCAAAAGCCTTATCAAGTCCATCACTGCTGCTGGCCCCTGTGCTTTAATATCATAGTTACATGGACAATAAAGTGAAAAACATGGTATTAATCCTTATTGTTGTCATGTAAAAACTTATGTTTTTTTTTATTGATAATAGTTTCGCGTTTGACCACCATCTCACCTGATGGTAAGTGATGATGTGGTTGAAGGTGGTGGATGGTAAATTAATCAATTATAATAATCATTTTGACAGGAAACCGTATTCATTAAACATTTTACGTTGTCGTGTTAGCGATTTTTAAACATATGACGCATGGGATATGAAAATACACTCGATTGTGAATAATACTGCGAATTTTTATTTGTTAAACAATTAAATGGTAGGTGTTATCGTGGTAGCCTACCTAATCGGACACCACCGAGTTTATTTCGGTGTTTCTTTTAAGATAAGTTAGTTAATAAACACCGGCCTCAACTAGTTTAAATTTACGAATAAAAATTACGTGTAAAAACGTTATTTCATAACGAATTAGCAAAATAAATAAAATTCACCTTAGGTCAGCCGAGGTTACTGGTATGTTCTTACGAGATCTCCGTGCCCTGGAACGCTTGGGTAACTCAAGCAAGAGAGTAGGCTTATAAGCATTTTTTATGAAGCACTAGAAGTAGTAAAGCATTGGAAGTAAGACTGCCTTCCGCTTTACCCAGAACAAAAGGAGTCTTTGATAATATTGACCCGAAAAAATCTAAGGTTAACACACTCTAGTAAGTGTTTATTTTGAATGGACATGGAAACAGGCCTAAAATCTTATAATAATGTAGGTACATCATCCAACCAAATTGCCCAATAGCTAATAAACACTCGTTACAAAAGGAAGCCGACGAATTAAACGCTTGTTGAACAAAGAGTGAGGGAAAAAATTTAAACATCGCTTTGTGTGTGGTGTCATCAACCTTTGTTCCATAGCCAAAAATAACTTTAATTTCGGTAGTCGGTGTTATTGGTTTTGTATTTTCTTTTTTTTTCACACCGCCTTCCGAAATTAAAGTTATTTTTGGCTTTGTAGTGTTTTGATATGGAAGTCGGTTTTATTTTTTGCAAAAAAGTTTTTTTCACGCTTTTTAGTGGGTCGGTTTGTAATTTATCTAGTTACAAATGCCAAAATGTCAACTACTTAGTTCCCACGATTTCTCCATACTTCCATCATCAGATCCTAACGTGATGACAATGGGACCAACTAGAAAGTATAACATTTCAAACTAAAAAAAAATCCAAATCGGTCCAGCCGTCTTCGAGATTGAGGTAACATACATAAAAAAAGTTCAAGACTAACTGAGAACCTCCTCCTTTTATTTGAAGTTGATTAAAAACGTTCTACACATGATAAAATTATAATTATAGATACGATAAACCCTGTTGCAGAACAAAAGCTTACTCAATCAATTTATTTCAATAAAAATCTATGTAACATCACTTTTCAAAACAGGAATCTACCTAGTTGTTGAAATGTATAGTAATTGTAAAATTATAATAAAAAAAGTAAAATAGTTTGTTTTGATGTGTCACACGAGTAAGATTATAAAAAAAAAATGTTCAGGTTTTATTTAGCGTTTCAAATCTATACTGCAATTATAACCGTAGTTTAAGCTATGTTGTTACACTGGTGTATTTAAATTTAGGCGTTCAATAAAGACATACACACACAAAGATATACAGTATATTGTATCTGATTCAATGAAAATTGTCAAAAATGAAAACGTTTTTAATAAAAGAAAAAATACGTGTATAATATTTTTTGGTTATCTAGTGACGGCCTATATAATTTAATTTCAGTAAAATACCCTATAGGACCATACTTTTGGGCAGCAACATTTAGGTACAGTTAAATAGATATTTAAAACAATAAAATGACTGCATGCGATGCGACATGCGATCAGTATTATGGGAATAGACTACAGGCCCGTGTCCAAAATGGATGGGTCGTATGAACCACCAGGTGACGTATATAGGACGATATAAGAGCATAAAATAATAAGATTCAGCACTATGTCGTCACTTGTAAGCTGTCCAACTGAGTGCTGGTGAGAATTCAAAAGTGCAGGTAGAGTGAGTACATTTTGGTCATATATTTTTGTACGGCATTTTTACCATTGATAGATCCATGAAAAATAATAAGAAAGCGCGCAGTGCCGTAAAAAAATTATGCGCCACAAAGTCGGTAATTTTTTTTTATTTTCTGACAATTTCCACGGTAAATTTGGTCATTTAATTCTGTACGGCATCAGTTTCATACTGTTTCAATACAGCTTCTAATCCATTATTCCGCAACGCCGTTTAAAAATCATGCGACAAGGGAAAAAAATCGAGGGTTGCAACCCCCTCTCTTTCCGTGGTCCGAGGGGTGATTTGAAAAAGTACGGCTTTGGTTCCAAAATATTATCTAGCACTCAAAAGTACTATTAAAAATAATGCCGTCAAAAAATTATTGTTCATTTGAATGTATATTAATAACTAGTTACTCTCGCGGGGCTTCGCTCCCGTGGATTCTATCACGGTAAAAACATAACTCTCCTTTTTTGCAGTCGGGTAAAAAGTAGCCTATAACCTTCCTCAAGCTTCAAGCTACTTCCATACCAAATTTCATCCAAATCAACCCAGTACTTTCGAAGATTAGCACGTTCAAGCAAATAAACAAACAAACAAACAAACAAACTAACTAACTTTTCCGCTTTATAATATTAGTATAGATTATCTTAATTTCATGATATACTTGAATTATAAAGCTGTAAAATCATTTGACACTGTACGGCAACTTTGGCAAGGGTTTTCTAATCCTATGTGTACATGTGTGGAGCATATTAGAAATTTCAATACATTGATACCAGAGACCGAATTTTTCAAATTAAGAAGAACGAAGAGAATTATCGTTTTATTGGCAAATGACGTGGAAAATTATGACCCTCATAGTGCTGTGACACGTTTGTTATTACTAGTATTCAAGAAACATGAAACCAATAATTTGGGGTCAATTCTGTGAGTCACTTATTTTGAGCTGAAACTTTGCATAGAGACTCCATACCAGATGTTGTCTTCAGTCCTTTTGTATAGATATGGGGTTTCAGTTACACGTTGTATATATCCCATAACTCTAGGGTGAGTGAAAATAAAATAAAATGTCCTAGAATACGTAAAATACAAACCGTTTTTGTTTCCTGGGTGGGATAATCATCAAATGACTCCTCCCGCTGTGGGTGGAGTGGAAGGGAGTGTCAGATTTCTACTGATTAAAAACCCACACTGCTATTTCTGTTGCTCTTTTTTTTTTTTTTTTTTTTAACGTGGTAAAATTATCAAATAAGTCCTCCCACTCCGGGCAGGGTGGGAGGGACTGTCAGACTTTTACTGACTAAAATCCACGGTGTTCCTTCAATAATCCTTTACATACCGGGGCCACGGTAACGGGATGAGTCCCACGACCCCGGCAGGATTCGGCCCTCTGCAGAGGGGGCCTCGTCATGTTGCTGACGCTCTTTGAGGCGCGCGTGAAACACGACGCGCCGTCGACCCGGGCATGGTCCATGGTCGGACAGCGAGTTGCCCTTTACTCGCTGTCCGCATGCCCGCGCCTACGGTGGCCGGAGATCGTCGGCCGACGTCCGACGCCGTGGGCGTCTACCACTGCGGCTGGGCTGGAGGGAGGACGCCATCCTCTCCCTCACGCGGCCCGCCTCCTCCTTCGAAAGCATGACTGCTTCGCAGAAGGAGGCGACCGCTTCCCACTCCCTCTCGCCCCGCAGCATGGCCTCGACCAAGGCCGGGCGCGAGAGGTCTCCGCCTATTGTCGCCGTGAGGACACGTCGGTGCTCTGCCCAAGCTGGGCAGTCCTGCACCGTGTGCTCGACTGTGTCCTCAGGGCGACCCTCGCAGTGGTGACACCCAGGCGTCTCTTCCTTACCCATCAGACACAGGTACCTCCCGAAACTTCCGTGTCCGGTGAGGACCTGCGTCATGCGGTAGGTCAGGACGCCGTGACGCCGATCTAGCCACTCCTCAAAGAGGGGTCTTACCGCCGCAATTGCGGCGTGCCCGATTTCTGTTGCTCTTACGTTCTGGGGCAGCGGTATCTCCACAACCCCGTCAGTAAATACTAGCACTAGACTCTCGATCAGTTGATTATTTGATATGGTTCCATTTAAACCCTCGAGGATATAAAAAAACACCTTCTATATTAAATACTTAAATCAACCAGTTTGATTTTGGAGTCCATCGAGAAACGGGCGAAGAGGCTCATTGGCAACAAGAAACTGATCGAGACAAAGCTCCAGAGCCTTGAACATCGGCGACCTGTTGCAAACCTATCAGTTTGCTATCGGTTACATTTTGGGGAGTGTGCGATGGAATTGCACAGTCTAATTCCACCAAGCCCGTCTCATGGTGGACGTCCCATCCAAAAGCACAAAACGTTTTGGGAATGCTTTCATTGTGCGTGCAGCTAAGGAAGGGAATTCCTTGCCGGAGTCTGAGTTTCCTGATACTTATAACCTGAGAGTCTTTAAGTCAAGAGTGAAAAGGTTACTTCTAGGCAAGCGTGCTTCATCTTCGACCACATCATCACTTAACATCAGGTGAGATGGTGGTCAAACAGAAGCCTTACAACAATTTTTTGGAGGAAATCCATAAAATGATTCGTCTATGGAAGGCAGGGCCGGATTAACCATTAGGCGGAGTAGGCAACTGCCTAGGGGCCCCGCATTAACTAGGGGCCCAGGCCCAGTGCACGCACCAAGAAAACATGTTTCTTCGAACGAGAATTTGATGTGCGTGTGAACTTAGAGACCTCACTGTTATCTCACAAAATACAAATCGTTAGATTTAGTAGTATAATTAAAACAATTTTAGAACAAATCTAATCTAATAAGTAAACAAATATATTAAAAACCACAGCCCTTAAAGTGCGTTTCCTCAGTTCACACACGATTTGGTCAGTCAAAGTAAGAAAAGGGGCCCCGAGAATGCCATTGCTTCAGGGTTTCTGACAGGGTTAATCCGGCTCTGATGGGTGGAGTGTCAGACTTCTACTATCTAAAAAACTAAAAAATGATCGAAAAAAAATTTTTTGCAAAAAATAGAACCGACTTCAATATCAAAACATTACAAAGCCAAAAATAACTTTAATTTCGGTAGTCGGTGTTATTGGTTTTGGATTTTCTTTTTTTTACCCGACTGAGCCAGAAAGAGGGTTATGTTTTTCGAGAGTATGTATGTTTGTATAATTGTTTGGCACGCTCTGTGGCCTGAACGGCTCGACGGATTTTAGCTTCAGATGTATCGTTAGATTCGTATTGACTGTGAGAGTGACACTGGGTATATCAAAATAAAAAAAAAAACAAAAAGATGGATTTTTGGCGCCATATTATGCCTTCAAAAAAGTTTTTTTTTTTCTCAAAACCCATCGAGTGGGGTATCAAAATAAAGAGTTTTAAAAGGTGATCACAAATATATATATACAACTTATATGGTTAAAAGTAATTCAAAGTGACAAATCGTAAAAACACGTATAAAGAACTAAATCGTCTGCGAAATCTTTCACATCTGTAAACTGAAAAGCTGGAAATAAAAAAATCCGACTGCTACCTTATACTAAAACTAACTGAAAAGCTAATAAAAACAAGCCCATTTTATATATATATAGCTATAATAATGATATGGGCCCCGCCGCTTGTTTTATTAGCTTTTCAGTTAGTTTTAGTATAAGGTTGCAGTCGGTTTTTTATTTTTTTTAATTACTTTTTTTTATTTCACACCACCTTCCGAAATTAAAGTTATTTTTGGCTTTGTAGTATTTTGATATTGAAGTCGGTTCTATTTTTTGCAAAAAATTTTTTTTCACGCTTTTTAGTGCGTCGGTTTGTAATTTATCTAGTTACAAAAGCCATAATGTCAACAACTTATCACCTTTTACAAAATATTGCTTTTCCCGATGCATAGCCGTTAATTTTTGAGGAGTTCTCCTGGTACTTGACCATCAGCTATACATCACCATATGTATTGTGACGAGCATAAAGTGTTTAACATTCGTACCTACTAAAGTAATCGAATCGCAATCCACGAAATACTTATTATTGAGTAGTTTCAGTAGCCATCTGTGGTCTTCATCATCAGTTCAACTTCCCCAAATGGTACTTTTCGAAAGCAACTGCTCAAGGTACTATAAGAAATACTCAAAACGCTATAGGTGTGCCTATAATATTTTAATTACAACGGTTATGTTTACAACCAATGACAGTAACTAAAATTAAAATTAAAAAAAAAGCGTGAAATAATAATAATTGTGATTGATAATTGAAATTATATAAAATAAAATTAACATTAAAATGGAACAGTAGACACTCTAGCATACTTCCTCTCACAGAACACCAGACATGCACGCATAATTTTACTCCATTCGTCAGCAAACACATCACATTCAGAGTCGGTAGTCAAGATGGCATTGAGCATCCTTAGGGTGCGACATACTGGGGATTCAGCTCTGGCGACAGTTTTAGAAGTCGGTGGAGCAAACTAATTATGCAAGCGGTTCTGACGGTGCTCGATGTACTTGTCAGGCAAGATTAGTCGGCAGAAAAGGCCATGGAGCTCGGGAGAGCTGATACGTCCGCTCAGGGTCTTGCAGGCTACTGTGCTCTGATCAAAGCCTCTCCTCACCTCCAACGAATTAAAGCCTAGCATTCCTAAAAGGTAGTTGGTAGGGTATATGTAGGGAAAGAAATGGTATAACCTTTTGAATAGGAACCTCAGGAAGGCTTTCTGGACCTTTTCAATCATTAATGTCTGATTTGCCGTGTAGGGATGCCAGACACAGGCACTGCTTTCAAGTTTACTCCTTACCAAAGTGGTATACAAGTTGTACACCACTTATAAGGCTGTTGTACAGTACAACAGCCTAATAACATTAGGATTGCGGAAATCACGAGCATTTCTTAGTACAAATCCTAGGCGCCTAAAAAATTCTTTCGCAAGGGTGGAGACGTGATCTCTAATAGTCAAGCATCGGTCGAAGGTCATTCCCAAGTCCTTAATGTTGGTGACACGAGTAATTGCTTCTCCACCTGAACAATAGTTTAGTGTAGTGTAGTAACACTTTCTCGTATTAAAAAATAGCCTGTTCTGAATACTCCACTCATAGATGGCGTCAATGTCCTTTTGCAGGAGTTTACAATCGTCGATGGTTTTGATTTATTTGCGCAACAAGTTTTAGGTCATCAGCATAGAGCAGGCATTTCGCAAACTTCATATTGGAAATAAGATCATTGATCATGATTAGAAAGATAGGCGGCCCCAAAACAGATCCTTGGCAATGGTATAGGAATGCCGAATGCGTCACAGAAAAATGTTAACTCCACTATCCGGATTGCAAAGCATAAAATACTCACCAGGATCTGAGGATCCTGACTTCCCGATGTCAGTTCCCCATTAATAATTTCTTCCACATGTACCTGTCCTTTGCGTCATGAAGAGAATCGTAAAGTTTGGCAGCCGATATTGGCCTTGCCGGCGAATATAAACTCTTATAGCGGCTACAGACTCACGCGAGAAGTCTCGCCGAGAAGTCTTGCCGAGAAATTGCGCGAGAACCGAGAAGGCATCTACACTCATGCGACCTTCTCATTCGCATTCTCGATCGTTATCCGGAATGGACGACAGTGCAGCGGCTTTGGTTTTGTGTGCATTAGCATATTATTATCTTGTGAATACTAAAATTAAAAAAAAAACAAAAACAAATAAAAAAGCCACCCAATTTGTAACAACTTGGCGACCACACACATTAGATACATACAGCACAACAACATACAACCAATGCCACGGTCTCACTGAGACCGAACAAGGCACCGAAAAAGAATGAAGCGGGCAAAAATACCGACACCGATCGGAGAACAGGCGAGCGCGAGAACGAGACGACAAGAAAGCGATCACATTCACGTTTCTCGGGTGTTCTCGGGGGTTCTTGGCGTGAGTTTGGAGTGGGCTTTAGAGGATGGGAACTCACTACAAGTTGTGTAAATTATATATTATCGAAGAACTAGTGCCCCATGGGCCTCTCTTCCAAGTTAAGCATCGCTTGCCAAGGATCCTTGCATGGATGACTATCCTAATATATCGAGATTCATCCGTGCCTTGGAAACCACGCTAAGCCGTTGGTTCTATCTGTCATTTGAACATCTTTGACTGTTCGTTGTCGGTGCGCAGGGTTGTGTAGGTCTAATAAGCAGTCGTTCCATGTAAAACAATAGTATTAGGCTGCGTTTCCACCAGAGATGTGCGATGTAAATGTGTCGTGCTAGGATGTCCAGCTGTGCTGTGAAAATGTGTGGGCGTTTCCACCAAAGCTGTGCGATGAAAATGTGCCTACGTGGATGAGTAGCGGAGCTGTGAAAACGCACATTAATGTGTGGTGCGAGGATGCGCAAACCTCGCAACATATCCTTCTCAACACACATTCCTCGCAACACATCTCTCGCACACATCCCTCGCACACATCCCTCGCTTGATTTGTATGCACAAAAATCTAGCTCCGCTGAGCCGTTTCCACCAGAGCTGTGCTGACCGAGGCGAGGTAAATGAAGCGATTCTATTGGTTCTTTACAAACACATCCCTCGCTACGCATCCTCGCACATCTCTGGTGGAAACGCAGCCTTCGGTTAGACTAGAGCCGACCCCAACATAGTTGGAATAAGGCTAAGCAGATGATGGCATAAATATGTATAATCGGCATATATTATCGATACAATACCAGCCAACGTGCACTACATTTAACACGTTCGCTGACAGTACGTCATTAGGCGGGAAATTAAAGTAGTGCGTTATGACAGTACGTCGAGGGACGGGCCACTTATTAACACGCTTTTATTAGGTAGACCTGTATGTAACTATGTAATGGAATCTAAGGTAACTAATTTAACCATCTTCCAAGGGTCGTAGCGTAATGGAAATTGGCAGCTGTATGTAGTTCTGATGACAATACAATAATATGGTACTGTCAAACTGATCTGATGATGGAGCCGGAAGATATTAACTGAAACTTCATGATGGAAAATCGTATCATAGCTGTTTTGGATTTCTTAGAAAAGTCTTGTAATGAACTTTGACCACGATTAGGTTTTAAGGTCTGATGATGAAGACGGAAGATAGGCAACGGCATTCCATGATGGAATATCGTATCATAGTCGTGTTTGCACTTGTGAGAAAGGCCACGTAATGGACTTTGAACACGATCTTTTTTGTTTTTACGTGCATTTATTAAAGCGTGTTTTTCTAGTGTTTTTTAAACTATTAATTTTTTTTAAGAGTACGTCGTGGAAAGTTCTACTGTCGTAATGTGGTGTCAGGGACTCAGGGTAAGTGCTCACTGTCAGCGAACGTGTTAAGTTTGACTGGCCGGTTATTGTTCTGAGGGCCGCTTACACCATGGCGTTTATAGTAAACTAACATAAAATGTATTAGATATCGAATGGATCGTTGACAAGCATCGTCAGCCGCTGCGTTGTTAAGAGCAAAATCTGATTAATCATATTTCATAAATGAGTTTCTATGTACTCATACACCGAAAGGCGAAAACTTCGAACAACGCTTTGAAAAAGCTTTTATATGATTGATTGACTTACTTGTCACACACACATCAAAAGTGTCTAGGGATCAACATATATTTTTGCAATAACTTTTCTCCTGATTGATATTAATTAAAATTTTCTTTAAGGATTCATCAAATAAAGTGTTTTCATTTGTCACAGTAACGATAAACCAAGTCACCTTTGCATTAATAAAGAAATTTGCCATTTTCCTAATAAAGGGATTTTTGACATTTGAACCACTAACATTAAAGTTCGAAAAAAAGACTGAAATAACAGTTTTCTTTAAAATTTTATTGGGTAACTTAAACAATTAATAATCCGAGTTTCTACCGCGAACACTAACAACACAAGAACATCGGTTTGGCATACTCAAAATGAGTTCATCCAAATCACGCTGTGGAATGGCCGCCCATGTTCGTTGCAACAACAAAAAAAGGTCTTCTTGCGACTGGATACCCTCCATATTCGGCAGAGCTCTTCTCTGTAGCATATCCCATGCATGCTCAATCGGGTTCAAGTCTGGCGACTGAGCAGGCCAGAGCAGGACATTGATGTTAGCTGCGGCGAGAGTCTGTCTTACAACTCTTGCGGTGTGCGGTCGTGCATTATCATGCATTAACTGAAATAAGGGACCGATTTGCACTTGTAGAGGAACGATGACGTCAGATACAATCGTCTCAGCATAAATTTGAGCGTTGAGGTTGCCTCTGATCCAAATCAACTCAGTTCTTCCGCCGATCCAAATACCCGCCCATACCATGATGGTTCCACCACTATAAGGATGGACTTCCTGGCAGGATTTTAATCGCTGTTGGCGTCCAGGGGTTCTCCAGTGTCATATACGTCTTCTATCCGGTCTCATACCAAAACGAGACTCATCAGAAAAGCACACGAAACGTCATTGTTCTTCTGCCCAATTTCTGTGTTCAAGAGCCCATTGATATCGAATCCTACGATTGTGCATTGCTATAGGTGGTACCCGTAGCGGTCTTCGGGAATGAAGGTTCACTTCATGCAAGCGGTTTCTGACTGTTTGGTCGCTAATTAAGTTCCCTGAAGAGTGATGAAGCCTCACGGCTAACATCATGGCGGTTATTGTTGGAGCTCTTCGAGTTAAGATTTGAATGTATCGGTCTTGTCTCCGTGTGGTGCAGCGATACCGTCCTCCATGGCGCTCAGCCACGGTACCAGTGCTTCGGTAACGTGTCCAAAGTCGACTGATAACACTCTGACTTGTATTCAGAGCTAAAGCCACAGTACGTTGCCGGGAACCAGCTTCTATCATTCCCACGGCTCTGAGCATTTCTTCCCTGCTTAAATGACGTCGCCGCTCCATAATAACGTTGGTTTTAATCAGTAGTAGGGAAACAGTAGCACTAATAATGTCTTCAATGCGTTGTATGTTTTTATAGGGAAAATATTGACAGCTGATTTTCATCTTTTACTCGAATTTGATTAACAGTTCCTGTTTCAAATTATGAAATGCACCAAAAAGGATCCATATAAATTTATAAAATCATAAATTTATTACAAAGCCACATCTCAATCTCAAGAAATCCGCATAAAAATGCTTGATCCCTAGACACTTTTGATGTGTGTATTTACGACAGATTTATATTTAATTTAAATTTTCACCAAATCACGGCTCACTGAGTATTGTTTTTTTTTATTGCGATTTGGCAGAAGAAACTCACGTCTTTGATTGAAAGCATATGATAGCCCGGGTGACTGTGAGAGAAGCGCACGCTTACACAGCTTAGTAAGATTTTGTTTTCTTTAGTTTCATGGTTTTCTCCCGAAATTTACCTCATATTCAAAACTAGTTTGTTTTTTTGTTTGAATGTGCTAATCTTAAAAAGTACTGAGTGCATTTATATGAACGCGCTAATCTTCAAAAGTACTGGGTGGATTTAATTTTTTTTTTCTGATTATGATAGGCAATTTCATGAAAAAGGTTATCTAGCATTACGCTACTGCTCTCGAGTTTCCTAAAATAAGGATATTAGTGAAGTAAGTCGGAAGAAAATACGCCGGGTAAATTACTATAATCGCGTGTGCTGGCGAAATGCTGAGATTTACCAAAAGATCAGGGACTACAAAAATGCAGAGTTTATGTGGATCTAAAAAAAGTCTTACTTATATGAATAATCCACAACAAGGCAAATTATGTAAAGAAAATATAAAAAAAGGCATGACTTTGTAGTATTATTATTATGCGGCCATATTGATGCTTACGTTCGAAAATAGTCTCATCATCAAGAAAATTTTATGAAGATAAACTTTGCCTTTTACAGTATTTAATTTGGACTTATAGTTTAGGAGAAAATGTAAAATTAAAATTATTCAACAACGTTATTTAGCGAAATGGCGCGCGGATGCATGGCGGCGCGTTGAACAGTGCTCAATGCGCGCTGTACTATCAGTGCGGTATGTATAACTCGCGTTATACATATCGCACTGGTACCTTAACTTGATTTCATTGCGATTTCTTTGCTAAAAGACTTCCTATGTAAGTAAAAATTGTTTCAGCTTTATTGACATCAGATAACGCGGGTGAAACCAAGGGGCACAGCTAGGAATATAATATGAGTACAATTTGTTTACATCCGCATTCAGTCCATCAGCAGCGTTGATTGTTTACATCTCCAATTTGGTCAATAGGAGTCTTAACACTCCTTTCGCTGCAAAGCAGAATGAGCAATTTTCCAAACATCCAAACTTATAAAAGTAGGAAAAATATGCCTGCAGTTACATTTAATACAGAATTTTATAGATACGCATCAAAATTCAAGCAAGATAAAGGGTCAAACACATAAGTGAACACTCCAATCAGCACTTTAAAAAGGAACAATTTCATAAATACATTTTTATTTTACTTCGAAAAGTTCAACTCAAAGCAATCAAATATAAACGTATTAATATAAGATAGGTATACATAAAGTATTAACTCAGTGATATGTACGAACGTGAGAGCCAAATAATGGAATCCAATTTACAACTCGTAATTTACATAACACGTGAGAGAACCTTTTTGCGAATACCAATTTACGATTCAGATACCCACATAAAAACCACTGTAGAGAGATTTGATAGACGAGCGCTTTTTAGGGTTCCGTAGCTGAATGGCAAAAAACAGAACCCTTATAATTTCGTTATGTCTGTCTGTTTGTCTGTCCGTCCGTCCGTATGTCACCGCCATTTCATTCTGAAACGATTAGAACTATACATGTGAAACTTGGTAGGTAGATGAATTCTGTAAACCGCTTTCCGATTTTAAGAAAAAAATTAAAAAATATTTATAATAAAGGGGGGCTGATACATGGAACTACAACTGATTTTTTTTTTTCATGAAACCTATGCGTGTGTAGTATCTATAAACAGGTCTTAAATACGACATTGCGGTTTCCAAAACCACTTTTTCATAAAGTTAATCTTGTAAAATATATACGCTTCCAAAGTGGTAGAAATGTTTGCCCTTCTCCCCCTCTAACTTCTATAATAATGGAGGGGAAAATAAAAAAAAAAATACGCTGTAGATCTTAATGTCAATTTTCAACCAAAATTGGTTTGAACGAGATCGGGTCAGCAGTATTTGAGATGCATCATATTTTCTAAAACCGCAAATATAACTTTGTAATTCATACAAACACTATGAGAAACAAAGTTATTTGGCGTACTTACTACGGAACCCTTCAAGGGCGAGTCTGACTCGCACTTGGCCAATTTTTTATATATTCTTCCAAGGTTTTCTAATCAGTTTTAAGTCCAAAAACATGTAAAAGTTAGTTAATTTATTAACCATGATGATGATGACTTATGTAATACTAGCTTCTGCCCGCGACTTCGTTCGCGAAGGAGGGTTTTCCGCGAAAATCCTGATCCCGTGGAATTCCGGGAGAAAAAGTAGCAGTAGTAGTAATGTATTATTCCAGGACGTCAACTATCTGTTTACCAAATTTCATACAGATCTGTTCAGTAGTTTTTGAGTGTAACATCCATCAACATACATGCATCCTCACAAATTTTTGCATTTATAATATTAGTAAGATAATATATACTTGATTCGATTGTTACGGGTTTTACGTGCATGAATAAAACTAAACACATTTAAAACAATTTCATAAATATATTGATAACCTAAGGATGCACTACAATCACTATATCTAGTTCTTAAATCTAACTTAACCTAAACCTATACTAAGTTGGACGCCAGGAGGGTTTTATTGTGTGGTGAACCCTTCCAACACCTTTGCCTGCTAGCTCGTGATCAGGGTATTAGTTTCATTGACTTGGCTTGCTTAGATACTCAAGGTCCAAGTCCAAACTTAAAGGGCGTTGCGAGAGGCTACAACAATGATACAAGGAATCGATAAGTACCTAACTATGATGCACAATTTGGATGTTAAGCTCATTACAACTAAGACTCACCCCTATTTGGAAGACACTTATGTTTGTTCAAACACAATCACTGCAATTTTATGGAATGCTTATATTATATTTCCACTGTCAGTAGATTTAGCTCACAATATTATTTATGACTTATGACCATACATTTTATTCAACTAAATTAAAATAAAATAAAATTTTATAATATTTCTCAAAAACCAAAAGAAAACACTAAATCATGATCTGCTTAGCCTTTTCCAAACTATGATGGGGATCCAGTCTAACTGAATGCCACTTAATAACATTATTCTACATGGAGCAGCTGCTTATCTGACCTTTACAACGCAGTAGCCAGTATAGTCCTCGTCACGTAAGTTGGCAAGGTTTTGGCGTAGTGGGGGTAAGTTCGCGCATCGTGCACTTAGTGGAACAAAAAAGTGGTCACTTTTACTGCTTGCCATTATTCTATGGTTATAGTCATCATTTATTTTTAATCATGTCTGTTCAGAAGAATGTTAAAGAAAGAAGAGGAATTCATTAATTAATTTGGTATTATAAATAAAATAGATATAATACATAAATACATTTCGACGGTTAAAAGGAAATAAGGTATAAGCGACATTTTGGACTGGTATTGTTTTGAAAGCCGACTGTTTCTTGTGTTCTATTATCTTTTATACAACCACTGTGAAAAGTACCTTATCCTTCTTTTACTATAACACTTATTCATCTGTTTGATGTTTTAATAAAAAAATACATCAGTTTTTCTAAAATTCTAAACTTTGAATGGCTCTTCTAAACATTTCTTTTTTTGTCGCTTATACCCTATTTCCTTTTAACCGTCGATTTAAAAGTGAAAAAAATTTATTTAATAAAAACATTAAAATAATATGTTCTCGTCGTCACAATTAGTTAATAAAACTGCTACTCCTTTTATTCTTCTTTTTTCCCAGTGTCCTAAAGACAGTGACAAATTCGGAATTTCAACCTTCCTTAACTATAGTGTCTAATTATTGTTCTTTCTGACGCTTTGATAGTCTGCATAAAACGGTATTTGGTCCTGGCAATGTAATCAACGTAACAAAAACTAAATTTAAAACAACAACTCGTAACAAAAACAAAGGGTACAACTTTCGCGTACGCAAGTGTATTCGGGAGCAAATTGAACGAGAATTACTGACGCACCAATCGCGCACTCGAAACGGCCGTACGTCATACCCCGCGTCCAGCTGACAACCGCTGACACCTAAGTACTCTTTCAGAGTAGAGGCGGGCGCGGTTGCTAGCGCGGGCGCGTGTAATTCAAAAATATGTATGTAGAGTTGTAGACGCCAGTTGCGTTCACAGTGCTCCCGCGAGCCGCGCGTCTTCATGAGGCGGGCGCGGGCGCGGGCGCGGATGGCGCAGGTGTTTCTAATGGCTCAGTCCGCCCGTATCGTTCACAGTGATGTAGCGTCTGTTAGGTGACTACCCTTGTGGTTCTAAACCATTTTGATTCACCCGCCGAAGCGTCGTCAATAGTCATGGATATACGGAAGAATTTATATTTGCAGTACAACATCGCACTGCTATTTGGCAGAGCAAACATCTCCAGAGACAGTAATTAATTAACTACTCCATAAACGTAATTTTTCGACTGATTTATAGATTTTAATTAAGAATAAATAAATGAATATTAGTGCATAAAACAAATATTGTTTCGATATATATGGAAACATGCACTTACCTTATTGTTATAAGCAGATTCTCATCAGGTTTTATACTTCTTCTAAAATTGTTGTCAATCTTGACTAAATTCTCGTGTATTCAAAGAATTTATCGGGATACGTCCGTAAATCAGCGCATTTTACATAAAATTCTCCAAACTCTTCTCTTCCTTTATTTAAATCGTGTGAGCCAAACTTGATTTATTGCAATTTCTATTTCAAGTATGAATTTTCCATTAATAAAAGCAAATCTTCATCCATGTCTTCTAAATACGTAGCAAAGTTTGAGAACGACCAAACACATGTGCAATGATACTCGTAGCTCATTCGGCAGTGTGAATACGCAGACGCCAAGAGCCGAGCGCCCGCGCCCGCGCCCGCACCCGCTAGTGCAGTCTGATTGAACGCTAAAAATCGACTTCTGCGCATTGAACGACTCTTGCCAAGTTATTTGAGGAGAACTATAACACGATATCCCTTTGCAAGACTGGTGTCAGATTTTGACTATCTGTAAGGACTGTCAAAGTTGTAGAAACGACAGCCGGATCCAATGGACATGCTTTCCGACGCACGGAGGAATCTCGATATCCATCCATAGACAGACCTAGGCAAGCGTTGCTTAACCTTGAAGATCGAACCTAGCTCTGTTATTATTTAACCATAAGATCTTCACACGAAGAGGTGTTTAACTAATCACTGTAGTAGTCCACGATTTTTTGTTGCTGTGTGTACTATATTATCTTTGTGTGTACTTTTTTGGCACAGAGGAATCTCGAGATATTATGATGGTCACCTACTTACAAAACAACCTCGGTGAACGCGTCTAAACCGCGTTATTCACATAAACAAGAACGCATCCTGAGAGAGGGGCGCGCGGGGGGAACACGGACGCCGGCGGTCGCGCCGCGTCGGCCAGTGTTGCCAACGTAGGCGATTTTTCGCCATTTAGGCTACTCACGAAAAGAATAGGCGACGAAAAGGCGACCGGTCGCCTTTTAGGCTACTTCAGTTCAGGTTCAAGGTTGTCTGGAAAGTGGAAGATATCGCTCTCAGCGATAAGACCGTCATTGTAACTAATTTTCAACCGACGACAAAAAGAGGAGGTTATCAATTCGACGAGTATATTTTTTTTTTTTTTTTTTTTAATGTATGATCATCGATTACTCGAAGACGGCTGAACCGATTTAGAAAATTCTTTTTTTGATTGAAAGGGTATACTTCGATACTGGTCCCATTTTCATAAACGTCAGGATCTGATGATGGGATCCTGGAGAAATCGAGGGAACTCTTCAAATATTATAGGCACACCTATGTCGTTTTGGGTATTTATTATAGTAACTTGTGCAGTTGCCCTCAAAAAGTACCATTTGAGGAAGTGGAACTGATGATGAAGACCACAGATGGCCGCCGAAACTACTCAATAATAAGTATTGAGTGGGTTGCGATTCGATTACTTGAATATGGATGTTACGCACTTTATGCTCGTCACAATGCATATGGTGATGTAGAGCTGATGGTGAAGTACCAGGAGAACTCCTCAACAATTAATGGCCCAGCATTGGGAAAAGCAATATTTTGTAAAAGGTTATAAGTAGTTGATAATTAGGCTCTTGTAACTAGGTAAATTAAAAATAGACCAACTAAAAAGAGTGAAATAAAAACTTTTTACCAAAAAATTAAACCGACTCCCAAAAAACACTGCAAAGTGAAAAATAACTTTAATTTCGGAAGTCGGTGCCAAAAACGAAAATACAAAACTAAAGACACCGACTACCGAAATTAAAGTTATTTTTCACTTTGCAGTGTTTTTTGGGAGTCGGTTTAATTTTTTGGTAAAAAGTTTTTATTTAACAATATTGCTATTTAAGTGTGTTTAAATTATTGGTGTACAATAAAGTGTATTCAATCTATCTGTCATAAACGAGCTTAATAAAAAAAAACATGTCATATGTAAATTAATGTAAAAGTTTTGCGATACTAGGAAAGAATGGATGGCACTCACTTTATTTATTAGAAAGCATATTATTTATACGCATAAACTTAGGACTTTATCAGATTAGAAACGATCTTCACACAATAAATATACGTAATAAGCGTGAAATTGTTATACCTAAATGCAGACTAGCCAGGACTAGCAAGTTATTCTTCATAAATAGCATACGCTTTTATAATAAGTTACCAAACTCTGTGTCTGTGTGAAAATTTAAAATCCTTATCAAAAAAGCATATTTTAGATTGAGGACTACGTTGAAGTCGTTGCAATCATGATTGCTTGGCGATGATTCCTTCCTTCTGCACAATGTGGCTCGGGCTTATTGTGATTGCGTTATCAACTAGTCTCTTAACAACTCCACTTTAGTGAGTGTGTCTTTTTATTTTGTTTTTTTGTACTTTTCCCTACGATAACCCATCCGATTGGACAGATTTTTTTTGTTTAGTTTTTATTACTAATAAATAATAAAAATTATATTGTTTAATTTTACAATGCATTCATTTTTCATTTTTCATCATTGGTAACTATAAAAACCTTTAAAATGAGTATTATGGATACATTATGAAAATGAATGATATTTTGAAAAGAATAACTGTGGAGTTTCTTGCCGGTTCTTTTCCATAGGAATGGACCAATTTCGTGCCGTGCACTAGCTTGTGTCGTTTTATAAGTGGCCATGTAAAATAAAATATGTTGAGTTGAGTTGAGGCCACATTTTTGTTTATGGTTAGTTAGCTTCGGGGAATACCCTGAATTTATCTTTATCTGTAACCAAATTTAGAATGCGATGATGTGATAAGAATTAATTCTGTGCCGGGGTCTGTGCTTTCTGATAGCTATAACCTGGAAGTTTAAACACTCCCAGATTATAGCTAAGAGTGAATAGGTTACTTCTAGGCAAGCATGCTTCATCTTCGTCCACATCATCACTTAACATCAGTTGAGATCATCAGGTCAAACGCAAGCCAATCAACAATTAAATTTAAAAAAAATAAGTGTAAACGCAATTATCTTATTAAACTGAGTGACTATTTCGGGCCAATTTCAGTTATTATTTATCATTTTCATTTCGCTTCGTGCAGCACTTGTGTCAAAGTATTTGTTTCACGAAAAATTAATGGCGCATATATTATGCGCGATGAGTGAATAAAAAAATACCAGCATTTAAAGCAAGTAAAGTAGGTAAAAATAAATTGATCTAAACCACATTTTTACTGATATTTTAGGCTACATAATTAGGCTACCACTGACTGAAATTCGGCTATATTAGGCTACTTAAGCTGTGAAAAACAGGCGACATTGGCCCCCGCGTTGTTGGCAACACTGGCGTCGACCCGCAATATTCGGCCCGAAGCAGCGTCGCGCGCGCATCGTATCGATTTTATGTTGCGATCGCGCCTCCATTATTGTACTGTGCCGTTTCACCTTATACAATATATTAATTAATAACAAGTTGAGTTGTTTCTCATTTATAACTCTCAACACTCGGCTAGCATTGATTAACCTTAAAAACCAACTCGAACTTCGGCTATTATTGAATCACGAGCTCCTCCAAAAGAAAACACTACATAAATATAAAAAATAGTAACTCACCTACATCGGGACCAAGATCTGAGTTACCGACGGTCAGGGCTCAAAAAAGAGGAACATCATAACAATTTGAGCCATGTAGAGAAGGTCTTATAAAATAAAATAAAAATAAAATATAGTATAAATGGTATAATATATGGTATAATATGGTATGGTGGTATAAAAGTAAAATATGGTTACAATGGCGGTCTTATCGCTTATAGCGATATCTTTCAGACAACCTTTGGATGGACTTTAAGAACATAAAACAAAGAGGGGAGGGGAAAGTCAGTGTACTTACTTCAAGTATATAACATACACAAAAAGTAACTAAAGTAGTTAATATAAGTAAATATATTACTATACAATACATAAATAAGTATAAATAAATATATGTGTTTTGTATAATTATATAAATATGTCATAGGAGAGAAATACAAGGTAAAATATATCATATTGACCTCATAATAATGACAGGATAAATTATTTATTATAGTGACATTATTGTGAGACAAACAGAACGCGGGGTCTCCAAAACGTGTACGCCTCGAGTCTTTCTCTTACAATCTTCTATCATTTTGACTTTACTGTGCTATTAGGTAACTAAGTTTAGCTAAAATAAAGTAGGTAGGAGTAATATTTCCAATCCACTAAATCTTGTAAGTAATAACTTTAAGTAGATAACATACGAGTATGTGTACGTAGACAGGTAGATTCTAAATAATATGTAGATTTACATTGAAGAGTAGTACTGAATTCGTGGAAAGGTTTTTATATACGTTTAGTGCTGAATTAGGCATGCCAAGTTTCTGTAAATAGCTGATATTTTATATCTTACTAGCGACCCGGCCCGGCTCCGTCACAAAGAAGAATAAATAATGTCAAAGTCAAGGAGATCGACCCGTATAGCACTTATTATTGAGCCATAGGCTCTTCAATACACAATATTTTTTATTAGGTATATATAACCTTTGGTAAAAAAACGGGGTAATATTTTAGAGGTGACAAAACTCGATAGGAACAGAAACGCATAGTGAAATTAACTTTTTTAATTTAAGTATTTATTTAAATAATAATATAATAATAAATAAATACATAATCATTATAGGCTGATTATCATAATCATTTATTGGTTCAATAAAATTACATGAATGTGATCACTGTTACTTAAACTAGGTAAAACCTTTGCTATAAATAACAGTTATGCCGCGTTTAGTCTAAAGAACAAATTATATATTTAAAATTTCGTTAAAGTGTGTTTATATTTATATAAATTAATAAACATATAAACGTGATTTGTAATTAACCACATTCTCTTATTTGAGACTAATTAATTTTCCAAAAGCCAAATCACTCCTCCGTCATAGGTAATATTTTTAGAAAAACTAATTACAAATTAAAATTAATGGCAATTACTTTAAATTAACTTTAGACTCCTTAATTTATTACTAAACCTAAGTTGACTTAAGCTTTAATAACAATCTTGAAAAACACTTTGATATAATCTTTAGTCTAGGTTAAGTTAATAGGTGCAGAATCAGAATCAGAATCAGAATTTATTTATTTCTCTAGTTTTAATATTACATTTCATTTAAAAATCTCATTTTACAAATTGCGTGTTTCATTTTGTCCGTAGAGCAGGAGCTTTTGAAACCTATCCTGGTCGTTTCCTCTATTACTAGTGCTTATATAATTTAACGTGAGGATAACGATAAAGCAGTGGGGATTAGCCCCAGCGGCGGGCCGCTTATTACTTTATTGAGTAACTCTACAGTCAGAGCCTACGCTGTCGGAAGGGGGCCAGTCGTTTGAAGAGCGGCTTGTCCCTCTCTTTTTTATTAATGTATTCAATTTCACCTAGTCTAGTTGCGAAAAGAAAGGGGTTGTGTTGTCCATAGCGCGTGTACGCCGGGCCTTGTTCTTGTAGACCCTCGATCGACAGAGATTTGAGACGTTCTATCATGTCGCCGTGGAGATCATGCGCACGAATGTGCCACGGGTCTTGTTGCAAGATTTTCCAGAGTAGATCGGTGTCAGTGCGTCTGGGTAAATGTGCGGCGTTCTTCAATGCCATTTTATACTGCCTCTCAAGCTTGAGCAGGTTTGTTTTACTGTACCTCGGTAGCAGTTGTATTACTCTGTAGTCTATCACTGGCAGTAAGCATGCTTGGATAACAAGTAGCTTGATGTCGACACTTAACTTGGAGCGGTAGCCGATTAATAGGTGCAGCTGACCCCTTTTATCTACCTCAACACGCAAATAAAAGTCTTAGTAGGTACCTACCTCAGATCACCCCAAATAGGTAATCTGTGGTATCTAACCAGTTGGAGGCTGTGTGAATAGTATTTGAGTGCTGCAACTCCTGGAGTAAGCACAGGGGGTGATGTTGTTTTTATGTTAGAACAAAGATTTTCATACATTTCGCTAGAAATATGAAAGTACTATAGAGCAAACCTATTGTTATGAACCAATCATAATCTATCTGGCTATCAGACTAAACTATACTAATTTTTCTATTGAATTTTAAACCTAAGACTGTTTAACAGTCGTGAGATAAAACATTGAAAAAAGAAAGAATCAAGAAAAAGGTGTAGCGATTATATTTTATTAATAAATTTTATCAGTCGTATATTTCTAAATACATTAACTGTTAATGAATGTTACGTATATAATTAAACATCCTGCAGTACACAAATAAAATATGTAAAAAGAAAATTAATGTTACATGTTCTCCTTTCCAGATATAAAATGGTACGACAGAATACTGCTGAACCAACCTCTAAGGATTGTCCTGGCACTAACAATAACTTCAATAGCTGCTCCAGTTTTAGTCTACCATTTCATTTTCATGCCAACCCTTGAGCTACCAGCACCTGATGGCTTATCAACTGGTTCCTGTCTCGTCTCAAGAGCAGCTAGACTACCATGTGGCTTAGAAGCAGTACCACCGGAGAAATGCCACGACCAATGTTGCTATGATCATCAAAACAGCTTATGTTTTCATAGATACCCTTCAAGATTCTCTTACTTTTCCCAAGGGCAATGGACAGAAGAAACTGAACTGCAACCAAGACTGGTAACAACCCCATATGCAGATACAACAAACTATCAAAACGTAAGACTATCGATAGATGAAATAACGGCTACACATCTTTCACTCACATTCTACCATTCAAATGACATTAAAGGACGAAGACTAAAACAGAAAAAATATTCGTACAGCGTAACTGAGCCTAACAATAGGTATCCAGACAGAACAGAATTGAATATCATCGTAAATTCAACTCAAGGAAACATTTTTAATACAGCAAGAGGTCCTTTAATAGCAGCAGATAACATTTGGGAGATATCATTCACGCTCACCAACGAAACGATGTTTGGTTTGGGAGAAATTCCTTTGAAGCCTGGTACAGTGAAAGTGTTGTACAATCATAGAGGTGGATTGAATTCGATTCCATTAATATTTGCTCAATTGAACGGGTCTTACCACGGTTTGCTTATTGAATCGATGGCCCCTACAGAAGTCATTGTCAGGGGAGATAATCAGTTGGTCCTTCGCAGTATAACGACTTTAGGATTGAAGTTTCATTTGTTTGTTGGTCCGAAGCCTAGTGATGTGATGAAAGATGTTATGGCCGAAATAGGAGTGAAGAGGACCATTGAATATTGGATGCTAGGGGCACATATCTGTAGGTGAGTGTTTAAATAACTTAAATATCAAAATAAGTTCTTTCATTGTGATAAAAAAAATACCAGAAGATAGCAGACTTCGAAGGCCTTTCAAGGTAAATCGCTGACACTTGAGGGAGGTTTTACTCCAACAGTGGATGTCTTTCATCTGAAACACAACACGTGGTCCAGGAGTCATCACAGTCCAAGTTCATTCGGCAAATAATGCATGAATGATTTAAAAATGTTCGACCATATAGATTTATACTCGACGTAATTTGGAAGACGGCAAACTTTAATGTGTTTGAAAGCCGAATTCCACAGATTTTGGTGTGACAATTAATTATTTTATTTCGTCAGATAGGTTTCCCAGTTAACCGTTAGCTGAAAATAAATAGCCCTCATTTAAATAAGTTTCTTATTATTCAAATCTTCGTCACGGCCCATTTAATTGACTGATACTCTAAGTAAGTTCAAGCCCGTGGAATACGACGAAGAACTCGTTAATATTCTCAAAACTATTCGAGAAAGAGTAACTTTGCGCTAAGAGTTATATACCTTTAAATTATTTAAATACCTTTTAAATGTAGGTAATTTAAATAACGAAAACATTTACAAACTTATGCTGGAAACAACAATTTACGGAATACGGATAGCCTTTTGGCTGATTATAGAGTCAGAATTGCTATTCATCACGGCAACGTTGAAAGTAAATATTTCTATAGCATTAAAGGTTTTCCTTTGGAGCACCCAGTTCTGGATTAAGCCCGCCTTGTAAATTAAGATGCTTCGTTGTAATTGTAAAATAAAAAGCAGTTGAGTTTAGGGTCCAGAAACCCTCTTGCGTCTCCTACCCAAGTTTCATGACAATATGATCGATGGCTTAAGAACGCATACAGAATAAACATACAAATATTTATTTTATTTATACAACGTGTAACGGAAACCCTATATCTATCCACAAGGGCTGAATACAACATATGGTATGGAGACTGTATGCACAGTTTCAGCTCAAAATAAGTGTCTCAAAAAATAGATACCAAATTATCGGTTTCATATGTTTCTTGAATGCCATGTCACCGCATTACGAGGGTTAATAACTTTCCACGTTACTTGGCAATAACACGATAATTCTCTTCGTTCTTCTTAATTTGAAAGATTCGGTCTCTGGTATCAATGTATTGAAATTTCTAATTAGTTCCACATATGTAGACATAGGATTACAAAACCCTTGCCATATTATTTGTTATCATCCAAAGAAGCTGTGCACTTGATATGTATATACCCTTTAAGTTACACATTGTATATAATAGATAGATATTTTCTTCTTTTTAATTCGAGTCGATGCTCTTTGGACCAATATGCAGCTACCTGCACTGCTCTTGTATTGGCCTCGTTAAGATCTTGCAAGGTGCAGGTGGCCGTGCACGACGGACTTTAAAAAAAGGTGGGCCATAATTATCGCGGACGTAATGCCATGTAGAGCAAATTAACTCTCTTCCTCACGCCCCAGCCGCCGCGGGAGACGCCCCGGGCATCGGGGATCGCGAGCCGATCTCCGGCCACCGTAGACGTGGGGTTGTGGACGGGAAGCAGGAGTAGCTCACCGTTCGGTGAAGACCAGGCCCGGGTCGGCGGCGCGTCATGTTCCACATGCGCCTCAAAGAAACTTATGGGCAGCTGAAGGAACAGGGTGTATTTTTAATCCGTAGAGGTCTGACATGCCCTTCTGCTCGACCCAGAGCGGGAGAAGTCATTCAATGATTTTCTTACAAGGGCAATAGATTTTTTTAAAATAGAACTAGCAATGTGGGTAAAACACATTACTAGTAATCTTGTTAAGCCCTCCAAGTAAGCTATATATAGGACTAAAGTTAGAGATATCTGCCTAAATGATAAATGCAATGATCCCAGGTTTTCTGTTATTTTAGTCACATATCACAAGAAACGAGAAAGTCAATATTACAACAAAAATTTAAGTTGCTAAATTTGAAATCGGTTTTTAAAACCTATACACGTCGAGGCTCATTCAGAGATTGATAACATCTGACATAAATATTCATGAAATGTATTCATTAATATATATTTTGTTTAAGTTTATCAAATTGTAGGTAATCATTATATGATTTTATTCTAAGAAACCCAATTAGAAGTGGCTCGCAAAATACTTAACAATTATTAAGAAACTGGTGAAGTTTAATAACTCGACTTCTACAATAATACTTCATGGACGTAAATAATTGGTAAAAGCTACACAAGTTTAACGACCTTAGAGAAGTAGTCGGTTCAGGCACGGGACGAAAGATATCTAAGCAATTTACACTTTTGAGAGTTATCTCAAAGATTTGTTACAATTTTATTAGAAGTTATTTTAAGATTTTCGTGTCGTTTTATTCCGATAACACTTTTTTTTCTTTGTTATATAAAACTGTCGCCCTTTTTTTTTGGGTGGGAAAATCATCGAATGACTTCTTCTTCTTCTACTGACTAAAAACCCACCCTGTTCCTTCGGCTACCCTAAATCGCAGCCTCAGAGGCTGCGGTAACTCGATAGAACTTTCCCGCAAACCCCGGCAGGAAACTGTCGCCCTGCACTTGGATTTCTTTGTGTATTGTTGATGCATTCACAGAAATGTTAACGGAACTCATATGCATATCAAACACTCAAGCTTGGAATAACTGAAGGCCATTAAAACTTTTGTTCCGTATGGGAATCGAATACGTGACACGCAGCGCAGCAGTCTATCGCTCAACCACTGCGCTAATCATGTCATCGTTGAGAATACCTCAGGGCCTAATATGACTTTTTCTCACCCGCACTCACGTTATCGTAAACGAAGATATTGTACGAAATGAAATCTCATTCCATGCAAATATAGGCAGTCGGTCCCTCTAAAGAACTGGTTCTCAGCTGCATTTGGTTACATTTGAAGCTGACCCCAATATAGTCGGCAAGAGGCTAGGCAAATGATCAGAAGATACCTAAGACTTTTGTGAAAATATAAAATGAAACAATAAAAACAGTTCTCTCTTCTTGGTCGTTATCTTCATTAGTGATGATCGTGTCCTATGTATACTCCTTCGTAACTCCCTGCGATACCAGGGTGGCTTTTCTTGCGATAGGAAGTCCGGTGAGTGTTGTTATTCGGTGACACCATTGGGCGGAAGATCCACTACGCGGTCGTTTGCCTTCCACCTTCCCACTAAGACCAGCTAACATTAATTATTCAACATTTACTCATACGTCATTAAAATTTGCAGAGCCCGATCCTTTTGCCATACTGAAATTCGTTGATTTTTTTATTACTAATATTTTCTATATTATTGGCAATAAATTCTGTCTTCTTTCTTATGCAGATTAGGTCTCTTATATACGATACCTTTTTGCACATGTTCGAAATCTCTATTAGATTATGTAGTTATTTACAAACGTAACTTACAAATATTTGTGATGTACACGAATAAACACAGACACCTTTTTCAGAAAAATAAACAACTTTTTCGAACAAAGACGTTGAAATGAAAACCCGTAGTCATATTATTGCGTCTCATCTGACAGCGAGTGGCTTTATTTGTTGTATGCGTTTGTACAATAGATTATCTCTAAACCCTATGTCTCCTTCTGTCACTCAGAAAATTTAATATAAAGTGGTATTTAATACAAAGCTGCGCCTGAAATTTCGTAATTCTAAGCTCGTGGGAATCCCAGGTTAAAAAGCTTATATGTTGCTCAATAACCTCCACTGTATTCCAGTGCACGTGCCATTGAAATCAATTCAGCCATTCTAGATATTAACCTGGAACAATAGACAGACAGGCAAACGGATCGACAGACAGACACATCGACAGTCAAACAGACCGCCAATGGAAAAAAAATGTTAGCGTATGTAAATAACTACATATAAGCACTTTACACAACACAGTTATTTTGACATCACACATGGATATTTCAACTTTTATTTCGATGAATAGACTTGTAATAACTCCATGTCTGAATGTCAAAATTTCTTATCCAAGTCTGCTGCAAGAAACTTCAGTTGAAGTAAGCATCACCATTGTGCTGTACGTTCTTCATTTTTAAATATTATTTTGTGGACTGTTTTTAATAAAAAAAAATTATAAAATTTCAGAGAGGCAACATCTGACGACCCTCTTAGAGAACTCAGCAACTTCATATCATCAGCGAAAACTGAAAGAGTGCCATACGAGAGTCACTGTGGCGCAGTTCCTGTGGTGTTCGAAACTGATTGCAACGATACTATGATCAATCTCGTCGACGAGGGTGAGGTACAGATCAAGAATGCTGGAAAGAAGTTTGTACCTCACGTGTCACCTTACGTAAGTATTAATACCTAGATATTTACAATAATAAAGGAGAATATTGAACAACTGTAACAAACATGTTCTTAATACTCTGTGGATTATTGTAATGTTGTGAAGCATATAATTATGAAGGTGTCCCCAAACTACGACATCTTCAACTCCGGCCACTACTACGGCCAAAGGGGGCAATTCCGGCCGATAATGAACAATAAAAACAGTAACTGTACCTATTTTTCCACAAAAAGAAATTTGTATAAACATATATTTCAATTGAATCAACTATTGCAATACTGACAATAGTTCTTTTGTTTGTAGAATCCTGATATATACAGAAATTTTACAAATAAGTCATTTCCAAGCAGTCTGATGCAGCTAGTGAAATGCTATATTTTTTACAGTTGGATTTTAAGTACATATATGTGTTTCTACATTTATTATAAAACCTCACATGATCATGTACTGAAAAAATACGACTTTGCATAGCTAATCGAGCGCCCGCCATCTTTTTTCGACTTATTACGCACTGCGTATGACAGTCCCATCATACCCTAAATCTATTTAATTACCTATATGGGTATCTACGACTTACATTTTGACAAGGACTTGATCCGAATTTTTGCATCAGCACCATTTGTTCAAGAGAGAATTGTCTCTAGAATTTACCAGAATCGAGTCTGTTTAAGTTCAAGGCTCCAAAAAGATCATTTCTTTAGGACTCCAATCGAACACATTCCATCAATGGTCTTCCAAAACTCAAAATATCGCACAATTAAAAAAAAAGAGAGCTGTTTCTTTTTTTATAAAGGACGCTTGGTGACTAATTAAATTTCTATTTATCCATACCATCGTAATCCTTTTTTTAAGAATGTTATTTATATTACCTCGTTGGCTCATGATACCGCATAATTATTCTATAAGTATGCAACCATTGAGGCTACACAGCTTACCAAAAAATATAAATAAAAATGTACATACATAGTCTAGAAAGACATACTTCTCTTTCTGTGATGGACGGGCAAAAGTCAAAATATTATCTGTCAAGCTCTAGCTACCAAACCTAAAATCGCGAAACAGGCCAAAATGCTCATTAGCAACGAGAGTCTGGTCGAGATAAAGCCATGAACATCGATGATGTGTTGCAAGCTTATCAGTTCTCTATCGGTTACATTTCGGGGAGTTTGCGATGGAATTGCATTTAATTCCACCAAGCCCGATGCGCCATCGTTACATGGTGGACATCCCACCCATACGCCCAAACTTTTTGAAAATATTTACATTGTGCTTACGGCTAAGGAGTAGAATTCCCTGCTGGAGTCTGTGTTTCCTGAATTGTTTATAACTATAACCTAGGGGTTTTTAATTCAAAATTGTATAGGTTACTTCTGAGTATGCGTGCTTCATCGTCGACCACATCATCGCTATTATCAATAAAAAATATCCATCGTTTATTTATTTAAGGACAACCAATAAAGCATACACCAATAAACATGTTACAAGTAACACTATTATTACAAACAATAGTGTAGCCTTAATTAAAGGCTGCCACGGCATGCATTAACCAAAAAACAAAAAATTATGAGATTTCTCTGCATATTTTTGTATCTTTTGACATTGGCTAGTGGTAAGGCACCAACCATAGATTATAATCGAAATCAATGGCTCCGTTTTAAATACTTACTTAGCACATGACTTAAATGTTAACGTAAAATCAGCAAATTATAATAGGTACCTAGAATATAAAATTGATTCACCACAGAATCAGCTCAATTACAAAAAGTCACGTATATCGAACTCAATAAATAGTTTTCACTTACGAAGGCAGAAACTTAAATATTCAATACAATCAATCAAAGTAATATTGTACCTACGTACATATAAGACTTTTTTAAATTCAGTTATTAAATCCCAACTTTAGGCTTATTATACATAGCATACATGCAACAGTACAACTGACAAAAGGTGTAGAATAAAAAAAAAATGTAAAAAGCCATAAAATACCTTTTTGAACTATTAGACTTCTCCTTATATTTATTGCATTCATAAATACGCCTTTTCATTTTAGCTCTTGTCCAACATTTTTCAACGTCCAGAGCCCAAATTTAGTTTTTAATTCGTTACAGTGAGGCTTCATTAAATATCAGTCATTTATACCAAATCTTTTTTTTTTATATTAAGCCTTTGCTTTGCAAAATCCGGAAATTTACAGTCATTCTAAGATATCGAAAAATTATGTATTTTATGAGGCGAACCACGGCGCGGAAAAGTCCAAAAAAAATATGATGATATTAAAGTCTTTTTAAGTACCCATAAAACATATAACCAAAATTGAAGCGTCTGTATGTGATTTCAAAATAACTGTATTTTCTCAGGTGCTTATAGTAATTTACACAAACTCATCGGCTTAGCCTTTTCCTAAAGCCTGCAATACATGTTGACCGAGTGTAGGCCAACGCAAACGTTGGCAAATAGGTACAGGACAAGAAATAATGTCCACACTTTCGACAAGTTCGTCGAACGCCAATGCAGACGACCAATGTAGAAGAGGGTCTGTAGAGCTCCACTTCCCACACGTTGGCCAAGCGCAGGCGAGCGCCTTTGATTTGTGAGTAAAAACCGACACCGATCCGAAGTGAGGCAAGTGATCACGAGCAACGGCGAGCGAAGACAAGTTGCACCAAATGAGCTATATACACGTTGACGCTGGCCTCCACTCGGCCAACTAGGCAAGTGACACCGAGCGATAGCAAGACAAGGCAAATATACTGTCTACATGTTGGTATTGGCCTTCACTCGACAACGCTCGGCCAACATGTATTGCAGGCTTAACAATATTGGGGTCAGCTTCCAGTCTAACCGCATGCAGCTGAGTATTCGATTTTTGAATGGAGCGACTGTCCTCCACAACCCAGTAGTTAGGTAACACATTACCCTTTGGCAAGATCAATGTCAGATTTTCTGTCTTCTGTTATAAATCTTTGACAGTCGTTAAGGGTAGTTAACGACTGTCACAGATTTATAACTGACAGCCGGGACCAACTTCTTAGTGTGATTTCCGAGGTACGGAAGAATCTCAATAGATATGTTATGATAGTCACCAATCCACAGACTGATGATTAATTTACTGCACATTTTTTGTCAATTACACAAATATAAATACTAAAATACACCCACACTTTTTTAAGTTTGATGTACCTGAATATCCGTTTGTCCGTGCTAATGTCAAGCAGTTTGAGTACTTGTGTGGCCTACCCAAATGTCCTTTGGTATTTTTTGTCAAATTGTTGATCTCCTTAAGTTCTAAGTTGAGCTACATGATAACTGACAAATACTTGCACTGTCTGGACAGGTCCGCTCAAATATGCGTGGTTATTTCCTCAAAAGAATACCACAGACATAAACCTACATGCTTCTCATATGAAAATACAAATTGTCTGGACTTTAAAAGAGACTATGACCTCTGAGTTTGTTTCGGTGTTTCTTCTCAGAATAGTCAGTTAGGAAATACCGGCCTCATCTAGCTAAACTTAACACGCAAAAAAAACATGACGTGTAAAAGTGTTATTTATAACCAATTTACAAAATAAATATTTCATTTCATTTCATTTCATTTAATCTCTGAAACAGGATTAACTGATATTAGTGGGAATTCAACTTGAAAGTAGAGAAGGTTATAGGACAACATAATAGGCTTTTTATTCCGAAATTCCCACGGGATGAAGATTTACGCAGGTAAACCTACCACGTGAACGAAGTCGCAGGGTACAGCACGTTTAATAATATTTCTTATTTGGCATTACATACGTGTTTATTTTTATTTCAATCCTATATTCGGCTTATATTTGTTCCGGTCTAGACTATGTGATTCTGAATTACTGTATATTGGAAGCTGAACCTAAACAAACAAACAACCACTGGCTGCAGCCATTTAGATAAATACAATTACACACACTGTCGATTACGTTCATGTAACTATCTCCCTTTAACAATTTCTCTTCTAATTATCTCGACACTGGTATTACAATTAAATGATCATTAACTTCGAGTGATAATAAGTCCGCCCATGTACATACCACTATCTATCTTATCTATACTTATAATAAATCTGTAGAGAGGTCAATTCAAATAACTATCAGGGGGTGATTAAGGATCGATACTCATGCCAAAAATGCAATCAGTTAAATTTTTGTGTGTCTGTCTGTCTGTCTGTCTGTCTGTCTGTATAACCGTTATAGAAACAAAAACTACTCGACGGATTTTAACGAAACTTGGTACAATTATTTTTCATACTCCTGAGCGGGTTATAGTATACTTTTCATCACGCTACAATCAATAGGAGCAGAGCAGTGAAGGGAAATGTTGGGAACACGGGAGAAGTTACTCCATTTTTTAAGCTTCCGTCGCGTGTGCAACCTTAATGGTTAAAGCTACACAAATCATTTCATGACGGAAATGTTCTCCTTAAAATGATATAAAAAATATCCCAGGACAGCATATGTCTAACTTTTATGGTTGACTCACAATAACACGTGTAACTCCCGATAGCTTAGCAGTTCGAAGCTTTCTGATTATAATATTTGTCTACTCTTACGTTTATAACACTCTCAGTCACCCCTAATTGAAAAAGTTAACATTATTAACTATTCCATAAAAAAATTGGCCAAGTGCGAGTCAGACTCGCCCATGAAGGGTTCCGTAGTAACTATAATATAATATGCAAATTTATTTGACGAAAAAAAACCTTACAAATTTCTTAAAACTAGCTTATTTACATTTTTTACAACTGCGCCAAATAAATTTGTTTTGAAAAAAAAAACCTTACAAATTTCTTAAAACTGGCTTTTTTACAACTGCGCCGAATAAATTTGTTTTTCATAGTGTTTGTATGAATTACAAAGTTATATTTGCGGTTTTAGAAAATATGCTGTATCTCAAAAACTGCTGAACTGATTTCGTTCAAACTAATTTTGGTTGAAAGTTTATATTAAGATCTACAGACATATTTTTTTTAGATTTTTCACTCCATTCTTATAGAAGTTAGAGGTTGTGTCCGCCACACACACATTTTACCACTTTGGAAGCTTATATCTTTTAAACGATTGACTTTATGGAAAAGTAGTTTTAGAAACCCCGATGTCGTTTTTAAAGAACTGTCTATAGATACCACACATGCATCGATTTCATGAAAAAAAAAATATTTTCAGGTTTAGTTCCATGTATGGGGAGCCCCCCTTTATTTTAAATATTTTTTAATTTTTTTCTCAAAATCGGAAAGCGGTTCACAGAATACATCTACCTATCAAGTTTCACATGTATAGTCCTAATAGTTTCGGAATAAAATTGCTGTGACAGACGGACGGACGGACAGACAGACAGACAGACAGACGGACAGACATGTCGAAACTATAAAGATTCCGTTTTTTGCCATTCGGCTACGAAACCGTAAAAAGAATCATATAAATCGGTATAGAAACACCAAAGTTATACATGAAATACGCTTATAATAATAAGCCATCGCGCGTGAATACTGAATCATGCTATCCTGAAATAAATGATTATATTATATTATTATAAGGATTATTTTTGAGAATCGGTCGCCGCGCTCGACGCTTCTCGCGGTCGAAGCGTTCTCTAGGTACTTAAGCCTCATGTGAACGTGATCTATACAATATTACCAATACATTAACTTACGCTGACGGAGTCGCGGGCACAGCTATATTGTATCATTACGCTAAGGCCAATAGGAGCGGAGCGCCAATGAAGAATGCTTCAAAATCGGGGTTAAATTTAACGTTAGCCCAAAGTAACTATTCCACGCGGACGAAGTCGCGGGCAAAAGCTAGTATTATATATATAAAAGAAAGTCGTGTTAGTTACACTATTTATAACTCGAGAACGGCTGAACCGATTTGGCTGAAAATTGGTAGGGAAGTAGCTTAAAACCAGGAGACGGATATAGGATATTTTTTATCCCGGAATTCCCACGGAATCGGGATTTAAGCGGGAAAAACATCCCACGCGAACCAAGAAGAAATGGAGACTAAGGTAGGGGTAGGGTTGGTGTAGGGTAGGGGTAGTGTAGGGGTAGGGTAGGGTAGGGGTAGGGTAGGGGTAGGGTAGGGGTAGGGTGGGGGTTGGGTAGGGGTAGGGTAGTGGTAGGGTAGGGTAGTGGTAGGGTAGGGTTGGGGTATGGTAGGGGTAGGGTAGGGGTAGGGTGGGGTAGGGTTAGGGTAGGGGTAGGGTAGGGGTAGGGTAGGGTTAGGGTAGGGTTAGGGTAGGGGTAGGGTAGGGGTAGGGCAGGGTAGGGTTAGGATAGGGGTAGGGTATCGGTTGGGTAGGGGTAGGATACCACGCGAACGAAGTCGTGGCGGGTCAGCTAGTTGTACATAAAGATTAAATAAATAAATGCATGTTTATTCACTGTATGTACAAACCTACTGAAGTTTGTTGAACTTGTGCAATCGTTTAATGAATGGAATGGAAATTTTGAATAAGTAAATTCGAATTAATAAAGAAATGAACCAATTGCCATCTATACTAGTGTCTGTCTGTGATTTCAAAGTAATTGTTTTCTCAAGTGTTTAAAGTTATTTATACGATACTAACACAAAAAGTCCTAAAACTTCTTGTCTGTTCGTCCGGGCTACTTCTTGTCTGTTCGTCCGGGCTAATCTTTTAACTGGAAGATAAAAGATGTTATAGGGCAACAAATTGTTTTTTATCCCAGAATTCCCACACAATCGGGACTTATGCGGGAAAAACCTCCCACACAAAACACATGTAGCTTACCACGGAAAAGTCCACCAGAAAATCGTAAAACTATTAAGAAGCCAAGCTATGACCTATCATCAAAAACAAAGACAGAAAATAATAAGTCTGAATATCTTTCACAGATAAAGTACAAACCTCTAAATACTGATGAAAGCAACGAAGATGATGAAGGAACAACTACTGCAGCTGGAACAACGTCCGGATCTACCACTACAACTTCAACACAATTACCAACCACACCAATCCCACGATGCTTTGACGACGCAAAATTCGACCATTACAATATTCGAGATTCCAATTCATACCACCTATACATAGGCAAAGTAAACAAGCATGACGTCATCTATCCCGGTTACAAATGGGCAAGTGAAAAATTCATGCACAGTTTATGGGTTTTTAACAAAAACTTTGAAGCTGTTATTCTGGAAAACAATTGGCCATTGGATGAATCTGAGAAGGACCGTGGCGCGTTTTATGAATATTTGCCGTATTTTAATGAGGTGAGTCAATATACAACGTGTATTTTAAAGGGTATGTACATACCAAGTGCATGGCTTCTTTGGATGATAACAAACGATATGGCAAAGGTTTTGTAATCCTAAGTCTACGTGTGTAGAACTTATTACAAATTTCAATACACAATACCAGAGACCGAATTTTTCAAATTAAGAACAACGATCAGAATTATCGTTTTATTGGCAAGTGACGTGGAAAGTAAGTTATTGACCCTCGTAGTACTGTGACACGTTTGTTATGATTGGTATTCAAGAAATATATGAAACCAATAATTTGGTATCAATTCTTTGAGTCAGTTATTTTGTGCTGAAACTGTGCATAGAGACTCCATGCCAACTGTTGTCTTCAGCCCTTTTGGATAGATATGGGGTTTCCGTTATACGTTGTATACATCTATACTTATAATAAATCTGTAGAGAAGTCAATTCTGTACATGCAATATATTTCCAAAATAACTATCAGGGGGTGATTAGGGATCGATACTGATGCCAAAAATGCAATCAGTAAAATTTTTGTCTGTCTGTCTGTCTGTATAACCGTTATAGAAACAAAAACTACTCGACGGATTTTAACGAAACTTGGTACAATTATTTTTCATACTCCTGAGCTGGTTATAGTATACTTTTCATCACGCTACAATCAATAGGAGCAGAGCAGTGAAGGGAAATGTTGGGAAAACGGGAGAAGTTACTCCATTTTTTAAGCTTCCGTTGCGTGTGCAACCTTAATGGTTAAAGCTACACAGAAATCATTTCATGACGGAAATGTTCTCCCTAAAATTATATAAAAAATATCCCACGACAGCATATGTCTATCTTTTATGGTTGACTCACAATAACACGTGTAACTCCCGATAGCTTATAAGCAGTTCGAAGCTTTCTGGTTATAATATTTGTCTACTCTTACGTTTATAACACTCTCAGTCACCCCTAATTGAAAAAGTTAACATTATTAACTATTCCATAAAAAAGAATCATATAAATCGGTATAGAAACACCAAAGTTATACATGAAATACGCTAATAATAAGCCGTCGCGCGTGAATAATGCTATAAGGATTATTTTTGAGAATCGGTCGCCGCGCTAGACGCGTCTCGCGGCCGGAGGTATAAAATTTCGTTCTATAGGTACTTAAGCCTCATGTGAACGTGATCTAAACAATATTACCAATACATTAACTTACGCTGACGGAGTCGCGGGCTCAGCTATTAACAATAATATTGTGCGGTTCCGTATTGCGATATTTTTCAACAATATAATAGATTGACATATTATATTTCACTACTAAATTACGAAAGTTAATCTGTCTGTAACATCAAAATCACTGAACCGTGAGGAAGGACAAAGGCTACTTTTTTTTTACGAAAAACGACGGAAACGCGGACGAAGTCGCGGGCAACAGCTATCTATACTAATAATATAAGGCTGAAGAGTTTGTTTGTTTGTTTGAACGCGATAATCTCAGGAACTACTGGTTCGAATTAAAAATTATTTTTTAATTAAATAGTCAACTTCTAGAGAAAGGCTATAGGCTATCATTACGCTAAGGCCAATAGGAGCGGAGCGCCAATTAAGAATGCTTCAAAATCGGGGTTAAATTTAACGTTAGCCCAAAGTAACTATTCCACGCGGACGAAGTCGCGGGCAAAAGCTAGTATTTAAATAAACTTCTAAACATTAGCTCGCCTTAATGAAATATGCCTCGAACTTCACACGGGTCACCCGATTCTAATTACATGTGAGAGATTAAAACCAGCCATAACTTTTTTACTAGCAGCCTATTTGCTGTTAGGTATGTCCCTTTCAGCGGCAATAGTCTAATGGCTAAGGTGTCGGGCTTGTGATCGAGAGGTCGCGGGTTCGAATCCCACCCATTACACTATTGCCGTGAACCCACTCCAGATACAAGCTTATTTAGTTGGAGCGGTTAACAAGATTACTATTAATGTGATTTCTACCCACATTGCTAGTACTCCATTAAAAAAAAAACTTCATAGAACTCACAAAATATACCTAAATCTTAAAAACGTCTATTATGACATTGGAACAAAAATTCATAATTTTTCATAATTCATAAATTCATAAAATTTATTTTTTATCTCAATGTACAAATTTCTCTTATTCTAAATACACAAGGCAATGAATTTAGGTACATAGTAAGAGATCACGTTGACGACTGTACTAGTATTAACTGTGTTACAGTCGACAGCGCCTTCCACCCTGGTAAAAATCACAAAATTCATCGTTTTGGCACTCTAAATTTGTAGATAAATACATATTTGATTTTAATCCTATAAACAAACAAGATATAATTTAATGACAGATAAAAAAACTTAAAAAATAAGGTAAGTAAGTGTTTTGATGTAATATAATATAAAATAAGTAGTGCATTACCAAGAGCAAATGAGATGTCTGTGTGAATTTACGTTATAGTAGTGCAAGTGTAGTGTTTGAGTGAGTATTGAGTAGTGTGTGTAAGTGAGAAATGAGCTGTGTGTAAGTGAGTAATGAGTTGAGCGAGTGAGTGAGAAAGTGGTTATATGCGTGAGTGTTAATGATTTGTTTGGTAGGTAAGAGAGTACTTGGTATATAAGTAATCAACTAAAGCTATTTATAACCTTCTCAGTTTCAGTATAGTCCAATCGTTGAAGCCAGCTGCGTGTTACAGTCTTGCATTTATTGATTGTTAGTGCATATACATTATTTATGCGATTTGCTACATTGTATATGTTACTGCTTATTACATAATATTGCCGTCTAGCAAGTGTGGTTCTGTGAGGTGTTACTGGACAAATTCTTGTTTTGTTACGCTTTAATATAGGGGTAAAGTACAAGTTTTTATGCTTACGTAGTATAGTTGATTGTATAAACATTTGTCTAATAGTAAGTACAGGGCACTCACTGTATAAGGAAACAGTGCTATACCTTCGAGGGCGACCAAGTATGACCTTAAGTATTGCCCTTTGAGCACGTTCTAGTGGAAGAAGAGTAGTCTTGCCAATCCCACCCCAAACTACAATACAATAACGCAATAGACTTTGAGCAAGTGCATAATAAATACATAGGAGAGTTCTATAGTCGGCAGAATTTCTTAGTTTCCTGAAAATTGGAATTAACTTACGGGAGCGGGCGATTAACTGTCTTATATGCGCTGACCAATTTAGAGAGCTATCAATAATGAGACCTAGATATTTAATATTGCTAGCACGTGTCAGATTTTGGCAACTACAGTTGACTTGTGACTGACACGAGTGTGCAGTAACAACAAAGTCTGAGGGTGGTTGGGTGTAAATTCGATGGGAAAATGTTATAAATTTTGATTTGTCTACGTTCAGGGTCAGGACATTATCATCAAGCCATGTCATGATCTCCTTTAGCGCAAGCTCTGTGTAGTGTTTAACCTGTTCCCAGTTATTTCCATGCACAATCAATGCAGTGTCATCAGCGTACGTAATAATTTCACAGTTTGGTAGTGACTTTTCACACAAGCTATTGATATAGAGGAGAAAGATAGTGGGTCCGAGGACGCTACCTTGCGGTACACCAAATGATAAAGGTAACGGTGTACTTGTATATTTTCCTATCCTAACGCACTGAGTTCGATTTGTTAGGTAAGAACGGAAAATATCAAGCACAACTCCACGAATACCAATTGACTCCATTTTCTTAAGTAGAATGGGAACAGATACAGTATCGAAAGCTTTAGACACATCTAGAAACACACCTATAACCTTCTGATTGGCATCTAGTTTTTTAGCGATAGTCTCCGTAAGTAGCAAAGTTGCATCTTCTGTGGATTTGCCCTTCATGAAGCCGAATTGGTTTCTTGCAATAATGTTATTATGCTTCATATAATTTACAAGACGACAATTAAGGAGTTTTTCTAAAATTTTAGAAATAGCAGTCAACACAGATATTGGTCTATAATTTCCAACACTGCCTCTGTCTCCAGTCTTATAAATAGGATGTACAAGTGCATTCTTTAAGAGATTCGGAAATACACCAGTAGCTAAACATAAGTTGCACATATGGGTAATGGGACCAACAAGGCTACTCTTCGCATTTTTTATCACTAGTGTAGGTATACTATCAATGCCAGTTGCGGAGTCATTTTTTGAGTTAGAAATGATTGTTTCTATCTCCAAAAAGTCAGCGTCAAAGAGTACCATAGAGTCTCTTGGTGATTGAAACTGGCTAGATGTTTGTTGTATATCATGCCAATTTTTGTCGCGCGTTTTTAGTATCACATTAGCAAGAGTCTCCCCGATTCCTGCAAAATAGTCGTTAACGGAGTTGACTGACACCTGTGGATCTTGATTCAGGGTTAGCAACTCGCTGGGAGTGGGTGACTTTTGTTTAAGGTAGGTAATTTTATTTATGGTGTTCCACATACCCTTGGGATTGTTTTTATTTTTGAGGAATTCGGATTTTTCATACTCAGTTTTTAATTTTTTTAAGAGATTATTGCAAAAATTGCGGTATCTAGTATACGTCACCTTCATTATTGCATTATCTTGATTTTGGTTAGCAGCCATATGCAATCTATCTCTATGTCTGATGCATCGCACTAGTCCCGGAGTTAACCATGGCTTAATGATTTGCTTGCGATGAGGAATTGTTACTTGTATTGAGTGCAAAGAAATTGCTTCCGTAATAATATTAATTAAGTTGGTAGCCGCACCATTAGCATCTGTAGCTAAATAAACAGAACTAAAGTCGGTATCAGACAGTTTTTGACTCAAAGACGGGTAATCAATTTTGAGAAGAGAAGTCTTAGACGTATTTCTTTTTACTTTGCAATCAAGACAAAAAACAAGAGGCGCATGGTCAGTTATATATGAGTCAAGTACATAAGTAGCAGAAAATCTGTCAGATCTAAGCATCACGTGATCTAGACAACTAGCATTACGAGTGGGAAAACTATGGGCAGGAAGTAAACCGTGGAGTGCCAACTGATCTAAATAATTATTACAGTTTGGGTCATTGCTGTCTTGAGCGATATTAATATTAATGTCACCTATTAAAATTACGGATTTCACTAACTTAAGTGAGGTCAGGCATGTGTCTAGGCTGTCAGAGAATGCGCTAATATTTCGACATGATGGTGATCTATATACCGCCACGACAGCATATTCGTCGTCATGCTGTAAAACAAGACAATTGGCATCTAGGAGTAGGGGTTTACTTACAAAATGCTTAATTTCCGACTTAATATAAATAATAACACCATCATTCTGGTTAATATAATCTGAAGAATATGACGTGTATCCAGCAATTACAGGTAGGGTCGGTGTTTTACTGAGCCAGCATTCTGTAAGCACGAGAATGTCACACTGTATACAAATACGTTCCAATAGAATTATTAATTGGTCGAAATTACAAGCTACACTACGAATATTGGTATGCATTATGGATAAAGATGTCCGGGACAAGTCAATTTTATCTGCAAGACTTTCAGGGGAGCAGATTATAGACTCAGATATTCGCACTGAGTCTATATCTTTCGATATGGTATCCAAGAAGAACATTATAAATACAATAAGGCTCGAGGTTGCATATAAGAATGGTACATAAAGATTTGGTTTTTATAATTAGACTAAATGAAACTGTTGTGTTACGGAAATACATTATTAAGCTTATAATTAGCTTTATTTGTGGGTGTGTTCTTATTTGTGTAGTGCTGATGTATAATTGTTTGTGTATGTTAGGAATTGTGTGTAGGATTAAAGAGCTTCGTGAGTTTAGTGTTTGTGGTAACGCAAGGATTTTTAATATTCGTTTAAAACCATGATAACATGTGACAAGCAAAATTAATTTAAAAAACAACATGCAGTAAATAAAATATACAAGCCATAAAACGCTGTCTAGTCACGGTTTAGGTTGAGAGAGCAACTTGTCCAAGTCACTGTCCTTATCAATTCGATAAGATGAAGCACCGACTCTATGGCGTAGGTAAACCTTTCCGTGAGCAATCCAGCAAAATTCATAGCTGTGTTTTTTGGCAAATCCACGAGCCTGATAAAACAATTTTCTTGTTTTTTGTGTAAGGCTTTCAGCAGTATATATTGGCAGTGGTGGCCCGTCGAGTTGTAAATGAGTCGAATTTAGTTTGTTGTTTTGATTCTTCCGATTGAAGTTTTTTACTGAATTCAGAATCTTTTCCTTTAAAATAACGGAGGAGAAATCAACTAAAATGGTTCTGTTCCCACTTTTGTCAGCATTTAACCGGAAAACATCTCTTACATGGTCCAAGTTAACATTAATTGCAGTTGCTGAGCCGACTTTTTGAACTAACTTCAGGAGATCATCTTTCGATTCATTTTTTTGAACGGGAACGTTTCGTATTTCAATGGAGGTTTGTTTTTGAGATCTCTCCAAGGACTCCACTTTAGCTTCCAGGTTTTGTATATAAGCTAGGTGTGAACGTCTTTCAGTCTCCAACGCAGTAAGTTTATTTTTAATCTCCTCGTAGTGTTTTTCGATGAACTCCATAGATTTAATAATTTCACTGTTTTGGTCCTGGATGCCTTTTATGCTTTCTAGAATTGAGTTTTGCTGTAATTTAAAACTATCTAGGGATTTTTTCATTTCCAACATAAGAACAGACGCCTCATCGTCATACTGGCGTTTCCGGGCACGAGGTCTGCTGGTGACATTACTGGAAGTTTCATTATCTGTGTCTGTGGGCGGCGCCGAACTCAGGTTTGTATCTGACTTGGACATCTCTTGTGGAGTCGCTGGAGGAGTCCTGCGCAACGGCATTGAGGAACCGGAGTAAATATCGAATGTATACGGACTGTGTTTAAGTACAGTAATGAGTACTAGATATTTGCAGAAATAAAGCGGCAAAAGTTGATAAAAAAATGCAGCCAACAGCAAAAAATAAAAAATTGCTAAGCAAAAAGACAAGTCGGGTAGTGCGAGGCTCGAAGTCGTATATCTCGGAGTTCCAGATAGAGCGTTGTAACCACTCAGCCAAATAAGCTTGACTAGTATTCGTGAAATATGTTATCCGTTACTAGAAGCTAGAAGCTAGTGACGTGCGGCTCGCGTAACCTTGACGAGCGGTCAATGCCTTTCACTTCTGCAAATCACAAGTCATTCGACATCTCACAACACTTTGTTTTTAAAACTGATTTAAGCAACTTATACACGAGATTTATTGACGAAATTTCACTTAACGCAGGTTCAAACCAATGTCTATACTGTCTTGTAAGTTTTGAGTCCAGAAATTAGTTTTAGACTAGCTTTAGAAATAATAACTTAGGAGCACACGAAAACACGACTGCTCACCGCGACGTACGGGTGGGGGGGGATAAAGATCATTAGAGATTAATTTATCATAAACCGAAAGTCTTAAAAAGGTTCATTAATTGCTATACTTTTAACTTTATTAATCATCACTTTCTGATGAGAAAGTCGATGATAAATTACTATTCCAATGAACAAAAACTTGAACTTAAAATTAGGGTTTTATAAGAAGTAATATGTTCAAATTAATGTCTAAGTTAGACATTTACATGAAACAAGTAAATCCTTCTTTATTCAAATACATTTTCTTGCTATTTTATTATCCACCAAATATCACAGAATAAATTGACCCTTCACTAATTACAATTAGATTTTTGTTTTTCTGCTAAAGAAATGACATTCAATTTCAGGATTTTGAAGCTGCATTCAATGTTACTCCTAAATGGAATGCCACTCGACCCACTCGACAACCTGATCCCAGGAACACACGACTAACCAATGATACTGAATATCCTAAAGAGCAGTATCTCATCAGACACAACGAATACGGAAATGAATTTATCAACGCATTTGAAAAAATCAAAGGATCTATACCGACGTCATCCTCCAGTCAATGGCTGAATGGAAACGTAACCATAAATAGACAGAATATAGAAACATCATGGACTAATTTACGAAGGGAACTCGTGGAGGCGAGTTTAGGTGGCGTTTCTGGTCACTGGTACTGGTCATCTCCCATTTGCGGCGATACAGAAGAATTTAATAACGTTACGCAAGTTAGACTATGCGCGAAATGGTACATGGCAGCGACCTACTTGCCAATGATCAAGATACATTCAAAAAGGATACCCAGAGATCCTTTAGTATTTGTTGGTACCGATAGATTGCATATGATAACAGCATTGAATAGACGGCTCAGTCTACTTCCATACTTCTACACAGTTCTTCAAGACGGTCCCCTCTTACGGCCAATGTTCTACCAATTTCCTTCGTCTAAAAATCTTACAGATTTGACTACACAATTTGCCGTCGGAGATGATCTGGTTATAGTTCCTAATTTGGAACCAAGCCAAACCCATATTCACTTCAGGATGCCTCCAGGAACTTGGTTTGAATTCTGGGGTGGTTTGGAGATTATTGGAGATGAAGGCAACGCAGTCACTATGACTACTACTGAATCTGACTTCTTCACTATGGTGCGCGCGGGTTCCATCATTATTATGCAGAAGGTAATTGCAATACCCAAAAATTTCACTTTAAACACTGGCCCTTTTTTTCTTCGTTTAATATAAATTTTCAAAAATCTCCCCAAATAATACTAAAATAAGAATTGATTTTAAATAGCTTATGAATAATAATAGAATAGTGAAAGAAATTATTTATGTAGATTAATACTCTTGTGAATATTTATCAAATGACATAAATCACACATTATTTATGACACACTGACATAAATCAAACTATTATAGTACTTTTAATCGTATCTATGATGGTAATTAATAAGGTTGCATATAGTGCAATGTGCGACCTGCTTAGTTTTTGAAAAGTTTTATAGCCATATATATATTTGAAAAGCAGTGTCTGGTGTGTGTCATTAACTGAAATAAGTGAATGTAATAGAAAAAATTGTATAATGAAATATATCTAGTCTAATATGCAATATTGTGTTCTTATTAAACAAAGACCGTATCAGGTTATGGGCCATTTTATCCAAGATGGAATTGTCGAAGATTCAAATTGCTAAACTTGAAGGTACGAATTGGATACAATGGAAGTACCGCATGTCTGCTCTTCTAAGAGGAATCGACGGCCTACTCGACATTGTAGAGGGCAATATAAAGAGACCAAATGAATCTGTACGTGGGGCTGGCGGTGCAGCTGCTGCAGATTTGGGACTTTATGAAGAGAATCTTAAGAAGTACAACAGGTTGGACAGTACGGCTTTGTTACTAATCACAAACAATATTGCTGACGAAACATTAGACAAGGTCATAAGATTTTCAACGTCTAAAGAAGTATGGGATGAGCTGCATAGATTATATGAAGGCGTGAGTGAGGATCGTCTATATGATTTATGTCTGCAGTTCTTCAGTTACAGAAAAGATCAAGCTGATTATATTGTAACGCACATTTCGAAGCTGAAAAATATCTGGTATAGATTAAGGCAAGAATTAATGAAGGAAGAGGGAGTTATGGAACTTCCAGACATATTATTAATTTGCAAAATCTTAGACACTTTGCCAGAGAGTTATTTTTCGTTCAAATCGAGCTGGTTACTAATGTCAAAGAAGGATCGGACTATTGAAAATATTACAAGTCAGTTGTGTGCACATGAAAAAGCGCTCGGTAACAATGGTAAAGACAATGAGTCTAGTTGTGACGCTCTTGCGGTGAAAGCAAGGAAGCTATGTACTAAAACGGGTGATAACGTAACTCCAGGAACTAATAAGAAGATAAGATGCTACAACTGTAAAGAAGTTGGTCATATCAAGAAAGATTGTCCTAAGAGGAGTGTATCGCGTAAAGTTGCAGACGGTAATAAAGGAGTTAACATGATGTTATTGACTGTGAATTCAGCTGAATCTAGCATTGATCGTGAGAACTGGTATGTAGATAATGGTGCTACAAACCATGTAACAATGCGGGCAGATTTATATCAAGATTTTAAATATTTTGATGTGGAGCACACAGTAACAACGGCTGATGGAAAGGTGATTAAAGCTATTGGGCAAGGTTCACTTAGCATTGAAGCTGTAGTTAACAAGAAGGTTGTCAAGTCAACATTGAGAGATGTTTGGTACGTTCCCAAGATAAATAGAAATCTGTTTTCGGTATTGTCATCACAAGATAGAAATCCAGGAAGCTTGTTCGAGTCGCGGGTCACTACTTGTTCAATGAAAATTGATGGAAGAATTATGGTTACAGGACATAGAGAAAGGTATGGAGGTCTGTACAGGCTTAACTGTAAGATTGTACCACCATCAAAAGTAACTATAAATTTGGCACAGAAAGTAGATATGCTGCAACTGTATCATGAGCGGATGGGTCATCAAAACAAAAGGCATGTAAGAAGTCTAATCGAGAGGGAATTCGGAATAAAAACCAAGGAAAGTGGAGAATTATGCGAAGGCTGTATTTTTGGTAAATCCCACAGACTGAAGTTTGGTGTACGGGAGAAGGCCACTAAGCCAGGAGAACGCATTCACACAGATGTGTGTGGTCCATTCCCTTTGTCGATATCCAGGTATCGTTACTTTGTATTATTCAAAGATGAATTCACACGCTACAGATTTGTGTACTTTCTTCGAGAGAAGGCAGAGGTACATGAGAAGCTGAAAGAAATGTTGGCATCTGCTAAGGTAACTGGTCATACAGTAAAAGAAGTACTGAGTGACAATGGTGGTGAATTTGACAATCAGAAAGCACGGAAAGTATTGACAGATATGGGTATAAAACAGCGGTTAGTCATGCCATACACGCCAGAACAAAATGGGTGTAGTGAACGGGAGAATCGCACGATTGTGGAATCAGCACGAGCTATGATGCATGCACATGAGGAACTGCCTCAAACTTTGTGGGCTGAGTTGGTGAATACTGCTGTCTATATTTTGAATAGGACAGGTCCAACTACAGTGGAACACAAGTCACCGTTTGAACTATGGAATGGCAAGAAGCCACAGATTAAGCACTTACGGATTATTGGATCGCCTTGTTATGCGCATGTACCAAAACAGACCAGGAAAAAGCTGCATAAGAAAGCAGTAAAATGCGTACTTATTGGTTATGATAATGACGATGGATACAGGCTTTGGAACAGCAAGGATAACATGCTAGTGAGGTCAAGGGATGTAACTTTCAATGAAAATCCTTTGGGTGCTGAAAATCCAGTGAAAGCTTCTACAGAAGCTGAAATTGAAATTCCTTTGGACTTGCCAGAGATCCATGGAATGAAAAATTTTGATGAAAGTGCAGGAAATCCAGTTAACGGTGGATACAATAACAAGAGTGTTGATACTGATAACACAGACTCTGTTGGTAGAGAAGATGTTGTTCCAGTTGAGGATTTGGATGCATTTGATGATGCTAGGAGTGATGTTTCTCAACATAGTTTTGAGTTAGGGGGAGAAATTCATACTGGAGATGAAATTCCTGAACAAGAAATTATGGAATATGGCGGAAGAATCTTAAGAGATAGATTGTTACTTCGTCCACCTGAGAAACTCAAAGACTATGTTTTAAACATGGCTTGCTGTGATTACCAAGAACCAAATTGTTATAAAGAGGCTGTTAATAGCTCTGAATGGAATCTATGGAAACAAGCAATGGACTGCGAGATGGATTCTTTAAATGAGAATAAGACTTGGATCATTGTGCCCCTTCCTAAGAATAGAAAGGCTTTACCCTGTAAATGGGTGTACAAAGTTAAACTAAATGCTGATGGTTCAGTGGACAAATACAAAGCCCGACTTGTTATTAAGGGATTTAGACAGAAAAAAGGGATTGATTATGATCAAACGTTTAGTCCCGTGGCTAAAATGGCAACAGTTAGGTGTGTATTGGCTGTGGCAGCAAATGAGAACATGTCGATGATGCAATTCGACGTGTCAACAGCATTTCTGTATGGTACACTTGAGGAGGAAATTTACATGAAACAGCCTGAAGGCTATGATGATAGTTCTGGTCGGGTATGTTTATTGAAAAAGAGCCTCTACGGTTTGAAACAAGCTCCAAGATGCTGGAATAAGCGGATCTTGGATTATTTCAAAGAGAGTGGATTCACAGTTAGTGATTCTGATCCTTGCTTATTTATAAGAATGACACCATCTGGAGGTAAACTCATAGTTGCGCTATATGTTGATGATGGTTTGGTGGCTGCAACCAGCCAGGATCTTATTAATGAGTTTATGGCACAAATTAAAAGTAAGTTTAAACTGACAACAAAAGCGGTATCATATTTCCTTGGCATTGAAATAGAGAAGACTGATGATGGAATTAAAATATCTCAGGGATCTTACGCAAAGAAAGTGCTCAAGAGGTTTGGCATGGAAAATTGTAGGCCGGTAATGACACCAATAATAAAGGATGATGAATGTCATGGTCAAGACAAGTCATGTGATATGAACTATTTGTTGAAGAACTATAGACAAGTTGTTGGTGCATTGGCTTATTTAATGGTAGGAACTAGACCAGATATCGCATACGCAGTTGGCATAGCGTCAAGGAATCTGGAAAATCCTAAAGAACAGGATTGTGTCCGAGTTAAAAGAATACTGCGTTACTTGCAATATGCTCCAGAAAAAGGAATATTATACCAAAGTGGTTACAAAACGGGTATCCTTGAGAGTTACAGTGATGCAGATCATGGTGGTGACTTGAACACAGGGCGTTCAACAACTGGTGTATTATGCTTGTATGCTGGAGGTGCGATTTCATGGATGAGTCGGCGCCAGACAAGTGTGGCTATATCTACCACCGAAGCAGAGATTGTAGCTGCCAGTGAAGGCGCTCGAGAATCAATTTGGCTATCGAGAGTCATTGGAGACATGACCAAATTGAAGGGTGTGCCTATTCTAAGAGTAGACAATGAAGCTGCAATCAAGTTAGCCGAGAATCCGGAGTACCATAAACGGACTAAACATATTCGGATTAGACACTTCTTTGTAAGAGAGATGGTCACGAATGGAGAGCTAAATGTATGCAAGGTTGCAACTGAGAATCAGCTTGCTGATACCTTTACAAAAGCTTTAGCCAGACCAAGGCTGCAGAAACTTTTAAAGTTAATTGGTCTTCATTGAGAGAAGATAATAAGGTTGCATATAGTGCAATGTGCGACCTGCTTAGTTTTTGAAAAGTTTTATAGCCATATATATATTTGAAAAGCAGTGTCTGGTGTGTGTCATTAACTGAAATAAGTGAATGTAATAGAAAAAATTGTATAATGAAATATATCTAGTCTAATATGCAATATTGTGTTCTTATTAAACAAAGACCGTATCAGTAATGTCACTTAATGATGTATCAAGTAATGTAATCAGGTCACTATTAGATCTGTTTTTACCTTACCTACCTTATCATATACTCATAATATATATGCTCATATACCTTGGCACGTCTTTATTTTCTTAGATGTATATCTTTGACTTTATTTACAGGAGACTCAACAAACAGCCGATCTAACTCGACTTCTTTCAGCATACTCACTTGTAGTAGCACTTGACTGTGAAACTAAAATAAGCTCTGAAGGTAGTACTACAGAATCTACTACCCCTGAAGATAATTACTCAACAACAGAAGATACCCTCGCTGACACAACTCATGACGAAGATAAAGAAATTAAAACCACAACAAAAGCACCTACAAATACAATTACAACATGTGACGCCAGAGGCAAACTATTTATGAATGAAAATATGACTCTAACATTCAAAGCGAATGCAACTCACATAGCAGTTACTGCTCAATGGAACTACTTACTCGATTTTAGAGTGTTTTGCAATACGGCTGTTTCTACGTGGGCCAGCACTATAAAAGAAATTATAATATACGGATTAGACAAAACGAAAAATAACTATGATACCAAAAAACTTATAAATAGCACTGAGCCATTAATAGATTTGTGTCAACTCGTCAAACCAGACATTGATGAAATGTCTTTCAAATTTGTTGATGTCGATTGATATTTAAGAAAATAATATCTGAACTTAATTATATTTTATCGGAAGCATTGTGTCATTTACAGTATTCTCATTTATGTATCTCTATCATTGATATCTCTATAGTAAATTTGAATAAAGAATAAATCACTATTCCTTACGTTTGCTTGAAGTTTAAACTTAATTCAGCACATTCTTTGAAGTAATCAAAATCTGCGTAGAATCCATATTCAGAAATAAATTTGCTAAAAAGATTTACCTCCACGTCAACATTACAAAATATTTTTTTATGTTCTTGATATTACGTTTTCTAGAGAGCATAATATTCGTATCGCCTATAACCAGTGGACAATTCAGACACTTTCAATGATACCTCCTTTGTCATATTACGTACATACATGTATGTATATTCATATCGCTCAAAATCATAACAGTCTTTTTTGCTTCGCCGTAGTCGGATGATAACTTGATTAAACCAAAGAGAAAAAACAATAAATTCCGCCTCGTGTTATGTACAAAAACGTGTTATATACAAAACCAGAGGAGTAATTTAATTTTTATTTGAGTTACATACAAATACTACTCACTACTAGTATATCCCGAGGGGTTACGTAGAGTGGATGCCAAAAATTATACCTACATTTCTCGTGATGTTTAAATCATATTATAAGATACTGGAGGCGAGCCTATTAACATCATCATTATCCTCATTATTTCAGCCGAAAGACGTCCAATGCTTGCATTGATTTCCGCAAGTGTTGGAAATCAACCGGCCCTGTGCATTTCATATCTTCATAATACCTCTATCTTAACCAGGATATCAGTCCAACTTCAAACGCTGCGCCTTCCAGTATGCAGTCAATTCAGAACCTTTCGTGCCCATCAACTATCAATGGTAACTATCACTTAATTTTGGCTATAATTGGGAATCCTATTTGCATATACAAAATAAATTTTGACCTTCAGCCGTATTCATTACGTGTTTTAGTTTATGACGCAGAAGTTTTTTTTTTAAATCATCGGCCTACAAAATGAAATGTGATGCGCCATCGTTATATGGTAGAGATATCCCACCCATAAGGAGCGAAATTTTCCGCCTTAAGCCTGTGCCTGTTTCCTGATAGCTATAACCCGGGGGCATATATGTAAGTCAATAGTGAATAGGCTATTTGTGGGTAAGCATTCATCTTCGAACACATCATCGCTTAGCATTAGGTGAGGTGGTGGTTAAACGCGAACCTATCATCAATTAAACATATTTATATACATACATATAGCAATTATAATAATATGAAGCAATAGTTTTGCTTTGAATTTGGGATTACATTCTATCGTGAATAAACTCATGTCTACTGAGTGACATCATTATAATTATTTTAAAAAAACTAGATATGTATGTATAGAAAAAGTGCGAGCACCAAAAGTAGAATATTGAATAGGAAACCCCGCAAGGTTCACAATACTCTGATTTCAGTATAGTCTAATGAACTATTTGTTACAAGAGAATTCACTTGGAAGATTGATTCAAGGCTAAACTTACTTTTCTTGACCTGGAATTTTTTATTGGGTCAAATCAAACATCTATACATATAATCTATACAAGTATACATATAATAAAACAGTAGAAACCATAGCGTCTGTACATGGATCTACTTTACAAAAAAATGAGCGGAGGCGATAAAAAAGATCTACACTTCTACAGAACACAAAAATATCATCTTTATTTTTTTAACATTTTTCTGTCTGTCTGTCTGGTTTTTCACGCTAATCTCCGAATCTACTGAACAGATCTTGGAGTTTCCGAAGTTAGATTAAGCTTAATTCTGAGCAACATTTAATCTTTGTTTAATTAAAATTGATGCTCTGGAAAAAAAGTAATTTAAAGATATTTTTTGCATCAATGTGGTTGTAGCAGCAAACTTAAAGTAAAAAAATTATGAAATATTTACGTTAGACATTAAGTTCATGCACTTTTTTTCCGATTGTTGTAAAAATACAGTTTCGCCGCATAATTTTATTATTATAATAGTATCACTTCTTCTATTTTCTAACACCACAAGTTAACCCCAACACGAGAGAGCATAAAAAGTATCAGCCCAGTAGTTGTATGGTTTCCTTCTACAAGTAAGACGCAATGGTATGATGATATATATGCCGTTAAACTTAGTTATAGACACCTATGTTCTTTGGTACGTCGCTCATCGTGTCAAATCACAACACAAAAATATGTTAATAAGCCACGAAGACCAGGCCTCGTGTGCCTAGGTGGTTGCAAGTATGAAGGATGTCTTAAGTACATTTTATATTAGGTTTTACTATCTGAAACGCTACCTTCGCCTGCAATCCTTTGTTCGGCAGGCAATGGCCCTATCACAGACCCCGTTACTAAAGCTGACAGCTTTTAGACGCGTGTGTGGAATATGATGCTCCGTGAACCCGGGCCTGGTCCTTACCAGACAGAGAGCGACCCCTGCTCGACGTCCGCGAGCCCGCACCTACGGTGGCCGGAGATCGAGTCGCGATCCACCCGCTTGCGACCCTGTTAAGTCAATATCTAAAGTCAATTCATTTATTTACATTAACAATATTTTTTTCTGCAGTAATACTCCATTTTGTTCTGTTTTAGAATACTTATATTAAAGGTCGTAATAACTTAAACCGTTTCTTGGGCAAATTATAAACAGTAACAACTTTGTTTCCTTTGAGTTCGGCTTATAATAAAACAATATCAAAGGAAGCCAAGACTCGACGGAAAAGACTTACCTACGATTAATTTTTTAGAATTATTTACCAACATATTATGTGTATAGTTTATCTATAAATATTGCTATCTGAGTTAAACTAATGATTCTAACAAAGAGTTAAAAATTATATTTATACACCGGTCTGCCATATCTTTAATTAAATTATGTTTTATTATAATTATTTCATATGCAACGAATAACATATCACTAACTTTAGTTACTCTAAGTATTTTTACTTTTGTTTAGGAAAGAAGATGTTTTTTTTTATACAGTGTACATTTTTAATCAAGTTACTGCTCTATTCTCATATACTATACTAGTACTCACGCGGGGCTTCGCTCCCGTGGATTCTATCACGGTAAAAACATAACTCTCCTTTTTTGCAGTCACGTAAAAAGTAGCCTATAACCTTCCTTAAGCTTCCAGCTACTTCCATACCAAATTGCATCCAAATCCACCCAAGACTTTCGAAGATTAGCGCGTCAAACAAACAAACAAACTTTTCCGCTTTATAATATTAGTATAGATTTATCTAAACTAATTTTTATTAAGAAACATTTGCTGTAAGTTTGTATGTAGGAAGTAATCTTCGGAACTAATAATCCGAAAATTACCCCCTAAAAATTATTTTTTGGCAGTAGTGCAATATTGGTATTTCGGTGTCACGGGCAAAGTGCTAGTGTAGATAGAAAGGAATTTACTTTATCTAGGTACAGACTGCCCACTTTTATAAAAATTTGCTCTGTAAACAAATCATCAGAAATTTGCCATGACTGGGTTCATCATAAATGAGGTTAATATGCAAACAAGGTCGCAGTCGCAGCCAACGACTAGAGCACATGTATGGCTTCATAAAAATGTGCACTATAATCGGTGTTAGGCAACGCTTCCACTACGCCGTGATTTTATTTATCGCGCAAAATAACAACAGCACAGATTAAGCAAGGGCGGATCCAGCTTTGGTGCCAGGGGGGTCACATAATCGTGGTCAAGTCACAAGAAGTTATAATTTGTATTTCCTGACTCCACTGCCACTTGGCCATCCACTGCCAATATTCGTTTACAACGACATAAACTGGAGTATTATCTAGTAACAATGTAAAAATTTTAATTAGTGGTCCACTTAGGTCCTGGACCCAGCCCAGGGGGGGTCATGGGCCCCCCCTGGATCCGCCCTTGAGGTTAAGGTTTCAAGGTTAAGCAGTGCTTGCTGAGATACATCCGTAAATGTGTAACTAATATTAAAATATCGACAATACCCCTTGCCTCGGAAAGGATGTTAAATCCGTTGGTCCCGGCTATCCTTTATACATCTTTGACAGCCGTCTCCGTGACACCAGACTTGTCAAGGGGTATTGTGTTACCTACAGAGCTACTGTATTGTGGAGTTGCTCCATGTAAAATACTAGTACGCAGGCAGCTGAGTACTTATGGCTAGTGGCTGAACAGTTGACGATGTGTCGACAATGTAAATGGTACGTCTTGGGTAGTTTACTTTTTTTAGGGTTCTGTACCTAAACGGGAAAACGGGACCCTATTGCTAAGACTCCGCTGTCCGACCGTCTGTCTGTTTGTCCGTCTGTCGCCAGGCTGTATTTCATGGACCGTGATAGACGGTTGAAATTTTCACAGATGATGTATTTCTGTTGTCGCTATTACAAACAATACTAAAAAATAAAAGAGTAAAATAAATATTTAATGGGGCTTCGATACAACAAACGTGATTTTTTTGCTCGATATTGATAACGGCAACAGTTAGACGCTTGAAATATTCACAGAATATTTAGTTACATATTCACTTTAAAAATAAATAATTAAATTAAAATAAAACAAATATTTAAGGGGGGCTCCCATACAACACATATTTTTTTTTTGCCGTTTTTATAGATAATGGTACGGAACCCTTCGTGCGCGAGTCCGACTCGCACTTGGCTGGTTTTTTTATATTTAATAGGCTAGGCACGATTGGTCACTATGCCTTATTCAAGGGTCAACAGTATCATGTATATTGTGCTTGACGATGGAGCACGCTTGCCTCTGAATAATCGATGAACATTTACGTAATCAACCGGATTTATCTTGTTTAGTTCACATAGATTTTTATTATGTAGCAGTAATATTTTCTTAATTGATGTTTACTTGACGTTTGTTTTGACTGCCACTAAAAATAGAGATAGGTAATTGAGATATAAATACTATTGTTTTCGAAGTTCTGTAGTCAATACCTAACCATTGTAATAAGCCGTGTCCACCCACGATGGAACTTCGAATTTGAGATCATAAGCATAGAAAGAGGCCCCCAGTCCGAGAATGCTGTGAGCATAAGAAAATCCCGACATTATTATTGCAACATTTAGTAGATTAATTGATTTATTTTACCTACTTAAGTGTCTATACAAGTTATACAAATATATCAATGATTTCATTTCAATACGCCCATTAATTTAAAAGTTACTAGAAAAGGGCCACTCATAGTTCAGCACACTAAGGCTGGTTACTACTTAACGGGACGATCCTGTGGTGATCTCTAAATTTAAAGGCCCACAGCCAGGATTTAAAGGCCCCCAGCCAGGACAAAGCCCCCAGCCAGGACAAAGGCCCCCAGCCAGGATGTTGGGAGGGATTCATTGCATCCACTGCATTTGCTACGAGCCTCAAACGGTATACGCATCATCCATTAGTTGTAATCGCACTCCATGTCTTAAATAATAACCCGTACGTGCTGATCTTCAAAGTCAAGTAATGCTGACTAAGTCTGCACTGTGGATGGCTGACCATCTTAATAGGTAACGTACAGACGCCAGCACATGAAACTACCCGAAACTATCAAATTTTCCCAATCAATCTTGAACTTAATTTCTTTAACAATAAAGTTCAAAATCTATTAAATAAATTTGACAGATTGTTGTAGCTTGATGTGCTGGCGTCTGTACCTGAAAAAGTACGTTAAACCGTAAGCCCTAGTAGTTATTTGTACATCTTTGACAGTCGTTACGAGTAGTCAGAAGACAGAAATTCTGGCACTAGTGTTGATAAAGGGAATCGTGTTATCATGTAAAATGCTGGTACTCTGTTGCTTTCGGCTAGACTGAAGCAGTAACTCAATGTTGTTTGGAATATGTTAGGCAGATGACTAGCTGTAACAAAAATTCTACAAACTGTACTTCGAAGAGTGTGTGCAGGAGCTCCATGACCTGATCCTCCAATTCCCCTACCAGTCTACCAAATGTACTGCCGGGTACCATCCACACTTAGTCAATATACCGTCTCATCGTACTAAGCGCTTCTCCGCAACATTTATTGTGCGCACAGCCAAGGTGTGGAACTCCCTGCCGGCTTCTGTATTCCCTACCACATATGACTTGTCTGCTTTTAAATCAAGAGTGAACAGGTACCTTTTGGGCTCGCTCGTTCCATCATCAACCTTATCTATCGCTTACCATCAGGCGTGATCGAGGTCAAGAGCGTGGTCACCTATACTAATAAAGCGGAAAAGTTTGTTTGTTTGAACGCGCTAATCTTCGAAAGTACTGGATGGATTTGGATGAAATTTAGCAAAGGAGTAGCTGGAAGCTCGAAGAAGGCTATGAGATTTTACTCGACTGCAAAAAAGGAGAGTTATATTTTTATCGTGATAAAGCCCCGCGCAACTGCTAATCAGTAATAAAAATAATACTTAGAAAAAAGACTGAGCTTTCAACTAGCATCAGACATATGCGTTGTTTACCCAGACGCAACATGCACTTAGCGTAAAAGCACGTCAAGATTTCTGACGCATGCATTTACTGTAACTGTAACTCATGTTACATGCAACGCACTCTCTTGCATCCTGAAAACACAATGGCGTCATCGTACACGTTCAGTATTAACGCAGAAAGTGCATTACGCATGCGGTAGTGCGTAGAGTAGAATAATATTTTTCATTGTACACTAAACAACTGTATTGCGGCTTACGAGTTTTTTTTTTTTCTTTTAAGTGACATAGCAATGTGGGTAGAATTCACATTACTAGAAATCTTGGAAACCCCTCCAACTAAGCTAAATATGCTTGTGTCTGGAGTGGGTTCATGGCAATAGTGTAATGGGTGGCGTTCGAACCCGCAATCTCTCGATCACAAGTTCAGCTTAGATAACATTGAAATGAATTACAGATAGTGTAACTTACATCATCACCTGTGATGGCTGGAAAGCGGTGAAGAAAATCATTGCGAGGAAACTGGCATTTCCTAGGACCAAACGTCCGAAGACATGGAACATTCATCCTGTGTGGTGGATTAGGGCCCACACTTTCACAGGAAAGGGAACGTTATGTACAGACGCCAGCACATGAAGCTACCCGAAACTGTCAAATTTTCCCAATCAACCTTGAACCTAATTTCTTTAACGATAAAGTTGAAAATCTATTAAATAAATTTGACAGATTGTTGTAGCTTGATGTGCTGGCGTCTGAATCACTAGTGCAGACACAGGTGCGCTTGGAATACAACGAGGCGTATACTCGTGTGGATAACCACACTTCATCTAAGAGATCTCTTAGATTTCGATTTCATTGAATTCCATATTTGTTTACTTCTCTCTTTGATAGATATTAAGACGCACAATAATCCCGCGTAGGTACTCAGTGTGGAAAGCTCCCGATGCAAGTGTTTGAGGAAATATAGGGTCGACTTAGGGTCATACCCCTCCGCTCGGGACATGTCAGACTCTACAATGTACATCCATGAGGATTTCCACCTCGAAACAGAAAAATCTTGCTTTGTACGTAAATAGACGCGACTATTGAAGACTGTTATAAGCGCCACATTAATGTCCCAAGTAACACAATTGCGTCTAAAAACGGACTATTACATATCTAATAGAATTTAATTTTATCGTCTACCTTAAGAGTAAAATATCCCCCAAATAATCTTCAAGAACGCTTATAGACACAGTTTAGTAAAAGTGGGCACAACCTTATCCGCTCGCATAAGAATGAGTTAAGAAAACATGAATAGATAGAGATAAGAGTTGTAAATTTTCTAATTGTCTATAGAGATTTTTCTAGTGTCTCACTAAACTGTTTATAGGTCACAAATTTTACTAGTATATAGTTTATAGATAAAGTTGAGACCTTTAAAGAAGTCTTTACTCGTCGAGTTTTTAAACCAAAATTAACTCAAGACTAACAACTTTAAGTAACTTTTGATTTGTAATAGACAACGACACATAATGGCGAAGAACTTACAAGAGTTATTTAAACTTATTATTGTATTGCATCATGGCGTAACAAATTTCTTATTTCATATATTATACTTATGTTTTAGCTAGTTATAAACAAGCAAATCTATATGCGATTGAAATTCTATCGTCGATTATTATGTAAAACTCTCTTAAAATAAGAGCGCCCGCTGTAAATGTAAGATTTAATATTTTTTTACCAAATTATTTCTATAAGGCAATTTTTGAAATTGCATTATAATGTTTCAAATACTCATTTTATTTAAAATATAGTAATTTAAAACATGTTAAATGTTTAATTAGACATAATTTAATTATAAAAACATAATAATAAGCATTAAAATATGTAACGAAAATCATTTGAAGCAAAATTAAGCAATAAAAATGGCGTCAAGATAAAATTTACTAGAAAAACGACAGAACAAAACAAAACAGATTTATGAGTGGTTTAAGATTATCTAGTAACTGTCATCCAGGTCATTAGATGTGTTGTGAACGGAAGACCATTTTATGCAGTAACAGAGCAATCTAATTAATCAATTCAAGAAGGTAAGTAAAAGAAGAAGTATAGTAGTAGGTAGGTATGTATAACGCCGGTGGCGGCGGTGCCAAAGACACAAAGTGTAAAACATAAGGCTGGTATACAAAAGTGGACGGATCCCTCCGTAGCTGCGTACCCCTACCTATTCGTATTTAATTTTACTAGTTATGTGCATATTCGCAGATTTGTAGACAAAGCCCGTAATTTGTTTGACATGTTCGGTTGTATTATACCTACTCAGGCGCGGTCACAGCCTGCAATTTTGGAGGGGTCACTTATAATAAAATAAGTCGACTAAATTTGACTTTATTGCACAATACACTATTTTATTCATTTTTTAGCGGAAGGGAGTGTCAGGCTTCTTCTGACTAAAAACCGACCCTGTTCCTTCAGTTGCCCTTGTGGTCCCGGGCCGTGGTGTCTCGTTAGAACATTCCCAGCAGGCAAAGGCTCAACACGACGCACCGTCTTTCCGAGCCTGGTAACCAAGGGCTGCCATCCATCCGGTTTTCCCCGGATTTGTCCTAGTTTGGAGAGCGTCCGGGGGGATTTTCCCTATAAGCGTTCATGTCTTACGGGTGCTAAAAAGCACGATGATTTTATCACATTGTTTTTTATAATGTTGATTTATATAAAGAAAGAGACTATATGAAAAAATATAGAGCTCTATAATGTTATAAAAAAAAATAAAACCATAAGTAAACCTCGTTTTGTTTTCAACTTCGAAAATAATTTTTTCTAGGGTGTCCGGGGAAAAACTATAATTTTAGTTGGGGGTTGGTTTTTGAAGTCTGAGGCCGGCAATTTAGGTGACAGCAGACCTATCCTTACCGAACGGTGGGCTACCCCTGCTCGCCAGCCGCAAACCCACGCCAACGGTGGCCGGACATCGGCTGCCAACGCCCGAGGTGTCTCCAGCGGCGGCTGGGGCGTGAGGAAGCAAGTTGTCTCTCCCTCACGCATTCAGCCTCCTCCTTCGCTAGCATGACTGCGTCGCAGAAGGAAGCAACTGCATCCCATTCCCGCTCGCCCCGCACCATGGTCTGAACCAGGAACGAAAGATCGCCGCTGCTGATCGCCTCCACAAGGACACGGCGATGCTCCGCCCAAGCGGGGCTCACTTCTACCGTATGCTCCACCGCGTCCTGCGGGTTATCTTCACAATGACGACACCCAGGCGGGTTCTCCTGCTGTATCGAATACAGGTACCTCCCGAAACAGCCTCGAGTTCGGTCAGCACCTGCATCAGGCGGAAGGTGAGGACGCCATGGCGTCAGCTCATCGGCGGCTCCAGCCACTCCTCAAAGAGGTGATTTATCGGCGCGATTGAGGCATGCCTAGTCCTTGTGCCAATTGTGCAAGCGCGCGAGTCCTACCACCTCCAGATCCTATGGCAAGGACCGTACAATCTCCGCGTAGAGCGTTTGGCCGTCCTAGATTGGGCAGGAGCTGCTTCAATGCAGCCTCTGCCTCGTCCAGCCTTAGAGTTAAACTTCGGAAGTGCTTTACGAAGTTCCACCGGCTGTCGAGGACGAAACCAAGCACACCATAAAATGTATCAGAGCCCGTTCCCACTTATCCGATCAGTCTTTTTTCTCGGTCAGTCTAAATAGACGGATGTGCCAGTGGCAGTACAATTTGTATGGAACTGTTCACATTATGACTGATCCGGGAAAAAGGACTGATTGGAGTTATTTGACGGACGTTTTGCCACTGCGACGATCAGTCAAAACGCCCGGATCGGAACGTTGCGTCTAGACTGAAGACGAGACCCCCTCCGCCCCGCCCTTCCTCGCGTCGCTAGTCTCATTCGGCGTCATTACATTCTCTTTGGCGTCAGTGCTCGTGCAAAATGGACGGGGACGCTTGCGCGTTAATATCGCTAGTCGAAAATAAACCCGTATTGTGGGATAAAACGTTGGACGAGTGCAAATTAACAAATCGACGATTAGAAGCGTGGCGGGAAATTTGCATAATATTAAATCCTGAGTTTGAGAAACTGGACGAAAAAGAAAGAAAAGGTAAGTTAATTTTTTATTCAATACTATGTAGGTAGTTTCATATAGCTGCTTCCTACCAAGGTATTCTTCTCTTGCTCTTCGAATTATATTTGCAGTAGGACCACCTCTACACGGTCGCGGATGTGAACGATGTGGAAACGGGCCCGTTTCTTCACTTCTTCACTTATTGGGTTTTGTTGTAAATTAATACCGTCTTTATCTCGGACAAAGTTATGTAAAACCGTAGAAGCTTTTAGGACGTTAATCGCCGTTTCTATTTGAAGATCTAGAATACCAAAGGCACACTCAACATATCTTCTAGCTCGGCTCAAGCGATAGTTGAAGATTTTTTTTTCATGATCTATATGTGTACCCCGATATGGTCTTAAGAGATTCGGTGTTAAGCTAAAGCCTTCGTCCCCAATGAGTACATACGGCATTTCTTCATGATTGTGTGGTTTCTTGTACAGGCTTGGGGTTTGGTATATTTAATGAACCATCATTAAATTTTTGCCAACAGGTACTGTTCTTTAATATGGTAGAATCACACTCTTTTCCATATGAATCTACACATATGTAGATGAATCGGTATTCTGAATCGACCACAGCAAGTAATACAAAAGAGAAATAATCTTTATAATTAAAGAACATAGAACCACTATGGCATGGTTTTATAATTCTGATGTGCTTTCCGTGTACAGCTCCAAGACAATGAGGAAAGTTAGCTTTTGTTTCAAATTCATTTGTAATAGCTTCCCATTCTCTCTCTGTATCAGGCAACTTCATGAAATCTGTGAATAATCTCTTCCAAATAATGACGCTGGTTTCTTTTATTATTTTACTAATAGTTGATATTCCTACCCTATAATTATGAGTAGTGGAGTTCCTTGAACGAACACCCAGAAGCAAAATATCTGAAACCAATAAAATGGATGAAAACACTTAAACAACAAAATTTTATAATACTTATTATTATTTGTTTGCAGGAAAATCTGTATCGGATAAATGGAACAACATTCGAGACACATGGCGAAAATCGATGAAAAATAAGAAAGATGAAAAAAAAATTTGGATCTGCTGCCAAAAAGTCTCGACGTTATGTACACGATGATAGATGATGTTTTTAAAGAAGGTTTATGAGCCGAAATCAACCGAAGAGTCAATTCAAAACTACGATGAAGGAAATGTACAAAGTGGTCCTAGTAATGAAACTGACTTTCGTAAACCTTCGATTCCCATAAGCACGAAGAGCACAATAGACGTCGATGAAAAGATGTCTAAATTCCTGGACTTTAGGATGACACAAGAAAAAGAAAACCCAAATTTATTATTTTTCAAGGGTGTACTACCCGCCGTTGATTCTTTCACAATGGATGAAACTTTAGAGTTTCAAGCAGGAGTTTTAGCTCTTATACAAAAAATCAAAGGAATAGTGTTGGTTTCCAAAGATATGATTATCAAACTGAATGGCAAGATCAATATCGTGGATACCATACACAACCTCTTCAGCAGCCGGCAGCGTTCGTACATTCACCATCACCAACCTTTCAGTCATCGTATCATTCTCAACCATCTCCTGCAGCGATAAGTGCATTACAATCTCTTCAGCAAACGGCAGCGTTCGTACGTTCACCATAACCAACCTCTCAGTCATCATATCATTCTCAACCATCTTCTGAAGTATCGAGTGTATTAGATTATGATTTTGAAGGAATTTAGTCACTATGACTTAATCAATACGACAAAAACAAAAGCTCTCATGTGACTGTTTCCAATAAAAATATTTCAATAATTGCATATCTGTATTTTATTAAACTCCTAAAACTATATTATAATCCAACTAGCCACCTTGGAAGAGCATTTCCTATATAAATATTTGAAAAAAAAAAGGACGTACCTTAAACATATGGACAGCCTTTGTTGTTGACAAATGCACTCTCTAAATCTTGTGTCTTGTAATTTTATGTCCATTAAAATTCTTCCCAAGAGATCGTCGAAAGAGGAAAAAGACATTCGAAAGTAGTTAAAGAACTTCGCCTCATCATTCCTTAATTCACCCATCAATGTTTCAAACATGTTGAAAATCGGTCTCGAAGTATGCACCCAATGTTGTCTCCGTTTTCTACTACTTTTTCGTCTCAAATACCACCACTATAAGAACATCATCGTCGCCGTCCATCGCGTACGAAATACAAATGTAAACTGGCGGCGAGTCGAACCACCGACCTGCCGGCAAAACAGACTGATCGGATATAATGTGAACACCCACGTCCGGCGTCCGGTTTCAGGGCAAAAAGACTGATCGGATAAGTGGGAACGGACTCTACGCTCCGTTTAAATAGCTTTATTTTATTTTGTAGAAGATTTTTCAATTTGATGTGTACGATTTTGTGGGGGGGTCATGTCCCCTGTGACCTCTCCCTTCGGACCGCGCATGTACCTACTATGCATCCGTGGGGCCGCTCCGTCGCAGTTTCGAAGTGTTGTCTTTTTTTTACTGTTTCCATTGCATAAAATCATCCAATTCAAATATTTAATGTAAAATACACTTAATTAAGCAATTTTTTGGAAAAAAACCACTAGAAACACGTTTTCACTATACTTTTTTAAGACAATCTGAAAAATATCTATTAAAGTATTTTATCTAGACTTAAAAGTCTGTTTATAAGCAAAGATAAGAGTACCAATAGATAAAATATAATGTTTTATCTTAAAATATTTCATATTATCTATAAAGTTATATTAAGTTAGGTACCTTTAGGCTTTATTAACTATTTGTAGAGCATTGTATCTTAAAACTTTCAATATACCTATAAACGTACTTAAAATAAGTGTGCTTTAGAACAAATGCTCTAAAAATAATCGAACTTGAGAAAAAAAACTCTATAAGAATACATGTTCTTTATTGAAACCATCTTTAGAAAGCCCCTATCTAAAGATTTACCATGAATAGACTATCTATAGACAGATTTGTTTTAAACCTCCAAGATTGTGTTACTTGGGGTATGTGGTTGTTTGATAGGACTAGAAGAGCTCTTTTGTTTCGTATTTACGATAAAAGTTGATACTGTTACTAACCACTATTCAAAAATATAAGATAACATTATAATGAAAGAGCTGTATGAGGTCTAAGTACTTGTTTATAAAATCGCTTTTGTAGTGTTGTGGTCGATGATCTAATCTGACTGTGTAGGTAATATTTGCATTTTAGTATAACCACACTCTTTGTTCAGGGGAAAATCATGTCATACTTCTACTGACTGAACCCACCCCATTCTTTCAGTTGGTCAAGTGTTTCGGGGAATTGTCTCACTAAAACATTCCTGCAATCACTAGTGCAGACAGAGGCGCGCTTGGAATACAACGAGCCGTATACTCGTGTGGATAACCACACTTCTGCATTTACACAGAGCTTTGAAGTAATCATAATCTCAACATTGGTACATCTATTTCTTTTTTATAAATGTTTTACCTTCCACTAGGAATATCTTCAGTATCGTGGGTGCGTTAACTTTCTCGCCTCCTATCTAAAAAGTAAAATAAAAAATAAATTTGTTTATTGCGTCAAAACGGCTACATTTACAAATGTGACTAGCCAGTAAGTAGTAGTTAAAACCTGTGGTTAAAACACTAAACTTGTGTCGGGCCTGTCTCTCTCCCTCCCTTACTTGGTAATTTAGTTTAAAAAAAATGAAAAACTGATTGCTAAGATTTTTTTTTTTTTGTGCTTATCTGCAATCAGTCTCAAACTATAAGCAGATTTGTTCCTGGTCGTCATATCATGTCGAAGGAGCTCCTCAGCAGGAGAACCCTCAGCCTTCACCATCTGTCGCCAAGATTTTGTATGTCATGGCGCTTCAGTCGTTTAGTGTAGCTAATAGTGGCTAATACGGTAGCTAGGTCGTTTGGGTGACTTTCCAGTCGCTTTTTATATTTAATACTTGTTATTTTTAACTCTTCCTTAACAGTTCTTATGTTCAGGGCTTCATGGATCTCTGTATTGGTGATGAACCATGGTGCATTTGAAATGGTTCTTAGAATTCCATTTTGTAACCTTTGTATTATCTTCAAATTGGAGTCGCTAGCACTACCCCACAGCTGTGCGCCATACATCCATATGGGTTTCAGGATAGTTAGATATATTAAGAGTTTATTATCAATCGACAATTTAGAGTTACGTGCCATCAGCCAGTAAATGTTTCTGAATCGCATACTCAGCTCATCTCGCTTTGATTTGATGTGTTTCTGCCAGGTCAGCCTTTTGTCCAGATGCATTCCAAGGTAGCGGACAGAGTCTCCCTGTGGCAGAGTATTGGCGCCCATTTTTACCGGTGCACAGCTTCCCCTTCTCAGCGTAAAGGTGATATGTACGGATTTAGTTGTGCTGGCTTTGATTCTCCATTTCTGGATCCAGTCGTGAACCTTATCAAGGCTATTTTGTAAGATGGCGGATGCTGCAAACGGATCTTTGCTGCTTGCGAGAATTGCAGTATCATCAGCGAATGTAGCCGTAGTTACACCTTGTGTTTCAGGGAGGTCGGCCGTGTAAATGGTATATAAGACGGGGCCAAGAACAGATCCCTGTGGCACTCCTGCCATTATGTTTTGAATAGCAGACAGCTCTCCGTCTTCTTTCACTTGGAAAATTCGGTTTGTGAGGTATGACTTCATCAACAGGTAGTAGCTATGCGGTAGATACATCCTTATTTTATAGAGAAGGCCTTTATGCCAGACTTTATCGAAGGCTGCCTGGATATCCAAAAATACAGCAGAGCAGTATTCATTTTTTTCATAGGACTGTCTTCTTCTATCACACACCCGATGCACCTGCTCAACCGTAGAATGTTGTTGTCTGAAACCAAACTGGTGTCGAGGTATAACCAGATTTTCGTTGAGTATGGGTGATATTCTACTCAGGAGTATCCTCTCAAACATCTTGGACAGCACAGGTAAAAGGCTTATGGGTCTATACGATGACGCGTCTTCCAAGGGTTTTCCTGGTTTGTGTATCATTGTTACCAAAGATACCTTCCATAATCTGGGAAAATATTGTACTCGAAGTACCCCATTAAAAAGAACGACTAGAAAAACTAATGCCTTCCTGGGAAGTTGCATGATAACTTCTTTTGTGATGAGATCAAATCCAGGGGCTTTTTTGTTTTGCAGTCCATTTATTGTCCTCTTTAGTTCCCCTAGTGTCACTGTTCTTGGTGGAATTGACAGTTGTAGGTCCTGCTGCAGCGTTCGTTCGACTTTGTTTTCGAACTCCGCATTGTTGCCTTCATTAGGTGTAAAGATGTCGGCTAGGTGTTTTGCAAATATGTTAGCTTTTTCTTTACTAGTCCTGGTCCACCCAGACTGAGTTCTAATGGGACATTTATATAGCTGTGGCCTGTTCAACGCCTTTGTAAACTTCCAGAGAGAGTACTCGGTAGATTTTGTGGCAGTTAGATTTTCCAATTTATTTTGGAGTGTGGCATCATTTAAACTATCTATTGAGTGTTTCAACTCCCTAATAGCTTTGTTAAGTGCGGTCTTATCACTTTTACATCTAGTTTGATGCCATACCCTACGTAATCTTCTCTTCTCTATTATTTTGCGTTTTACCTCGAGAGGTACATTCCCAACCGATTGGCAGTTTGTTTCCTTTTTTAAAGGCGTGTTAATCCAGCAAGCAATCTGTATAAGGTTAGAAATGTATAGGGTTGCGTCATCTATCTCGTCAGGTGTTTTCAAGGAGACTTTCATATCGATTTTTTCATCAATGTACTCTCTGAAGCCTTCCCAGTCAGTATGATTATTGTATAAGGTATCAGGCCTATCATAGCTGATGATAGACGTACTAAGGGTTAAGATAACAGGAGTGTGATCAGAACTACTGTCCAAGCAGGATTCTGCCTTCATGTAATTTGACGAGAGACCCTTTATCACGAAGAAATCCAACAAATCTGGTTTTTTATTTGGATCTGTGGGCCAGTAAGTTGGTTCTCCAGATGAAATACAATGGAGATTATTTTCATCAAGGCTTAGTTTTAATTGCCTGCCTCTAGTTGTTGTTAGTCTTGAGCCCCAGTATGTATTTTTGGCGTTCCAGTCACCACCAGCCACAAATCTTCCCCCCAATGTTGAGAAGTATTCTGTGAAGTTTGTTGCACTAATTGTATGTCTCGGAGGACAGTATATTGCTGACAGGTTAAGATGCCCACAGCTGGTTTCTACTGCAACGGTGGTAGCCTGAATATGGTGTGTTCTAAATTCTGGGAGTACTTGGTGTTTGATAGAATTTCTTATTACAATGGCTGTTCCTGCATGGCCCGTTCCATCAGGATGATTAGTGACGTAGGAGTTGCATCCTTTGATGTTGAGTTTACTTTTGTCGGTACAGTGTGCCTCTGAGATTAAAGCAACATCAAGATGATTATTGGATATCAACAGTTCTAATTCAGCCTTGTTTGGGGCAAGACCATTGATGTTCCAGGTGCCTACTCTCAGCGCGGTCATTTTGATATCTTTTCAACTAGGGTGACTATGAGACTCATAAGAGTGCCCATCTGTTGTAAGATCATGTCGATTTTTTCCGACTGTTTGGTAAGTAGTTCTTCTAGTTTGCTGCTTATGCTGGCTGTAGATGTTGGTTCGATTTTATTATTTTTTAGTATATCAGAGTAGAGCTTTCGTTCTTGAATTTCTTTAAAATGTGGTCGTGTATCTATCGGAAAAGTTTTATTTGGCACTTCTCGTGTTTTAACCTTGAACATTGGGTTTCTTGCCATTCGTCTTTCTAGGATCTCTTTGTAGACTTCACATCCTTTATAATTGGCTGGATGTGCGCCTTGGCAAAGGGCGCATTGTGCTGGCGTGTTACGGTCTTTCTTTGGGCAATCCGAGGTTTTATGTCCCTGGGCACACTTTACGCATCGGTAAGGTCTCATACAATAATTTTTGGAATGACCGTATTGTTGGCACCTTTGGCATTGTGGCAATGAGGTTTTCTTTTTTGGATCTTCGATTGTTATCGACTGGTGATAGATATATTTAATATTCTTCACTGCTGTGTTGTTAACTCCTGGTTCGATATTAACAAAGAAAGTTGAGGTGGGTATTTTATCTGGTCCAAATTTTGAATTTATAATTTCACCATAGACTTTATTTCCAGTGTTTTCAATTGCTTCAATGATAGCACTATGTGGAGTAGTATGGTGTAGATTTTTTATGACTACTCTGTAGCAGCGTTGGTCTTTCAAGTTAAAGGTGTGTCCAATGAGGCCTTTGTTTCGGACTAGAGCAATAACATTTTTGTATGTTGCTATGTCCACACAGCTTACTCTAAGTTGGTTTCTGTTGACGATTTTTATTGTATAGCTGTCCTTATCTGCTGTGGACTGTACCAACTCTACAAGTTTATTAACATCTGCAATGCCGTATAATATTATGGGTGGTGGTTTACTAGGCCGTTTTTCTGTTGACTTTTTCGCAACTTCTTTGGGATCGAGAGGTAGTCCGCTAAACCTATTGCTTGTTGTGTTTTTTTCTGGCGAAGGAGACTGAAGTTTCTGCCTTTTTCGCTTGTGATTTCTGCTTACAGGGACTCTTTGCCAGTCTGGTGGTTTTGGTGGTAGCGCGTCCGAGTCCTGTAGCACAGTAGTAACAGCTTCACTCTGGGAAATACTTCCCATCGATGAGCTTCTAACTCTTCCAAACAGATTAGGATGGAGTATCTGCTGAACAAATCGTTTTCCAGTAGCATTCACTGATGAAGGGGCCTGGTTACCCTCCCCTACACAGTCTTCGGTAACAGATTTCACACCATGAGGCCCGGATACCTCATGGCGCCGGGGGTTAGCCGGATCGCATGACAAATCGTATTCCTTATTTTCCATAATTTCATAAGAGGTGAGTGGGAGAGTAGTAGCAAGTGTTTCCCATGCACCTGCACTCGGTCTTTTAGAGGATATTTAGTCACTCATGGTCTCCGATAGCCAGCTTTTTGGGTTATTTGACCGCCGCCCATGGCTCGGCGTTGACGATTTTTACGGCTGGCTTAGATGTTGTACAATTGTGTTTCGTCGTTCACAGCCAACCCTCCTCTTTTTTCATCCGGGCTTGGGACCGGCAATGGCAGAGGTTGTAAGAGTTGCTAAGAATAAAAAGAAACAATGACTTATAAAGCAATTTGCAGCTCTGTGAAGTGTTTAATTGTTAGTGCATACGTGACTGTAGTAGCGAGTTATTCAATGAAGTGTGATCAATTGTTGATCAAAGCGTGTGATGGTCTGATGGTGTGTACGTGGGTTTGAGTGTATATGATGGCAGGCGTGTGTGTGTTGATGTGTGAGTTTAAATTTTTGCAGATAGTGACATTATAATCTTTGTTGAAAAATACAATGACGTAGTTTATTATATCTTTGGAAAAAATACCATTATGTTAACACAAGGTAAACATTTTTAGCCTAAAGAATGTGTTATGATGAAGAAAATAAGTTTTCATGTTACTCTATACAGTGGCTCTTTTTCATCATAATTAAATATGTTTGAGTTTTTAACCACTCGGTTAGGTATCAGATTTTTGCATCGGTGCGAGACCTTATGGTGGACATATTTGAATTTCTATTTTAATAATTATAGCTAGAGAAAATTTATACAAAATAGTTTTATTTTTATTTAATAATATTTTTTAATAAGTTTTTTATTAATTTGATTGTACATATATGTATGCAGGCCAATTGGCATACGTACTGATGCCTTGCAAAAACTGTATGAACCCGTAAGGAGAGAGCCAAAATATATATTTTCGCCTCTTAGCCTTTTTTTTCCTGTTGGGAAAATCATCGCATGACTTTTTCCGCTCTGGGTGGAGCGGACGGGAGTGTCAGACTTGTACTGACTAAAAACCCACCCTGTTCCTTCAGTTACCCTTAAGTTCCGGAACTGCGGTATCTCTTTAAAACATTCCCGCAAATTCGCCTCTTAGAATGGCTTTCCATGTTAATTGACTTGCGTTTATGTAAATATGGAATCATGTTTAAAAGGGGTATTTATTTATTTAAACTTTATGTACAATGGTGTTACATGGGCGGACTTAATGCAGCCAGACATTCTCCACCAGTCAACCTTTGGGTAAAAAAAAACTATACTTTCCTGACTAATTTCTATATACGCGAATCCTCGCGAATCTATACTTACGTAAATGCGAAATCCTGTTTTTTTGTCCCTCTTTCAGGTCGCAACGGACGGAACACCGACCTTTACATAGTTCGAAAAAGGCTAAGCAGATTATGATAGACTGTGGGAAATCTGCATGGCTTTAGTAGAAATTTAATCTTAGTGGCTCCTCCCTAAACTGGTACGCAGTATGTAATTACTGACTGCGTGAGTGCTATGTGAACCTTATTGAGTGCCTTTTGAGGCACACACACATTAGGTATTATCATCCATATTATTTTATTATTAAAACACGTATAAATTTTCGGAAGCGCGACATATCTACACCACCACTGATCCTAAAATTTGAATTAAACACATACAGGGTGGCCCGTTTACAGTGGTCCAAAGATTTTTTTCAGCTTGAGAGCATCATAAGTGATCATTTAAAATATACTTTAGTTAAGCGAAAACTTATGGTTTAGATATTATGTTTTTTTTTTTAAATTACCCGAAATTTCAATATTTTTGACACAAAACCACTCAGTTATGAAAAGTCCTGGACCGAATCGATTGAAATTTGGTATAAGCATAGTTCAATAATCTACCTATCACGCTAAAGGCTCATCTAGTGTAAATAACTAGACTAGATTATTAAAAAAAAATCGCAAGCAAGACAAATCCGCTCTTTGCCAATGTAATACAAATGGTCACTTAAACATCAACCTTAAATGCACAACGCTAGAGTCTGTTTTTGAGTTGGGGGCCTATTGTTGATATCATCTCTAATTTATTTAATCAGCCATACTACCTATTTAAAATGTATTGTTTGGATATAGACTGTGAAGTGTGCTAGGTCCTAAATTGTGTAGGTACACTTGAATAACTCAAGTTCGCATTTAGTAACCGATTCGTTGTAACAGCGACATCTATTTGTTTAAGGAATAATCATTTCCGGCTCAGGATAAACTTAACATTGTCGTCAAGACGATAGTCAACTCGCACCACGCCCTATATCTAGGTCAAACACCTTTCTTAAAATCCAAAATAAATGAACCCATTAACTGTAGGCGCTCTTTTTTATGTAGACACATTCGTCAACAAAATAAATTCTTTAAATCTTTTGGCAACGGAAACAAAACGCTATCGATTGTTATTTGTATCCATGCCAACGCACAAACAGAATATTGCGAGTAGGTAATTATTTTATCGGCAATGATGCAATTAGTGGCAGATCACTATACGACCCCCTTATCTTAACACAATAAAATATTCTTATGTGTCTGCTCTCTATTCTTACACACGCTTTAGTAATAGACGGTACTTTTTACGTAATACAACGCTCAATCAATAAACAAGTACAGCTCTCCGTGTTTATATTTGCGTGTTTACAGTAACATGGATAAGACCGCGGACAGTTCCATTGCGGGGGACATAGATTATAATTGAAATGACCTCTTAGTGAACCCAGATAAATCTACGTTTGCATCAAATAACAAGTTATTTTGTGGAGAAACGCAGCCAGTGAAGGAAGTCTTCACTCACAACTAATGAAACCGGAGAATAATCTTGAGGAGCCGAAAGAAGAACCACGTAAAAGAAGTTTCAATAACCCTGGAGCAAGGATGCCAAACATCAAAGTATTTACCGGGAGCTCACATCCGGAGATGGCGAAGAGAATTGTTGCAAGACTTGGCATCAATTTAGGAAGAGCTACAACGAAGAAGTTCAGTAACAAAGAGACCAATGTTGAGATCGGAGAGTCGGTGAGGGGTGAGGATGTGTACATAGTTCAAAGTGGCTGCGGAGAGATCAATGATAACCTGATGGAACTGTTCATCATGATCAACGCATGTAAAATTGCATCGGCTTCCCGTGTAACAGCAGTGGTTCCCTGTTTCCCGTACTCCAGGCAGGATAAGAAAGACAAGAGCAGAGCACCAATCACAGCTAAGTTGCTTGCGAATCTCGTGTCAGTAGCTGGTGCAGACCACGTCATCACAATTGACCTGCACTCCTCACAAATCCAAGGATTCTTCAACATTCCTGTGGACAACTTATACGCTGAGCCTGCTATCACAAAATGGATCAAGGAGAATATACCTGACTGGAAGAGCAGTGTAATGGTGTCGCCTGACGCTGGTGGAGTGAAAAGAATGACAGCTATTGCTGATATATTGGATATTGACTTCGCGATCATTCATAAGGAGAGGGAAAGAGCTAACGAAGGGGACTCCACTGTCCTTGTTGGTACTGTCAAGAACAGGACAGCAATAATGGTTGATGATTTAGCAGATACTTGTGATACTATCGTCAAAGGAGCAGAAGCCCTTCGTGAAGCTGGGGCTACTAAAGTCTACGCAATATTGACTCATGGAGTATTCGCTGGAAACGCTATCGACAAAATTAATAACTCATGTCTGGAGGGCATTGTGGTAACAAATACAATCCCTCAGGATACAAATATGAAAATGTGCCCGAAGATACAAACTATTGACATTTCAATGATGCTTGCTGAGGCTATAAGACGTACTCATTACGCTGAATCGGTCTCATATTTGTTTACAAACGTACCTTATTAGAATTTCTTATTAGTTCTTCATATGTTATTACTGATAAGCTTTTTTATTTTAGCATAGGAAATATTGATAAGGTTCTACTATAACCTGCCTACTCATTATTAAGAATCTGCTATATATAAGCGAATTAATGTAATTTATCAATGGCGAATACAGTCTAATTTACTGTGGTATATTTGAATTTATTTTATTGAGAAAATTTCCTTGAATTATTCGACACAGCAATTTTTTTTAGTTTATCTCTCGTGGGATATCTATAATTTGATGTCAAAACCAGGTTTTTACCATAATTTCCGTGAATTTCTGTGACTCTAAGTAAACCAAGGCCAGACAGATTTAGGCAAAATACGTGATCAAAATGGGACAATCATGTATAATAACTTACAAATATGTGTAGATAGCTGCCACGTGTAAGCCTTTTCTGTTGACTCTACCGTATCTAACTTATCTATCGTTATTTTATGAGGTAAGAAAATTAGGAACAGTTCAAAAGCTTTACAGTTACCTTATTCATTTGCTCAGCATTCAGCGTTTCCTTGGAAACATATTCATGAAACTCGCGTTGTTTTTCATTGAACTTGAAATGTCAATATTTAAGCAGCGGATAATTTGGTAGGAACTCATGGAACAGATAAAACGGTAGGAACTTATGAAATAGCGTAAGTAAATTAAATATAGGTACGCAAAACAAAGAAGTAGGCATAATCTGTAGTAATATTTAAACGGGAAAGTGTGTTTGTTTATCCTTCTGTCACATAAAAATATAGCAACGGATGGATGTGATTCTGATGTAGATATTGTTTAAGGGCTATAAAATGACAAAAAGTTTTTATTCGTTGAATAAAACGTATCAGGCGAGTGAATCCACAGGCAATAGCTAGTTTTGTTATAACAGCCCATCACACTGAGCATATATTTCATGATTTGTCAACATATATTTACATAAGATATATTACGTAATATATAGATAATATATAGAGAGGTAATAATATATATATCTATACTAATATTATAAAGCTGAAGAGTTTGTTTGTTTGTTTGTTTGTTTGTTTGTTTGTTTGCTTGAACGCGCTAATCTCAGGAACTACGGTTCTGATTTGAAAAATTCTTTCGGTGTTAGTTAGCCCATTTATCTATACTAATATTATAAAGCTGAAGAGTTTGTTTGTTTGTTTGTTTGTTTGCTTGAACGCGCTAATCTCAGGAACTACGGTTCTGATTTGAAAAATTCTTTCGGTGTTAGGTAGCCCATTTATCGAGGAAGGCTATAGGCTATATATCATCACGCTAAGACCAATAGGAGCGGAGCACTAATGAAGAATGTTTCAAAATCGGGGGATTTTTTTTCCACGCGGACGAAGTCGTGGGCGGAAGCTAGTAGGTAATATATAGAGAGGGAACGGAGGGCCCTGTCCGTGCGTGCGAATATGATAGCCCGCAGGTTTGCACGTTGTACTGCAGAAGTAAAGGTGACGCTCTTTAGAGCATTCTGTACCACCTTCTACACGTGCAGCTTGTGGGAGAGGTATTCGCAGGCATCGTATGGGGCCCTCTGTGTCCAATTCAATAACGCCTTCAGAAAATTGTTATTTGATCTGCCTCATTTATGTTTAGAATTATATAATTATGTTAATAATATTGATCTCTAACCTAAAGTAGTGCATGTGGTGTTAGCCTGTAAGTAATTGTTGCACTTATAAATGTAAAATGACTATTTCATACCAATGAATAGTGTAAACAATTGTAGGTTATCCTAAATAAATAAATAAATAATCGTTGGTGGCTCGTGTCATGGCTAGTCCCAACAGGGTTCTGAAGATGGTCGCGGATAGAGTGGACTGTCCATATAATATGATATGGTCCACTGCTGTCAATTACATGTGTCTTCGTATCGTGTTGTGTACTAACCCTAGTTTTTTAAGGTAATTGTTTACTAACCATAATTACATATATGAGCTATGTGGCTCGAAATAAAGATATGTTTGAATTTGAATTAATCATTACGTAATCGTAGGAGGATGCTTTTTAATTAAAAGGCAGAGCGCAGGGCCGGATTAGCCCAGAGCGGAGCCTTTTGCTGTACAAACTGTGCCTTGGTAATTTGGTTGATGAAGCGTTGTATGATTTTGAGAACATAATGTTCTTTCACTGTTCTCTTTAAACTGCAATAGTTTAACAGTCCCCCTTGTTAGGTGGTTTCACAACTTATGTAGTGTTATGTAATATAGGAGGGCCGTTAAGAAGATACCTTTTATTTAGATTTTTTTTGTCTCTCCCTCACGCGTTTTGCCTCTTCCTTCGCTAGCATGACTGCTTCGCAGAATGAGCCGACTGCATCCCATTCCCACTCGCCCCGTACTAAGGTCTGGACTAGGGCCGGCAGTGAGAAGCGTCGTCGGTGCAAATCTACTCCACGTGGAAGAAACTGTTTAAGAATATACCTAAGATTTGAAATAGGAACTCTTCCACCGAAGGTCTCCGTCAAAATTCCAGGTTTCAGTTGAAAGTCCAGGAAGGTTTTTCATCAGAAGAAGGAGACTGGGTAAAAAAAACGCGAAAGATTTTATTTACTATCGTACTTCTTTATTTTTACGTCAGAGCGTTTACCAAGTGCAGACTCTGTAGTAGGTATTTGCTACACCTGCTGCGTTCCAAGTCCGGCTCTGCCTGGACATGAAGCACCAGCCTTTAGTTTATACATATACAACGTGTAATTTAAAGGGTATATACATACCAAGTTCACAGCTTGTTTGAATGATAACAAACGATATAGCAAGGGTTTTGTAATCCTATGTCTACATGTCGCATCTTTAATAATAAACTGCAATTATTCAAAATTCATAGTTTTTGGGAAATGACGTTTAAAGTTTTGCAATTACGACTCCTTCCACATAAAAATTTAAATAAAAAATTTGCTATCTCGCTTGTTGTCGTCCGAATTAGACGATTGTGAGACTGTATGCAAACTTTACAGGTGTTTAATTCGGTTTATGATTAAATCTCAAAAAATGGTATTTTTTAATTATTACGGTTTATTATTAAACGTGCGATGTGTGGAACTTATTAGAAATTTCAATACATTGATACCAGAGACCGAATTTTTCAAATTAAGAAGAACGAAGAGAATTGTCGTTTCATTGGCAAGTGACGTGTTCAAGAAACATATGAAACTAATAATTAAGGGTTAATTCTGTGAGTCACTTATTTTGAGCTGAAACTTTGCATAGTGACTCCATACCAGATGTTGTCTTCAGTCCTTTTGGATAGATATGGGGTTTCCGTTACACGTTGTAGATGTGAGGAACGTATTTTGAAATTTATAGGGGAATGACCAATGTAAATGTTAATAAAGGTCAAGTTGAGATAAGAAGAATTTAAAATAACATAACGTAATAAACAAAAAACGTTAGTGTTACTTACCTTATGCTCATCTCATTAGAAGACTAGCTGTTGCCCGCGACTTCATTCGCGTGGGGGGTTATTCCGTTATTAATTATATTATCGCTTGTGTGAGGTAGCATGTGCAGAGGTTGAGGGCCAAATTTTCTTGTGTGTTTATAGACCACCAGCATCAAACTTTTCATCATTCTTAATAATAATGGAAGAAATTCTAACTAACCTTATAAGAGATAATAGATTAGTTTTTGTTTGTGGTGACCTTAATATTGATTTGTTAGTTAATTCGCCTGAAAAATGCAAGCTTATTTCATTGTTTAGTTCTTTCAATTTAAAATGTATATTCAATGAAGCAACGAGAATAACAGCAACATCAGCTTCATGCATTGATAATATTTTTACCAATTGTACTACTGTCAAAGAATCATTCCTGCTTAGTGGCGTTAGGTCTGACCATACAGGTCAACTTGTATCTTTTGAGTTGATTAAACAGTTACATTTAAATAAAACTATTGATTTTAGGCCTCTTACTAAAAACAAAATAAAAGCTTTTAATGATAACATTCTCAGTAATCTCTCAACAGCCAATTTTTACTCCCAAAACCCCAATGTAAATTATAGTTTATTATTTTCTACACTTTGCCTTGAATTTAACAAGGCTTGTCCAGTTAAGAGAGTTCAAATTAATAATAAATCTAAATTTAATGAATGGGCCACTGCTGGAATTAGAATAAGCAGAGATAATTTATACAAATTATATCATGAAAAATCGTTGACTTCTAATGAATCCTTCCATAATTATGTAAGAAATTATTCAAAAATATTTAAAAGAGTCTGCGCCCATGCTAAATCAAAATCGATTAGTAATAAAATTTGCACTTCTGCGAACAAAATAAAAACTGTGTGGAAGGTGATAAACAAAGAAACTGGAAACACAAATCAACGAGATCGGAATGAATTGATTTTGAACATTGATGATAATATCATCACAGATAAGTCAAAAGTGGCTGAGACGCTGGAAAATTACTTCACCAACATTCCAATAGAGGTTACAAAACCGTTGCAATCTTCTCCAATATTAGCAGAATCTTTTCTGAAAGAAAACTTTACGAAGGATATACCAACATTTGCATTTAAGCGTATCTCTATTGATGTAATTAAAAAAACATTCGCAAGTCTTAACATTAAAAATACTGAAGACTTATGGGGTATATCTGTTAGGGTTCTTAGAGATATCATAGACTCAATTGCTCCCGTCTTAACAGGCATTTTTAACCAATGTATAGACAGCGGTACTTTCCCAGACTTAATGAAACATAGTAAAGTAGTACCAATTTTCAAGTCGGGCTGTAAGAGTGATCCCTCTAATTATAGACCGATATCTGTGCTTCCAGCATTGAGTAAAATTTACGAAAAAATTATGCTGGACCAGATGCTATCACATTTTAATTCAAATGGAATTCTACATAGTCAGCAGTTTGGTTTCACGAAAGGTAGGTCAACAACTGAAGCAGGAGTAGCACTCATCCGTCACATTTTGGAATCTTGGGAGAAATCCCATGATGCAATTGGCATATTCTGTGACCTCTCCAAAGCTTTTGACTGCGTTGACCACGAAACACTGATATGTAAGTTACACCATTACGGAATTCGTGGACTAGCTGCTGATCTGGTTTTTTCCTATTTGTCAGACAGACAACAAAAAGTTAATGTAAACGGAGCGATATCTTCAGGATCTTTAGTGAAGATGGGCGTGCCACAAGGTTCAATTCTAGGTCCTTTCCTTTTCCTTGTATACATTAATGACCTACCTCTCATGATGTCCAACTTATGTAATATCATTCTTTTCGCCGATGATACTTCACTCATTTTTAAAATAGCTAGAAGAGATACAGATGTTTTACAAATCAATGAAAGTCTGGCTGTTCTCTCGAAATGGTTCTCAGCTAATAATCTCGCACTTAATGCGAATAAGACAAAATGTCTCAAGTTTTCACTACCTAATGTACCACAAGCTGGACTCAGTTTGATACTAGACGGCAAACAAATTGATCTTATTACTGAAACTGTATTTTTGGGTGTAACTGTTGACTCAAAGTTGCAATGGGGCCCTCACATTAGGACTCTTTCAGGTAAATTAAGCTCAGCTGCATATGCAGTAAGAAAAATTAGGCACTTGACTGATATAGCGACAGCTCGGTTAGTTTATTTCGCTTATTTCCACAGTATTATGTCTTATTGTATACTACTGTGGGGATCCGCAGCTGACGTAGATTCAATCTTCATATTACAAAAGAGGGCAATCCGGGCAATTTATAAAATGGGTCCCCGCGAATCCCTTAGAAATGTATTTAAAGAAGTAAATATACTGACTCTGCCTTCTCTTTATATATTAGAAAGCATATTGTATGTACGCAAAAATATAGGACTTTTTAAGATTAGAAGCGATTTCCATACAATAAACACGCGCAATAAACATGAAATTGTTATACCCAAATGGAGATTAGCCAAGACAAACAAGTCATCCCTTATAAACAGCATACGCTTTTATAACAAGTTGCCAAAGTATGTGACAGATCTTAGCGAGGGAAAATTTAAAACCCATATTAAACGTGTCCTTTTGAAAAAAGCATATTATAAGATTAAGGACTACGTTGAAGATAAGACTGCTTGGCAATGATTCCTTCTGCACATGTGGCTTCCCTGGCTTATTGTGACTGCGTTATTGTATAAAGGTCTATTAACAACCCCACTTTTTTTTTGTTGTTGTTATTATTTGTTTTTATTTTGTTTTTTTTTTGTTGTTATTTTTATTTTATTTTACTTGTATATAATTTTTATTTTTATGTCATTTGCTTTAGTTTATTTGCAGTTTTGTAAAGTTAATTTTTAATGTAAATGTGTGAACACTATAGACTCTGAGATTCATTTCTGTTTAGTTATATTACATTTTATTATGTCAATTAGTCTATACTGTCCTCTCATACCAAAAAAATAAATAAAAATTGTATCTGTTATGCAAAGATTGTGAAAATCAAGAATTTTTTTAAAAGAGTGACCGTGGAGTTTCTTGCCGGTTCTTCTCCATAGGAAACTACCAATTTCAAACCGTGCACTAACTTCTGACGTTTTATGAGTGCCCAATTTAGGCCTATGTAAAATAAAAACAATTTTGATTTTTTTTTTTATTTTGAGTAAAGAAAACCATCACGATACAAGGGGAATAGCATAGAATTTAATTGTTAATTGGGATACATAGCAACAGAGCAACACGGGCCACTGGCGGACCCGCCGGTGGCCCGTGTTGCTCTATGCATAGCAATGACGTTAAATAAAGAATTATCGTGCCACGATAAATAACAGAACAACACTTAGGTCAAAGTTTATTTGCAGATAACAATGGAATAAACAAAATGTTTTTGATAGCATAAACAAAAATGTTTTAACAATGTCTGTCTCTTTATGTAGGTATATTATATATTATTATTATATATATTTTATTATATATTCCACGATGTTAATATTAGATGGTAACAGAAAGCTTATAGCTAAGTACAACTGTAGACCCTGTTAGAGCACAGATATACTTATTTTACCAAGAAAATTAACTCATCTTGGCAATTTGAGATAAAGCAGGCTACGAGTAGGTACCACGCTATAGTTAAGAACTAAGTAGATATTTTGTAAAGTATTGATGCAATGCAGCAAGGTTGTTCAAGGCTTATTGTATAGGTCGTGTGGCGCACACGAGCTCAGGGTCTTCAGTCTTTGAGGGAGTTAATCTGTGTATACTAATCATAGATAAAATAAACAACTAAACTAACTTTTTTATATTTCTATGATACTAATATTACAAAGCGGAAAAGTTTGTTTGTTTGCTTAATCTTCGAAAGTACTAGGTGGATTTGGATGAAATTTGGTGTGGAAGTAATTTGAAGCTTAAGGAAGGGTATAGGCTTTTTACCCGACTGCAAAAGAAGGAGGGCTATGTGTTTATCGTGATAAGGTTCACGGGAGCAAAGCTAGTATACCTATGTATATGTATAGGGAAATATCAAAATATAATATCTACACACATTTAAGTTATCTTTTTTAAAGAAAAAAAAAGAGAGAAATATAAACTAAGTTAGTGTGGATTGTTTTCCTCTGGGTAGTCAGCTAGGAAACACCAGCTTCCTTTAGTTTGAATTGACTAGGTATCAAAATTACGTGCAAAAATGTTATTTAACGCCTACATATAGGTACATCCACGCATACACACATTCACAATCTACACATTCCAAAATCAAAAATGTACCCATATTTTTGTTACTTTTCCTATTTTTCTAATTCATGTAACGTTGTATTTATGTAGTCCCCCCTCTTGGAGGTGGGCGTCAATGGCCCGATAGATCGAAAACGTGTCCAGCCAGCTTGAAAAAACACTTTTCACCGGTCTCTCAATTTCGGTAACGGAAGTGTTTTCACGACTTTGTCACATGCTAGCGCGACACAGGATTTCACACTAATGCGGTTAACGTACCTACACAATCTTTTGTAAACTGTTATTTTTTTGGTCTAATAAATATTTTTGTACATTTAAGTAAACATAATTATTTCATTAATAGATGTCCTTAACCCTATGGCGGGCAGGGGGTTTGTCAGACTCGTACTAACTAAAATCACTTCGTTGCATTGCACACATTGTGCCAGGGGCTTCGATAGTACCTTCTACCTACTTAAATACTCTACAGTTTAAATACGTCTGCGGACCCCGTCTGACCTACCAGATCGACGGTCCCTACGTACAAACGGACATATCAAAAACCGAGGTTTACAGGAGAGCGTTATTTATGTTCAAACCGCTCTACAAATAATTCCATGTACAATTATAAATATTTTTTTCTCTAACGTTTATTAGTTTTAGGAACTTTATAATGGTAATAATACACATTTTCTTTTTTATATTTTCTTAGAAAAACTGATAAATTACTGTTTCTACGCTGATAATAAAATAAGAGCTTGTCAGATATGTCTATGATACCTTTATATACGCAGGAAAGAAGCAAACAGTGTCTAAAATATAATTTAAATGTGTTATGAAAACGTAGAATTATATTATTGTTTTCAAACGGATTCATTAAACATCCTAAAGTAAAGTATTTATTGAAGCCATATATACAAGGAACAAATCAATTTTACAATATTTATATTCGGCTAGGTCGATACACATAACTTGAAACTTCCGACACACAAACTAGGACACGTCCTGTATCTCAGGTGTCGGGGTTCCTTCCAAGCTAGTCACAATAATATAGCCTAAAAGAGACAAAAAACTAAAAATTATAAATAAAATAAAATAAATTAATATGAAATTAAATGAATCTAAAACAAAACAAAAAGCAAAGAGTTTGTCCGAAAATACTAAATAAATAAACTGCTCATTGATGTGTGTGCAAGTGTGTATGTTGTAGTGTAACTGTGAGTGTATGTGAGATTTAATATTCTAGGGGAATACAGATTATAATATAATGTGTATTTGATAAATTAATAAAATTACTTAGGCATGGCAGCCAATAGGTCCTCGGTTTCCTGGTAGGAGAGAGAAGTCAGCCAATCCTTTAATTTCATTTTACAGGTTTTCCTATTAAGATAGAATAATATACCTAACTGTTCATTTACTTTATTGTACAGTCTTGCGTTTAGGGAAAAGTAATGGTTGCGGGCAAAGACTGTTCTGGTCCGATCCGGCTTGAAGACTGTGTGCTTCATTCTATCTATAGGCTCCTGTATTGGTCGGGACTTGTGTTTGCGAGTTATTGTAAGAAGGACATACAGTTGCCTCGCCGTTAGGACTTTACAGTCAGCATATAGCAGCGAGGTTGGGTACCTGTAAAGTTTGCTGGTCAACACCTTAAGTACTGCACGCTGTGCAATCTCGAGTTGTAGGATTGTAGACTTTGGTGCTCCACCCCACACAGTTAGGCAATATGATAGGGACTGACATAGAGCCAAATATACCATTTTCAAAGTTTCTGTGTCAGCTGACTGACGAAGTTTTTTAAAGATAAATATAATCCTTCGTGCTCGGATTGTTACAGTTTCAATTTGCTTGTGCCAACGAAAACTCTGGTCAATATGCACGCACAAATATTTAACGCACGAAGATCTGGATACGGATAAGCAGCTACAATCCGGGACAGTCAAAGAACAAGTGTGAGCTTTAAGTGCAAATGACTCCAGAGGCTGGAGGTCAGCTCTCATTACAAAAGGAATAAACAGAGTTTTATCAATATTCAAAGTCAACAGATTAGCGGATAGCTAAGTTATGACCGTTTTAAGAGCATGCTCTGCGTTTTGCATCGTATGATTCCAATATAATCCATCCACAACAAGGGCCATATCGTCAGCATATGTAAAGATTTTGCAATTTAGGAGGGGGATGTCGCATAAGTTATTAATAAAGATAGTGAATAATGTGGGGCTAAGGATGCTACCTTGGGGACGCCACAGTCAATAACCTCTTCACCGCTCAAAAATTCCCCCCTAAGATCGCTACCCATTGATATAAAAAATACACTAATACAGACATATCGCTTTATACGCGGTTTCATTAATTCGGAGTAGAATTCTATTTCTTGTAATGTAATCAAAGACATGTCCTTAAATAAAATTATCAGGATAAAATTTCATTAATTGAACAAGGTTTATTTTTGAAAACTCTTTATTATTAAATAATAATCTTCTAAGCATCTAAACAGTAGGTACTTGTAGTCTCATTGAACTAGAAACTAAACATTAAAAATCACAGTTGTCTACGATTAATAATTAATAACTTTTTTCAGCTGTTTGTTCAGTTGTTTCAGTTGTTTTGAGTCTGTCTTTCCTGATAGTTATAACCTGGGAGTCTTTAAGTCAAGAGTGAATAGGTTACTTCTAGGCAAGCGTGCTTCATCTTCGACCATATCATCGCTTAACATCAGGTGAGATTATGGTCAAACACAAGCCTATCAACTATAAAAAAAGCTTAATTATCCATCCACATAATTGGTAATATTTAATAATAATTACAGGTTTTTTCAGACTGATTGATCTTAATACTGTTCACCTGATAGTAAGTGTATATTAGTGTGACAGAATATGCCAGTTCACTCTTACCTTTGCTCTTTACCCGACTGCCTTTAAAAAGCTGACGAGTTACACGTGGCAGGGAATACAGAAACCGGCAGAGAGAACCTTGGCTGTGCGCACAATAAATGTAGAGAAGTGCTTAGTACGACAAGATGGTATATCGACCTAGTGTGGATGGGACCCTGCAGTACGTCTGGTAGACTGGGATGAAGGGATTAGATTGTGGAGCTCCTGTGCACACTCTCCAAAGTACAGTCTGTAGAAGATCGACAAGCAAGCAACGTTTTGCTGATGAGCCAGGCTTGCCTGCCAGAACCTCGTCACCTATGAGCCTTTTAGCTCTGCGTTTGATCGAGTCAAGTGCAGCTAGCTGATATTTTGCTGAGCCATCCCAGAAGTGACTGCAATACTCCATACAGGAACGGATCTGTGCTTTATACAAATTCGAAAGCTGTCCAAGCATGAAGTATTGCCTCTCTTTGTGTAGGATCAGCTTTTTGGGTGCAGTCTGAGACTGAAGACTCAACGGTTGAGCTGAAGTTGAGGTCAGACGTTTAACTCCATGCCCAAGAGCTTGAGGCAGTCGGTAATTCGTACAGATGCACCTCTAAAAGTAACTTTCACCGCTAAAACGAGCCAATTTGAATGCCATTCAAATTGGATCCTTTTAGCGGTGAAAGTCAAGCCTGTATTTTGAAGCGTTGAATTTAACCAGATTTTTTTTTATAGATAACTAGCAATGTGGGTAGATTTCACATTACTAGCAATCTTGTTAACCCCTCCAACTAAGCTAAATATGCTTGTGTCTGGAGTGGGTTCACGGCAATAGTGTAATGGGTGGGATTCGAACTCGAGACCTCTCGATCACAAGTCCGACACCTTATCTATTAGGCTATTAACGAAAACCGAGATTGTCATAATCGCCCCGTTGAAAACCAAGATTTAAGGTCAAATTCATTCGCTCTACCATGGCCTTTCTAGGAGTGGCTATTTCGTCTCTGCCAGCTCTAGCACTGGATAAGTATCTCTCTAAGACTGTGTTTTCATCCGCGTACCAGCTCCCAGCTGAAGCAGATCATTGGCATCAAGCAGAAATAGAGTCGCAGGGAGACCCTGACAAACATCGGCATTAATTGATGATAAATAAATAAATAAATAAATAAGATTTGATAAGCAGCCATCGATGACCACTCAGTTCAGCCGGTCACTCAAAAAGTCAGAAATAAGCATAAATCAGCAGGGACACTTAATCCAGGAAGCTTGCTGAGCAGACTAGCGTGCCAGACCCTGTCAAAGGCCTTTGGCCTTTAGCCACAATTCAGTTTTCGATACGCAGATCATGCATGAACTTGGCGATAGTATATTAGTGGACGTATGGTTCTGATCGACGTTAGAAACATGGAATGGCCGATCGTTAGAAACTTCCAAAGGTTCATCTATGAAAAGACAATGCAATGGAACTTCTAGATCTGTTGAAATATCTTTTTTGGCAGATACACTAAAAAGGATAAAAATGAATGTTTAATAAACAGCAGTAAAATAAATGAAAACAAAACCATAAATAAATTTAATAGTTTTTAAAACTAAACTTTAAAATTTAATGTAACATGTAAGACATAACTTCATACAATTATGTATTACTACACACATCAAAAGTGTCTAGGATCAAGCATTTTTATGCGGATTTCTTGAGATTGAGATGTGGATTTGTAATAAATTTATGATTTTATAAATTTATATGGATCCTTTTTGGTGCATTTTATAATTTGAAACAGGAACTGTTAATCAAATTCGAGTAAAAGATGAAAATCAGCTGTCAATATTTTCCCTATAAAAACATACAACGCATTGAAGACATTATTAGTGCTACTGTTTCCCTACTACTGATTAAAACCAACGTTATTATGGAGCGGCGACGTCATTTAAGCAGGGAAGAAATGCTCAGAGCCGTGGGAATGATAGAAGCTGGTTCCCGGCAACGTACTGTGGCTTTAGCTCTGAATATAAGTCAGAGTGTTATCAGTCGACTTTGGACACGTTACCGAAGCACTGGTACCGTGGCTGAGCGCCATGGAGGACGGTATCGCTGCACCACACGGAGACAAGACCGATACATTCAAATCTTAACTCGAAGAGCTCCAACAATAACCGCCATGATGTTAGCCGTGAGGCTTCATCACTCTTCAGGGAACTTAATTAGCGACCAAACAGTCAGAAACCGCTTGCATGAAGTGAACCTTCATTCCCGAAGACCGCTACGGGTACCACCTATAGCAATGCACAATCGTAGGATTCGATATCAATGGGCTCTTGAACACAGAAATTGGGCAGAAGAACAATGGCGTTTCGTGTGCTTTTCTGATGAGTCTCGTTTTGGTATGAGACCGGATACAAGACGTATACGACACTGGAGAACCCCTGGATGCCAACAGCGATTAAAATCCTGCCAGGAAGTCCATCCTTATAGTGGTGGAACCATCATGGTATGGGCGGGTATTTGGATCGGCGGAAGAACTGAGTTGATTTGGATCAGAGGCAACCTCAACGCTCAAATTTATGCTGAGACGATTGTATCTGACGTCATCGTTCCTCTACAAGTGCAAATCGGTCCCTTATTTCAGTTAATGCATGATAATGCACGACCGCACACCGCAAGAGTTGTAAGACAGACTCTCGCCGCAGCTAACATCAATGTCCTGCTCTGGCCTGCTCAGTCGCCAGATTTGAACCCGATTGAGCATGCATGGGATATGCTACAGAGAAGAGCTCTGCCGAATATGGAGGGTATCCAGTCGCAAGAAGACCTTTTTTTGTTGTTGCAACGAACATGGGCGGCCATTCCACAGCGTGATTTGGATGAACTCATTTTGAGTATGCCAAAACGATGTTCTTGTGTTGTTAGTGTTCGCGGTAGAAACACGGATTATTAATTGTTTAAGTTACCCAATAAAATTTTAAAGAAAACTGTTATTTCAGTCTTTTTTTCGAACTTTAATGTTAGTGGTTCAAATGTCAAAAATCCCTTTATTAGGAAAATGGCAAATTTCTTTATTAATGCAAAGGTGACTTGGTTTATCGTTACTGTGACAAACGAAAACACTTTATTTGATGAATCCTTAAAGAAAATTTTAATTAATATCAATCAGGAGAAAAGTTATTGCAAAAATATATGTTGATCCCTAGACACTTTTGATGTGTGTAGCTTCTGCCCGCGACTTCGTACGCGTGGAAAGGTTTTCCCGCGAAAATCCCGATCCCGTGGGAATATCGGGATAAAAATTAGCCTATGTGTTATTCCAGTATGTCAACTATCTACTTACCAAATTTCATTCAGATCCGTTCAGTAGTTTTTGCGTGAAAGAGTAACAAACATCCATCCATCCTCACAAACTTTCGCATTTATAATATTAGTAAGAAGTAAGATTAGGAATTAGGATATTAGGATTAGGATTAGGATTAGGATAGGATTTCGATAACAATAAAAACTGTTGTTGTATATGACGTTAAGTCAGACTTGAGCGCGTTCGCATCGGGTGACGCGCATTTTAAAACACCGTACAAAACGATATATATAGTTATCCGCATCTACCACACTTATTCGTTGTAATTATAATACTTGTTCTCTTGTACGATTTGTAAATCAAGTTAAATACATAATATTGAGAAAAACATCTTACATAGGTATGTGCATATAGACAATCTAAAGCCAATGTTAGTAATTTGTTGTTGGTAATTTAAGAAAAATGCAATTTTCGACGTCTTTTTGTACGGGACCGTCGAGATAATCTAACCTATGCGAGATATAGGCTCAAATATTCGCGCTCTTCAATTATGTAGGTATGTTGAACTAGTCTCTGCCCGTGATTTCGTATGCGTGGGAGGCTTTTCCAGCGTGAATTCTGGAATAATAAGTGGCCTATGTGCTATTCCAGGATCTCAATTAACTACATAAATCACTTTAATATTTTTTAGGATGAGGAGTTACGGAGCCACTTATGACCTTTCAGCCTTTAAAGCAAGAGTAAATAGGCATCTTCTGCGCTCGCTCGTCACGTCGTCGTAGGCCCAACGCACACCGGCGCGGCGGGGCGCGGCGAAGCGTGGTTCTTGATCGCACGCCACATAATCAGAGGCGCGATGAAGTGTACACCGCGGAACCTCAGCGACTTTAAGCGCTGTCAAGAGCCATGAAGAACCACGCGTCGCGGCGGTCGCCAAGCGTCACGAAGAGGCGCGCGAAGCCGTTCAGCGCCGACCGGAGCTGTCACGCGTCTGCTCTCGTGGCAGCTTGACGACTCACCGCGCGCGTCTCGCTTTGCATGCCGTTTTCAACAGCAGGTTTTTTTTTTATTGATAATAGGTTCGCGTTTGACCACTATCTCACCTGATGGTAAGTGATGATGTGATCGAAGATGGAGCACGCTTACCTAAAAGTAACCTATTCACTCTGGACTTAAAGACTCCTAGGTTGTAGCTGTCGAGAAACACAGACTCCGGCAGGGAATTCCACTCCTTAGCCGTACGCACAATGAAGGTATTCCCAAAACGTTTTGTGCGTATGGGTGGGATGTCCACCATGTAACGATGGCGCAACGCCGTTCGTCTCGTAGTCCGATGATGGAACGGGCTTGGCTGAATTAAATTGTGTAATTCCATCGCACATTCCCCGAAATGTAACCGGGAGAAAACCGATAGACTTGCAACTCGTCGTCGGTGTTCAAGGCTCTGGAGCTTTGACTCGACCAGTGCATCGTTGCCAATGAGTCTCTTGGCCCGCTTCTCGATAGACTCAAGCGCGTCCAGTTGGTATTTCGCAGATCCATCCCAAAGATGAAAGCAGTATTCCATACACGACCGAACCTGGGCTTGATACAAATTGAGCAGCTGTTCCGGTGTGAAGTACCGTCTCACCTTGGCTAGGATTCCCAACTTTTTTGATGCTAACTGAGCCTTAGCCTCGATATACGGGCCAAAATTGAGTGTGGAAGTTAAAGTCACCCCAAGAAGCTCAATATGATCGGTTATCGGCACGGTTACACCACGGAAAGTAGGAGCCGGTTTGAATTGGCTCCTTTTTGCGGAGAAGAGACACGCCTGGGTTTTAGCTGCATTAAACTTGACCAGGTTGGCATCGCCCCATTTGGAGACAGCCTTCAAGGTCAAGTTCAAGCGCCCAACCATGTCCTCACGGAGAAACTGGATCTGTAACCCACCAGCTCGCGCGCTGGACACATATCTCTCAGAAACTGTGCTGTCGTCTGCATACCCAAAGGTACCGGGCATTAGCAGATCGTTAATGTGCAGCAAGAATAAAGTTGCTGAGAGAACAGACCCCTGAGGGACCCCGGCATTGTCATCATATCATTGTCGTCATGTCATAGGAGTTAAAGTTTATTTTAAATTGATTTATTCTCAGTATCTTCGCCGTGCCTCCGCCGGTGTGCGTTAGGCCGTAGACCTCATCTATCGCTTACCATCAGGCGAGATCGAGGTCAAGAGCGGGCTCATCCGTAATAAAAAAAGAAGTAAAAAACTTCCATCCATTTTTAGCATTTTTTTTTCGTAAGATTCTGAAGCTTCTATAATAATATACGAGTTAACATCAACTGTTAAATCAAGTCAGCGTTAATGCGATAGGGCCAGAAATATTTGTTTAAACCAACGAATTAGGAATGATTCGTTGGTTTAAACATGTTCTTTATCATTGATTTTTCAATAATAAATATACTTATTTATAACTTAATTATTTTTTATTTATTTTATTTTATTTATTAGGTACAAAATACAGTTTTTACTTACATGTTAAGATGATAGTACATTAATATTCCTAAGATATATAAGTAAACGTAATTATAACTAACGGATAAATCAATAACATTTTATTCACGTCTTCATTAAAACTTTTATCTTATCTGTCTAGAGATTCGTTCGTGGCCATGAAGTTTTATTTACCTTCATGTTCGTGGCTGACTGTGGTGCCATCTATAACAAGACCACGTAACTACTAAGTTATCAGCTGGTTCAATAAAATTATGACGACAAACCCAACAGTGTTTACGAAGTAATCTGTGGTTGTGTTGTGACGCTAATGAAAAGTGGGAGAAGTGAACTTTTATAAAATTAAATTCTTTATTTTGTTTGTAGCTTAGCTTTTAAATACGGTAAGCGTTACATTACTAATTATTGGTACCATTCTCCATGAACACTGATGACAACTAAAGAACAATACCTAGACCTACCTACCTTGTATAACTAACTAAACATGAAATATCTATTCCTTGAAATCCCGTAGCATTTCGTTTTGCGATCCATAGTACCTAGTGTTATTTTTTACTATATATATAAAAAAACGAAGTAATTTAGGTTTAGAGGTTAAGTACCTAAAACTATACTTTGCATCAAACACTACGAAATGTCTAAAGTCTAATCCTATAAAAAAAAATAAAAAGATAATAGGTATCTTTGTACTGATGGCAGATAAAGTCGTGTTCTTAGTTACAAAGGTCAATGAATTACATGAAAGAAATAAAGAAAATAGTAAAAATAACAATGTCTATTTTAATTTTAATTTATTCTAATTTGCTTTTAACAAAACGTTCTTGGAATTTTATCAGTCTGAGGAGTTAAGTTAGATGCTCATTCTTCTGAAAAACCCTGTACCTATCTATATCTTTGAATACTTTAGCGTGGAGTGAGTGTAGATAGAATAAATAGAATATACTTTATTGTACACCAATAAAAATATTGTATAAATAACAATATTGTAAATAAAATTGGTTACAATGGCGGTCTTATCGCTGAGAGCGATATCTTCCAGACAACCTTTGGAAGGACTTTACGAGCTTTAATTAAAATGGGGAGGGCTATATTAGTGTACTACTGTACAAATATTTGTCAATAACGGAAAAACTAATAAAAATATAAAAACTAAAAATAAAAATATGGTTAAAAACTCAAAATAAATCGGTTCTCAATCAAATTGATGCAATTATTGGCTTTTAATAAAACACGTAGAAGATAACGGCTTCCATGTAACACTAGAACACACTTCCATATAACTAAATCGATTCTAATTCACAGATTCTTTGCTTTATTTTGCTAAAAATCGTCAGCTTGACAACGTAAAACAATCATTACGGGCCTAAAACTTTTTTCTTGTAGGTCAGCCTACGCAATATTGGTCTCGGTTGTCTTTATGCTCGTATATAATGGCACTAGAGACCGCAAGAAAAGCTAATAGGTGAAGCATGTTACTACTTTAGGTACAATGCGGCTTTTATGGATGTTTCGATGAAAACAAATGTTGCCAAATAAAATATGGGTAGGTAGCTAGTTTAGCTACTGTCTTGTGGTTTTCGATTAAAGGCTTTTTTTCTTTTCTTTCGAATTTGCATGCGGAGAAAAAGGGCCTTTATTAAATTAAGTGCAAGTCAAGTGCAGTGAAACGTTGTTCAATATTCGCTTAACCAGTGGTTTAGCGAATATTGGTGGTTAATAACCACACACTAGGCAGTAGGCACTGCTTGCTAACGCGTGTTTAGCAATTTGCTTCATTAGTTTTGCTGTGATTTGCTTTTTGGACATTGGCTTTAAGCTAACTAAGATACAGACGGACTGATAAAGACTGACTGTTAAATTTTAATTAAAGTCAGTCATTGAGAATGTGGGTCTATGATAATTATAACTGTAGGTCTGTAGCTATGAATCGAACATTTTTATTGGTCAACAAAACATTGCCGGTTGAAATATTTTTTAAAGTGGCCAAGTGCGAGTCCGACTCGCACGGGAAGGGTTCATAGATTAGTACTTAGATTTAGTTGATGTAGATTAGTAGCAATCATAGATTCGCGTAAAATAACTTTCATGGTGTTTTATAAAACACAAAGTTACATTTGGGTTTTAGAAAAGGTGCTTTACGTCAAAAACTGCAGACATCTCGTTCAAACATTGTCGGCGAAAGTTTAATAAAATCTATTCCATATTTTGCCTTTTTAAGATAGTTCACTCTCTTATTTAAAAAGTTTTAAAACTTTTAGTGGTAAAATGTGATCACCCCGGACGACACACATTTTACCACATTAGAATTGTCTATACAGGTTCTAGGAACCTTAATGTCATTTTAAAAAACCTATCTACCTATGAACCATCTTTCGGTTTACCCACTGAACTTTGCGTTTGGATAGCAGACTTCCTGAGAGATCGGTCCATTCGCGTTGTTATTGATGGCTGCTCGTCTGGCCAATTGGCTATTAATGCCGGGGTCCCTCAGGGGTCAGTTCTTTCAGCAACTTTATTCTTGCTGCATATTAACGATCTGCTGATGCCCGGTACCTTTGGGTATGCAGACGACAGTACTGTTGCTGAAAGATATATATCCAGCGCACGTGCTAGTGGGTCACAGATCCAGTCTCTACGAGAGGCCATGGTTGAGCGTTTGAACTTGACTTTGAAGGCTGTCTCTGAATGGGGTGACGCCAACTTGGTTAAGTTTAAGAGCCATTAGACGTTTTTTCGCAAATTTCTAAGATTTCAATCGCCTGCTTTACCATCTTACGTCATACTTTGAATTTTTAAAATACATGTCTAAAATAGATCAATTATTAATGAAGTGTTTCTTCGTTTCACATTTACTTAAAACATGTGCATCGCTTTGTGGTGAGTAATCTCCCAAAAGTAGTTTACTGAAAAATCATCGTAGAGTCAACTTCAGATTCCGGAATCTATAACTAATGTTCACAAATTCAGGTGAAAAAAATATGGATAGTATAAGACATATACTTGATTTGTAAACTAATGTTCAATATTCAGGATTATTTATTGCATTATTGAGAAAAAAAATAAAAACTATTGTCTATTTTTAGGTGCTGTAGCGCAAATTTGTCGCGATTATTCGCATTTAATAAGGCGTAATTTCGATAAAAAAAATTACGTCAAAATAAACTTTGTTCTGTGAAGAATTCAAATAAATAGTTTTTATGACAATGCGATCATGTAATTTTGTAATAACATGATTTTAAGAACGCTCTAAATTACTATATATTACGTTGCCCAAGCTAGCTGCATTCAGTACGGCGCGAGCGCCCTCCGAGGTAGGACCTATGTCAATTTTTTCCGCGTCCCGACAGTCGAGCGCACGTATTGAAAACGCTAACTATACTACGACTACGCAGGTTTTGATACTCGTATTTTTTTTTGTAAGAAATATTTTTAGTGCTTTATACGTAATTGTTTTAGCTATGGAGAACAGGCACGGTGTAAACCATTGTGTCAAAACAGGGAAACGCAATAGTTATGCATCATTAAAGAATGCACATGAAGCAAGGTACATCTTTTTTAACCGACTTCAAAAAAAAAGGAGAAGGTTCTCAGTTCGTCGGATTTTTGTATGTATGCTCCCCGATTACTTGAAGACGGTTAGACCGATTTTAAAATTTTATTTTTTTGTTTGATAGGGTATACTTTCTTTTTGTTTCAATTGTCATCACGTCAGGATCTGATGATTGAATCATGGAGAAATCGAGGGAACTCTTCAAATATTATAGGCACACCTATAGCGATTTGGTTATTTTTTGTAGTAACTTGTGCAGTTGCTTTTGAAAAACACCATTTAGTGAGGTGGAACTGATGATGAAGACCACAGATGGCCACCGGAACTACTCAATAATAAGTATTTCGTGGGTTGCGATTCGATTACTTGAATATGGCTTAGCACTTTATGCTCGTTACAATGCATAATTATGGTGAAGTAAAGCTGATGGTGAAGTACCAGGAGAACTCCTCAAAAATTAACGGCTCTGCATCGGGAAAAGCTATATTTTGTATAAGGTGATAAGTAGTTGACATTTTGGCTTTTGTAACTTGATAAATTACAAATTAAAAAGCGTTAAAAACACTTTTTAACTAACTTTTTGGAAGTCGGTGTCCAAACACGAAAATACGAAAAAAAAAAACCAACGAACGAAAGCAAAGTCGGTTTTATTTTTTGTTTAAAAGTTTGTTGCATTTATAATATAAAGTAATACTTTGATGTAGTCTAAATTTAGGGCTACCAACGTTTTGAGAAAAAAAAATCACAAATAATCACAAAAGATAGAAGCACTTAAGAAATTAAACCGTAACTGTTGTTCAGTACTGTAGAACTATAAATACAATTTAACGAATGTCATATTTCTTTATTGATTTATTTTTAAACCTACTTAAAAAAAGGAGGAGGTTCTCAATTCGACTGTATTTTTGTAGTAGTTTTAGTAGATGGCTGGACCGATTTAGAAAATCTTCTTTTTTATCTTTTTTATTTGAAAGGATTTACTTCAAGGTGAGTTCCATTATCATCAAGTTAGGATCTGATGATGGAATCATGGAGAAATCGAGGGAACTCTTCAAATATTATAGGCACACCTATAATAAGTATTTCGTGGGTTGCGATTCGATTACTTGAATAAAATTTCTAAACAATTTATGCCCGTCATACTGCATATCGTGAAGTAGAGCTGATTTTGAAGTACCAAGAGAACTAAACGCTATCGTCCCTGCATTAGAAAAAAAAATATTTTTCAAAAGGTGATACAAAGTTGACGTTTAGGCTTTTAAACTGGGTAAATTACAAATCAACCCACTAAAAAGCGACATATAATCAAACTTTAAAAATAAAACACTGCAAAGTGAAAAATTACTTTAATTTCGTGAGTCGGTGTCTTTGGTTTTGTAGTATCGTTTTTGATAATGAATTCCGAAATTAAAGTTATTTTTCTCTTTGCAGTGTTTTTTTGTAAGTCAGGTTTATTTTTTTATACAAAGTTTATTTTATTTGAGATAAAATAAATAAATAACAAGATACCACGGCCACGGAACTTAAGGGCTGCTGATGGAACAGGGTGGATTTTTAGTCAGTAGAAGTCTAGCACTCCCATCCTCCACCTAGAGCGGGAAAACTCATTTATTGCATTTTTCACCCCAAAATAAAAGATAAAATAAATTTTATTGCAATCGTATTAATCCTGTAGCTTTAGACCTTGGGCTTGATAATGCAATGGAACTTTCGAACGCAAACGTAAATATTATTTGGACTATTTATTCATGTAGTTACTTCAATTTAGGTGTTGAACCGAATGGTCGTCATCAAGCATTGTCTTTTCAGTTCCCCTTCAGAGTCACTGTGTAGTTTCTAGTCTATTCAGTGGTAAATTATTATATCTTATCTTAAATTTTATAAGAATAACCACCCGTTGCATTAGACATCAGACTTGACGATTTAGCGGAAGTTTAGAACTCAATAGTAAATACTTTTTGGACTTTCTATATTTCTTTAGTTCTGAATTTAGTTAATACGAAACAGCATTACTTATATAAATAGGGTCTTCTACTGCGTGCCTTTTGTTTGGGACCCGGTATTTTGGTAATATTGAAAATGCCATAATCACAGAAAGATAAAGTAGGTAGGAAGTTACCAGAGCTCGAATAAAAGGTACCTGGTAAAAAAGCCGAAAAATTTAAGATAATATATGTAAATAACGGCGATAGTCTAAACTATATATATGAAACAGCACCAGTGTATAATCATATATACAACGTGTAATTTAAAGGGTATATACAAACCGAGTGCACGGCTTCTTTGGATGATAACAAACGATATAGCAAGGGTTTTCTAATCTTTATGTCTACATGTGTGGAGCTTATTAGAAATTTCAATACATTGATACCAGAGACCGAATTTTTCAAATTTTTAATTGGCTAGTGACGTGGAAAGTGATGACCCTCATAGTGATATGACACGTTTGTTATTATTGGTATTCAAGAAACATATGAAACCGATAATTTGGGGTCAATTCTGTGAGTCACTTATTTTGAGCTGAAACTTTGCATAGAGACTCCATACCAGATGTTGTCTTCAGTCCTTTTGGATAGATATGGGGTTTTCGTTACACGTTGTATATGATTGCATAGGTAGAAAATTTTGAACGTACAAAAATCTTCAGATATGTAGTGCAACAACTACTTGTCTGAAGATAAACTAACTAACTAACTTTAGGGTAAATTAAATGGGGTAATTGTACTCATTATTATGAACGTGAAAATCATCATCAGCTGTTTAGTAAATTTTGTCCAGTTATGCACACTTATAAATGAACGAGGTCGTCTATTCTTTTTCGCAATTTTAAGGTTAGTCCCATAGTAAAAGATATTCATAATGATGATTACAATTACCTCTTTTCCAGTTTTACGTATGTAGATTTCATTACAAAGTTAAAATTCTGAAATGCAAATTTTCATTTTTTAGAATAATTATAAAGTGCATGGAAGGCGAATAATAGATTGTCAGTACTTTTGGAGTCAATTAATCAATATAAGCAAACACAGTGAAAAGTTCCCCCAACACAACTGAAAAATCTAAACTCAATCAAGGCGCGGTATATGGTTCAATTATGACAGGAATATATATATTTTTGTATAGACACACCAACACTTTTTCTTACTTGTAACCTATTTGTAGAAATAAATATCATTTACAATTTAACGTAAAAAATAACCTTCCTTCTGAAACAGTTTATTAAAAAATAAATATCGGAAACTACAACTCATAACTTACGTGCGTACGTACGTACGTACACAAAAGGTGTGATTTTTCTTAGTTAAGTAACACCGATTTTACACTTTTGAGTTTAATTTTGTTGAAGTTGGTTGTCACATAACTTCCTTTTTTCTTTTAAATATATACTTTATACATGTCTTTCATTTTTTAAATCTTAAGTCATTTAAGTAATCAAATCTCTCAGACGATTATAACAGCTCAAGATTGTTTAGTCCGACTCGACACTCTCTCTACACTATTAGTGTTGTTTATGTGTGCATCGCCACGCATACATGCCGATTTTTACCTAAACTCGAGCGTTCAAATTTTGAAAAATGGCTCTTAATGCTGCTAAGACCCAGGCGTGTCTATTCTCCGCAAAAAGGAGCTAATTTGGTGTAACCGTGCCAATAACTGATCGCATCGAGCTTCTTGGGGTTACGTTGACATCCAACCTTAATTTTGGTCCGTTTATCGAGGCTAAAGCTCAATTGGCTGCCAAAAAAATTGGGAATCCTAGCAAAGGTGAGACGGTACTTCACACCGGAATAGCTGCTCAACCTTTATCAAGCACAAGTTCGGTCGTGTATGGAGTAGGTACTGCTCTCATCTTTGGGACGGATCTGCCAAATACCAGCTTGATGCACTTGAGACTATCGAGAAACAGGCCAAAAGGCTCATTGGCAACGAAAAGCTGGTCGAGACAAAGCTTCAGAGCCTTGAACATTGGCGACGTGTTGCAAGCCTATCAGTTTTCTATCGGTTTCATTTCGGGGAGTGTGCGATGGAATTGCACAGTCTAATTCCACCAAGCCCGTTTCGTCATTGGACTACTAGACATACGGCGTTGCGCTGTCGTAACATGGTAGACATCCCACCCATACGCACAAAACGTTTTAGGAATAGTTTCCTTGTGCGTACAGCCAAGGATTGGAATTCTCTGCCGGAGTCTGTGTTTCCTGATAGCTATAACCTGGGTGTCTTTAAGTCAAGAGTGAATAGGTTGCTTCTAGGCAAGCGTGCTTCATCTTCGACCACATCATCACTTAACATCAGATGAGATGGTGGTCAAACGCAAGCCTATCAACAATAAAAAAAAGACATAGATCTGATATATAGGGAAGCCCTCATTAAAGTTTTATATTTTAAATTATCGTATTAAAACTGTAAACTGGTTCACAGAAAACTCGGTAGTCCTAATAGTTATCACATTCATACGGACCGACAGACATGACGAATTTATAAGGATTCAGTGTTTGCAATTTCGGCTACGGAACTCTGTAATCAATTAATTAACAGTCCATGGATGGAACTTCTTTGCTTGAATAAGTGACCCCGACACCTCTACGTGCTTCGAAAAGCGCAAAGCCGTTGGTCCCAGATCTCGAGATTCAGAGATTTTTTAGTCATTACGGATAGTCACAAACCAGAAAATCTGGCCCAGTTTCACAAAAGCATCTGGTTAGAGTTACAGACAAGAGTCAGCAGAATAGAAGATTTATGATTTGAAGTGCCTAACTTACCCCTCTGGTCTGGTGTTATATTTCTTAGCTTCTAACTAATCGTAGAGTGCCAAGGTTCTAGAAATTACAGAACTACGGTACCAACTCCTCCCTTTATAATATTAGTATATATCATCGTCCGCCTTCTCATTGGCTATGTTTGTCATTAATAAAAATAGTCTAGCTCCTTTAAATTCTGTCAGTCGGTTGTCTGTAAGAGATTGCCCTGTGCGATAAGATCGGCCATTGTACATTAGTTTTATTATTTGTTTCCCTCATGGAAACAAATAATAATACATATATAATATAATACCTATATTGTAAGTTGTACAATAAATCATAATAAATAAAATAAAATAGAGGATAGATAAATATATTTTTCAACCAACAGGTCCTAAAATGCCGTCAATACTCTACAAAGCAGACCCCAGCCCACCTGCCAGAGCTGTGATGATGACCATCGACATTTTAGGGTTAACTCATATCGAACAGAGAGATTTGAACCCTGTGTTACGGGAACAAGATGAACCGGAAATTAGAAAGGTCGGTAGTCAAGTTGTTCTGTATCTGTTTAGGTTTTTATTCGCCAAGAGTGAAAAAATTAAACGAATTAATTTGAGAATAAATAGGGTATTTTACTGAAGATATTTCGTCTAGCAGTTATTTTACAATAAAATGAAGATGAGGCTTTGTAACTTCGGGCAGTTTCGCTTCGGTTTACAAGTGACCTCACCCCGCTTAGAAATCAAACTAAATACTTACAATACACAATAGATATGAAGATGTGCTGTGCATACCACAAATAAAGGCTACATAATATAAGGTATCAAAGGCTTTTAAGCCACATAAGTAAATCTTGGAGCAAGAACTGGTACAATCTATCAAGGGTCTCTGCTAGTAACAAAAGCAACTCTTCTCCGATCAAACTTTACAGCGGCTGTGACACAATAATTTATTTCTTACTCTGCAGCGTACCTTTTTTCCGCCATTCATTGACCTGTATCTCGTCTTCAGCACAGCAACATTCCATTTTGTAATATTGCAACATGTTCATGACATTCAAAGAATGAAACAATAAAATTTTATTTCAGAAAAATCCCATGAGAACAATACCGATGTTAGACGAAGGAGACTTCTGGCTGGCCGACAGGTAAATCTTCATTTAAAAATAATCCATATTGCTTTGATTATAGAATTGTTTTTTCACCTTGATCTATAGTTAAATGTTTATTTGTTCTAGCCACGCTATAATGATCTATCTTTTGGACAAGTATGGCAAACCAGAGCATTCACAACTTTATCCAGCTGATAGCAGAAAGCGTGCGATAGTTCATCAGAGATTGTTCTTTGATTGTGGAGTTCTCTTTGAAAGACTGAGGGCCGTTATGGTAAAAATGAAATAGTCTAATTCCCATTCAAATCAAACTGAAACGAAATAACATACCATTCATGCAGTTTCTTGGGACATCCACATTTTCATCTTAGCCTTTCCTTGTTGAGTTCGGCTTCTAGACTTACTGTATACATCCGGTATTACACGCAGCAACTGTCTATCTGAGCTCCGCAACCCAGTGAGTAACATGATACGCCTTGGAGACTGATGATAGATTTTCTGGTAAATGTACAAACGGAAGCCAGGACTAGCAGATTACCGTGTAATAATATACATCGTAGGTATATCGTGGCCAAAACCAGTCACAAATAAAAATATTTACAATTTGTGCACATTTTTTAAAAACACAGCAAGTCTGCCAGAAAAATATGCCCGTCGTTTCTGGAATTCTAACTTTTAGAAAAATCGCAAATTCCTTTCTAGGTGCGGAAGACGCCTAACAGCGTTTTCCAGGATTTAACAACCTTTGATTCTAAATATATTTTAGTTAATATAATTTTTCTACAATAGAGGTATTTTTAGGGATCCCTTTAATTCGCATAATTTTTAATTCCTATTATGCTTTGGCTTAACGAGTTAGGTACGAATTTTAATCTATACAAATATTATAAAGAGGAAAATTTTGTTTGTTTGTTTGTATTGAATATGGCTCCGAAACTACTGGACCGATTTTAACCATTTCTTCACTTATAGAAAGCTACGTTATCAGGAAGTAACACAGGCTATAACACATCACGTTATGAACTACGGGAGCAAAGCAGCAATGAAAAATGTTACGAGAACTGGAAAAAAATATTCCTTTTGTAACCTTCCGTTGCGTGCGTTGCGTAAACGGTTACAGTTACACAAAAATCAAGTATGACAAAATTATTCCTCCTTAAGAGGCCTAAAAAACTGTCCACGGCAGCGTATATCTAGCCCCAATATAGGTATAGGCCGTAATAACTGTATTTATGTTTAAATTTTTGTACCGTAAAATGGGGTGAATATACACAATTTTCAACTTCTACACTGATTTTCTTATATATTTTGGATTTTGTGAGCCCCGTTGTAATTTAAATACTAATGCTTAAAACATGCAAAAACCATTGAATTCTTCGTATATTAGGAAAAAGTAGGCAATATCTATTTACCTGGAAACGGGTCAAAAGACACGAGAGAGGTGTGAATAGAGAAAAAATGCTAGGGCTGTCAAACTTACTATTATTGTGAAATATAGGTAGGTATGGGAATTTTGTTTACTTAGTTTTGGGCGCTTTTTTTCATATCAAGACTTTAATCCTTTATCTATTTAATTATTTTCATCATCAAGTCATCAAAATCGGATAAGTCATTTACACATTTGAACTGAACAAAAAATTTTACTACCTCTGATATTAATTTATAATGATAATTTAGCCTTTCTTGTCATTTGAAATTAAAATATATGAGACGGTAGTTTAAAAGTGAATTACAATTATTTAATTAAAATAATTTACTTACTATTTATCGCCATATTCTCTTAATTTTCACAATCCAACTATTACAGAACAAAAACTTCACAAAGACTCTTAATTGATGTTAATTAATTTTTTTACACCAAATTCGATCGTTACCGTACCACCAGTTTCGCGTATTTGTAGTTTTTCTAAGATTTTAGAGTAAGAATTATCAATTTCTATAAACAGTGCTGAAAACGCCAATTGGCGTTTTATATTATCCTTATGAGGTGCGGAGGACGCCCATCGGCGTTTGCGACGAAAACCGCCCCGCACCTGGCTAATAAAGTTATTTTTTACTGCCGCAGCGAATGGGTTAACCTCACTATTCGTAAGTAGCCACGAGATCTAAGAAAGACAAAACTTTTGGTAAGTATCAGTTTATCAGGCACACATGCATTGAAAGAAAAAAAGAAAAATACTACATCATTTCGTTCTTCGACCACATCATCGCTTACGCTCAAACGCGAGCGTATCAAAGCTATGCCAATAAGGTCCAAATCTGTGTCAATCCATTTTATAATTCCAGGCACCAACTTACATTGGAAGACTGTCCGAGATGTCCAAAAGCATGATCAGGAACATAGTCGATGCTTATACTATGCTGGAAGATTACTTATCAGAGAATTTGTACATGGCTGCCGACGTAATAACTATTGCGGACTTGAGTATTGTATCCACTATGGCTACTTTGGTTGGACTGGTTCCTATTGATGAAAAGAGGTTTGTACATCTTTTATATTTTGAGAGCGAATCTGGTTGCATTTGCACCTAGACGACCGATTCAGATACACACATCAAAAGTGTCTTGGGATCAAGCATTTTTATGCGGATTTCTTGAGATTGAGATGTGGCTTTGTAATAAATTTATGATTTTATAAATTTATATGGATCCTTTTTGGTGCATTTCATAATTTGAAACAGGAACTGTTAATCAAATTCGAGTAAAAGATGAAATTCAGCTGTCAATATTTTCCCTATAAAAACATACAACGCATTGAAGACATTATTAGTGCTACTGTTTCCCTACTACTGATTAAAACCAACGTTATTATGGAGCGGCGACGTCATTTAAGCAGGGAAGAAATGCTCAGAGCCGTGCGAATGATAGAAGCTGGTTCCCGGCAACGTACTGTGGCTTTAGCTCTG